>VDFB02000003.1:94203862-94233894 GCA_007258455.2 Sequoia sempervirens
AAATGATCAGAATGAGCTCAGAAAAAAGGAGGTCAATCTGATTTCTAAGGGAAATTAATGACATGTTGCACAAAATTTTATATACCCTAAATACTAAAAATGGACATTTTTCCCAAGACATCTAACCCTCTAGATGTTGAAACCTTCACACAAAAACCTTTAGTATTTAACTTGAAGTCTTAGACCAAGCCAGATATTTATAATCTAAAGGATTTTTTTTTGTAGGTCCTATTAACAGTTTAATTTGTCCATTTTATGTATTCTTTTCAAACCGAATTGTATGTATGTTGGAATTTTTATTGAAATTATATGTGGAAGCTCCCTAAGATCTAAAAATCATAACAATAAACATAATTTACATGTATAATAATGTATAAGATTGTATGTATGATGGAATTATTATTGAAATTATATCAAGATGTCTAAGACTGAAAATGCAAAACTATAAACATAAT
Source organism: Sequoia sempervirens (assembly GCA_007258455.2). Taxonomy (NCBI): domain Eukaryota; kingdom Viridiplantae; phylum Streptophyta; class Pinopsida; order Cupressales; family Cupressaceae; genus Sequoia; species Sequoia sempervirens. The sequence goes on from VDFB02000003.1 coordinate 94,204,318, forward strand.
TTACATGTATACATAATGTATATGATTTTAATGGAGTTTTCCATTATATATAAATATCTAATTGAATATGTATTTGCCTTGGTTGTTAGTATTAGACTATCAATAGTCAAGACTTGCAATAAGATTTTCACTTTTAAAGAAGGGTAATTTAGTAGACACTATTAATAATATTAGTTTCCTACAAACTAAATTAGAGATGTATATTTGACTTTAAGCAAAGATTTAAATGACGATTATACATAGCTTAGTAATGGTTAAAGGAGGGACTCTGACTTATGAATTATGGACTCTAGATGAAGGAACATTTACCCTACACCTAAAATACTTGGACCCAACCATTGTGCTGGATTATTAAATCTCAATATATTATATTAATATATTAATAATTAAGTGGGTTATTTTTATGATAAAAATTTGAATAGATAATTTTTAGGTTGTTAAAAAGGAAGAGGATAATTAAAAAATAGTACAAGTAAATTTTAAATCCTCTTAGATTCATCATAATATAATATTGTATATTATTTTGTGTGTGTATTATGGTGTAATCTCAATTTTATGCTCTACCATTTTTCAAGTTGTTCTTAAAACCACAACATTTGGAAGAGAAAGATGGATAGAAGAAGTGTAAGTGGTTGTGTGGGTGAAGTTAGTACGAGAGAATACAACCTTTGAGGGTTCTTCATATTTTTTCAAATGTTTAGTAGGGTTGTTTGTCCGTATTTATTTTTACTACAAATATTAAAGCAATGTGAAAGGAATTTGAAGGATTTTATGAATTTCTCTTTCCAAATTGTCTGCCAAAGAGTGTCACCCATGAATATCTATTATCTTCAATGGTAAAGTCTATTATTCTAGGAAACAATAATTGCCAAATGGAAATGCCAAAATGGAGAATAGAATGTGCTAAAATACATTGCATTTTCCTATTTGTGAATGGGAATAAATTGGATTGTGTCAAAGTGAAAATAATTTCATTGACCTTCATCGAGTAATTGGTGACAATATTCCATTTAGTCATCTCTATGGATCTGAGTTTGTTTTGCAATACCATTTTCCTATTTATGTTTTTACTCTAGTAAAGACTAACAAGAGTATCAAACAGCTCCTTGGTTTCTTTCTTTTTTGCTAATTGAGGAACTAAATAATCTTTTACCACATCCATGATTATCCACATGGCCTTTATCAAACATCTCCTTGGTTTTTTTCTTCACATGAGCTACCAACTATAGTTCAAATCTCTAACCTTGTGGGTTGATGAAATCATAGCTTTTGATATAAACCCTAGCTACCATTTTTAACCCTTCAAAAATGACCTAGAAATATTTTACAATTTCTAGTGTAACCCTTGCAAAACTGTAGAAAAAATGATTCAATTTGAGCATTGAACTACTTTTAAAAGCTTTGGTATTTTAGGATTTTCCAAGGAAAAATAAAATAGTTGGATTATTCTTTAGGAACCAACCTACGATTCTTGACTAGCTTTGATTGTAATTTCTTGCCAAATAAAGTTTTTGATCATGCAAACTGTAATGCCCCTCTGTTTTCCTTGTCTGGACAACTTCTTGGATTTCATCTAGACTTTATGAGGTGGTTTATCTTGACTTTATGTTACTGTTTGATAAACTTTATGACACTGTTGGATGTTACTTGGACATGGTGATAATTTGATGAGTTGATGTTGTGACTAATTAATTGTTTATAACATTATTTCACATTAGCATAGTTGTTATTTGAGTTAATATTGATGTATGATCATTTATTGATTATTGATGTTTTAATTTCATCAGTCTTGATGTGACTGTATTGGTGAAGGGGACAGTATTGCATCTCTTGCTCGCGAGTGCCCTATGATTTTCGTGATTCTCTCTTCACAGTGCATATGAATTACTATCTGTATACATGTACGACATTTGCTTGTTTGCAGGATTGCAAGTACAGGACATTAGCTTCACCTGGTTTCACAGGTCTGAACGTGTCCACTACTCAACAGTAATATTGGGAGATAGTAATGAGCTACCTAGTCATACCTTTACCCTAGTACAGTGTGTCATCAGTTTGAGTTTTGGTCTTAGCCTTATCATTGTTGTTCTAGGTATTTTATTATTGTGCAAGTTTAATTTGGTAGATTAAATGTGTATTTGATTAAATATTTAATTAATTGAATTATATTTGGTGAAGTATTTTGAATAAATTAATTAATTAATTTAATTTAGTTATGTTGAATTGAGTGATTTTTATTATTAAAAATAAATGGTAATTAAATTAATAGGAGTATTTAAATTGGTTGCAATTAGTAAATTGTTTTATTTTATTTAAAATGCATGTGGTTGGAAAATATCTTTGGTGGTTGAGGGAAAGATATTTTGTTGGGATAACTGTGAGTTAGAAATTTGTGATTTGATGTAAATTGATTCTCAGAGAAAAATATTAAAAGAAAAAGAGAAGAAATTTGTTTTCACGGGAGGAGTTTCTTTTTGGGGTTTGGTGGAAAGAATTTGCTGAGGAAATTGTGGATCTCTCAGAGGTTTTTTGTTTTAGAATCTTGTTGTAGAATTCTTGGTGGTGGTATTGTTGTGTTTTATGGAAAGAGGAAATTGCACTGGAGGAATCTTTGGCTACATTGGAAAATTAATGAAGCTACAGAGAAGCTCAACAACATTCCTTGAGGCAACAGTTCTTCTGGAATAGGTTCCTTTATTGTTTTTGTGAATTTTGAATTGAAAAGTTATTTTTATTACTGTAATGCAATTTGGAAATGTTTAGGAAAAGATTTTCTATACTGTAGAAGTTCTTGTTTCTTTATGTTGAAAAGATTGTCTGAAAGAAGAACCTCTATAGAAAACAATTAAAAATCCTCTTTGTAATTTGTTCATTAGAAATAGTTTGATACAAAAGGAATTACAGATCTCTATAGAAAATCAGTATTCTGTTTGATTTCCTAGTTCTTTTAATTATTTGGAAAAAAATGAAACCTCTGGGTTTCCTGTAGAAAACTTCTTCTATGTAATTTATTTGTTCAATTTGAACTAGTGATTGGATTAATTATATATATATATATAATATATATTTTATATAAATTATTGTATTTAATTTAGTATTGAAAATTCCCTGAGGAAATTTTATTTTTTCAAACGAAATTATGCAGAATCGTCGTACGACGAATTAAATTCATTATTGGATTTAATGGTGTATTGGATGTTATGTGGTGTTGTATCTGTGGAAATATTTTCAATACATTTCTATGTGTTAGATTTATCTTGCAATGGTTTAATGTTTTGTTATAAGTTGTATCTTGAGTTTTATATTCATATGCTATGGTTGGTTTAAATTTTATAAGTAATGGGTTTACATGTAGACACGTTGTGTGGCCTAGAGGATGTATATGGTTAGAGTAGGATACTTTACTCATCTTGTTTTACCTTTTATAAAAAAAAAAATTAGTTGTGCTAACGCAATATTGCATCGTCCTCTAGGTTGCGGGATGGGGTTTTACACAAACATCCATCCACAAATCCCTTAGTTATTAATCTTTATTTAACCATGAAACCATTATGATTTTAAGGTAAAAAAGGAGGCATGGATTCTAGTTAAAAACACTACATGAATTTTATTATCATTAGCCCTTGGTCTTCACAACTCTTAGCTTGATGGTTTTCCTTCACTCTTCTAGCTCTAATACCATGCTAAATTTCTAACCCTCTGTTATCCTAATATTTCTCTAATTAATTAACTCAGATCAAATTATTAACAACAAAAAAATAAATTTATAAACATTGCAACAACCACACAAAAATTGAAATGACAAATTACAAAAGAATTTAAAAAAAATACAAATAAAATTTACACCTTCAAATCAATGTTGCATTTTTTGAAAAACTTACAAGGAAACCTCTAGAAAATATTCATCTAATAGTTGCATGGAATTTATCATTATATATTACATTCTTCTAATTTTCTCCCATCATTATACTATTCAACTAAAAATATAATCTTCACTCAACACCCTAGCAAGGAAGGAATTATGCTTCAATCCAAGTTTCTTTATGAAAACTTCAAACTTTCTTTTTGCTAAGTGTTGGTCAAAATATCAATGATGTGTTGATATGTGGAGATGTAATAGAGCTTCACTAGTCCCTTTTGAATCTTGTTTTAAATGAGGTGAGATGATCTCTATGTGCTTGGATTTGTCATGAAACCTTGTATTCTTTGAGAGTATGACACAACTTTGATTAAATAATTTTCTTCTTTTTCTTCTCTATCTATCTCTCTCTCTCTCTCTTCCTTTTTGTCATTATTTGTTTCTTTTTTTATCTATCTCTCTTGCTTTGTTCATTTATATTTTCTCTCTTTATAATTGTCCCTCTTTTTAACCCATTTTTTTATTTTTTATAATTTTTCATTTTTATTTTCAGTTCCTTTTCTAATTAACTTCACTATTTATTTCTCCATCACTTTCTCTATTTTGTTTTTATCTTTCTTTTACTCTCTTACTCTCTCTTTTTCCTTCTTGATTTTTCTTTCTCTTGCATGGTAATTTCTTTCATATTCTTCTTTTTTCTTTTCTCTATCACATTATCTCTTTCTTTGTCTATGTATCTTTCTTTTCTTTTTGTTTCACTTTTAAACTCTCACCTCTCTTACATCTCTTTCCTTCTCTTTCTTTGGGTTTTCTATGTTTTTTATTGTTTTGATTATAAAGGAAAAGTAGGTTTTGAAGAGACCTATAACCCTTTACAACAAAAGACACAAAATTTTGCTAGAAAAGATTTTCAAAAAGCCACCAGCAGCAACCCAACAGCCAAAAAACACAACAAAATGAGTGCTACACAAAAGTTTAACAAATAACAACCAATAGCACCCATGAGCCACAAAACAACAAAAAAATTGAAAAGAAACCTACACCCAATAGGAAATAGAAAGAAACAAAGAAGAAGACCAGGTGCTAATCCAAACTACTCAGGATCTTAGCGACCTCAATCTGTTGGTTCCTATGTCTTTCAACCATATCCAACAGCTCCTTCTCAGCATCAAAGGATCTCTTCCAATCATCCAATCTTGTAACAACAAGTCCTTTGTCATCATCCTTAGCAACTTTTTTACCTTTTCGCTTAGTCGTGTGCTCTTTCTCTATAAGCTCAGAGAAATAAACCCAATCCTCCCTGAGCTCACTAATATTTTTGAAAAGGACTTCCAAGGAGTCTGCATTGTTCTTCATAGAGATATGACAAGCCTGCATTAGTTTTTTGATATCAGCATTTGTACCCAAAACCTTGGCTTCCAGAGCAACCAACTTTTCCTCATGTAAAGATTTGAAGTCATGATAGGAACCTTCAAGGTCCACTAATTTATCAATAAGAATGTCAAGAACCAAACCCTTGGGAACATTCTTCATATTCTCCTTTAGATCTCTAATTTTAATATTAATCTTATTGAACTCCTACAGAGTCCACTTAGCAAACTCAAAGGTACTAGTGGCCCCAGCCCTAGCCATATCCAGTCAATCATACATGGAGGTAGTATCATCATCAAGGTAAGAAAAATCCTCAGAGAGAGTATTTATCTTCAAGGGCTCCTTTTTAGCTTTTTTCTTCTCCGCATACTCCTCATTCAAACCCCTAATCTCCTTGTCCTGCTCCATCCTGGGCATGTCCTACATAGGGGAATCCTCAATGGCCATTGTTTTATCACCAGAATCCTTGGCATCACCAAACACATTGGGGTCCTTAGCCAGAACATCTAAGGCCTTGTTTTTTAAGTTAGCAATACACTTCGACAACCTTCGCGGCTTGTCCACCAAACCCATAGCAATATCTTGTGTCCCCACATCTGGGCCACCGCCAACAACATCCTTACCAACAGCCACCTCCACAATTATGGGAGAGGAATCATCCGACCCTTTTCCATGCTCTCACTCTCAGAAAGGGCAAGCAGCTTAGCAGCCTTGTTACTCTTAGAACCACCCACCTTCCTCTTCTTCAAAGAAGTAGCCACAGCCATTGGAGATAAGTCCTCCTCTTCATTCCATTCCTCCTCCTCATCTGAAGTGGGCTCAGAACTAGATGACACAACTCACTTAAAGTCTTCTCCTTGCCCTTGATGGCAGGAGTCGGGGTAAGAGACTTAACATGCTCCATAATCAATAAAATAATCCCTTCATGGAGGACGAGAGCCATCCTATTCTTCAGATGGGCATAAACAGAGACCTTTAAAGATGAAAGCAGAAAGAAAGGAAATGAAATGAACAAACCATGTCTGAAATGGTTGACGAGAGTAAAATGGTGACCGAGACTAGTCGTAAACCTCCCCTCCAAAGTCACATAACGCATAAGCAACTCAACAACACTCACCCAAATTTTGTTGAGGGATTTTCTCTCATAGCCCCAGGTCTCTAGTTTAACTAATTTCTTTCACTCATCATCTTTAAAAAACTAGGCCTTTGCCTCCTCATTACTCTTTTTATCCTTGAAGAACTTATGACCAACCGTTAGCATCCCAGTAATAGAAGCAATTAAATCCTCATTTACCTCCACTTCCAGACCATCAACCTTGAGCTTACGATTGTGCCAAAAGGAAACAAATTGCACCAAGGCATTGGGGTCATGCCCATGTAGCCTCTCTAAGAATGGAGTAAAATTTCCATGGCGCAGAATATTCCAGAGCTTCTTGTTTCTTTGAATGTCCCCACAAGAATGTGGCTTGATTCTACTCCTATCACCACCCATGGCTAACAACACCAGAAACACCAAACCTTTGCGAATAACACTCAGATGAAGACCAGAGAGTAAAAAAACACCCACAAAACATGTGAAATGGAGGAAGGTACTAGACCATGAATGTGGCATCAACTCATCCCATGCCATCATTCCTCAATAAACTCCTAGCTTTCTTGGGAAGGATCGATCCCTCCTCCCACGAACTGAAATCATTTAACCTGACATCCTCATTGGAAAAAAAATCTACCAACGAGTTTCCTTCTCAGGAAACCTGAGAGATACGAGTCTCCTCACAAGATCGTAACATGATTATCATATCCTTAATGAGCTGATCAGCATTCCAACTCGGAGGATGGGTGCCACACAAATAATTTATTATGTTCAAAGAGTCGCCTTCAACCCATAATTTGGAGTAGCCCTTACTGATTACAAATCTAACACTTATGAATGCAGCCTCTGCCTCCGCACATTGATTGGTCTGATTTCCCAACGGGAGTATGATTTTTATTGTTACTATTTCTTTCTAAATTTTTATATTGTTCTTTCTTGCTTCCGTTAAGTCTTTCTTTCCTTTTTTAATCTCTTTTTCTCTTTCTAAAATCCTTTCTTTATTTGATAATTCCTCTCTTTTTGTCTCTTTTATCTTTTTTAATTTTTAATTTATTAGTTTTTCTCTTTTTCTCACATTAACTCAATTTATATATCTATCTCTTTGTTTTCTATCTCACTTTACCTTTGTTTCTCTCTTTGTTTATATTTATTCTCTCCATTTATATTTTAAAAAAATCTATGTTTTGTCATCAATCTTTACCGATTTTTGTTTCACGCTTCTTCTTTACCATTTCCCCCCTTTTCTTAATCTATATCTCTATGTATTCCTTCCCCCCCTCTCTCTCCACTTTCTTTATTTATGTCAAGTTTAATTATATTTTTGAATCTCTTTTTTTATTCTCTTTCTTTACTTAAGTTAATCTTTTTTATCGCTCTATCTTCCTTCTCTCTCTCACACACTCTTTATATATTTTTTATTTGTTCTTATAAGTTATGTATTTTGTTTATTCACTATTTATTTATGACTTTAGTTTTTCAATTCTCTTATTTTATTTGTTTCCTTTATATCTTTTAACTTACTTTTTTTCTTTACTTTGTTCTCGCAACCTGCCCCTACCTCTTTCTCTTGCTTTATTTATTTCTTCGATTTTCTATTTATTACTTCTTCTTTTTTAACTTATAATTTATACTTTCTATCTAGATCTCTCTTCCACTTACTCATCTTTCTTTTTATCTAATTTATTTGCTCATTCTTTCGCTTCATGTCCTCTCTCTACATTTCTCTTTATCTGCATTTCTTTTTTTGGTTCTACTAATGGTTTTAATTCTCTCTTTTTTCATCTAATTTTCATTCTCTCTATCCATTTTTTCTTTCTTTTTTTTGTATTTGTATTTTTGCATGCATTTTTCTTTTGGTATACCTCTCCTTTTTTTTACCTCAATTTATTTATGTTTTGCATCAATCTTGATCTCTCTGTCACACCCACTTACTCACACTCTTAATTGGTTTCTTTTTCATTTTTCTTTCATCATATCCCCTAGGACTCATTAATTTTCTTTCATGACCCCTAGCCCCATGGTAATTTGGACTAGTGGTGGATTTTATGACCATATTATGTTAAATGAACTTATGTATGGGTGTGATGGGTGTGATGGTTATGATGTGTAGATGCTAGTACTAATGAATGTATTTATAGCATTATCATGTTATTTTTGGAATATTGTGCCTAAATCTCACAGGTTGAAACCTTTGAAAGAGCAAATTCGGTGTGACATACTTTCTGTCTAGCTGACTAGCAATTGTGCAACCTTGTGAAATGTTAAGGTCATCGAGACCTTGTTGATGTCTTTCCAACTAGAGCTATCGCTGTGACTCATTGTGTTCGGTGTAACCCTCTGCCGAGTGGGTTGGTCTAGCCGATAGGCCATTCTTATCGGATATCGGGGAGACTCTGGGCGTCAAGCAATGTCGAGGAGATTCATAGCAATTGGATTCATCATAGTAACTCATATGCTTCAGTATGAAGTCTTATCAATATGGAAAGTCTCACCGATAGTGATGCACTCAGAGTCATCGGAGTAACACATAAGGGTTCGGTAAGAACTCTTGGAGATGGGTGTTTGTCTCACTGATGTTGTGGGCTATCTTCGGTGTAACTCTTGTCAAAAGCTGATCTCGGGATGACTTGAAGATTTCAGTAAGAACTCTCAACGATAGCGGTAAGTCTTGCCAACAATGCAACATGTGTTTGTTATCGGATGTCTTCGGTATGACTCCTAGCGAAAGGTGGTCTCGGGGTAACATGGAGGCTTCGGTATGAAGTATTAGCAATGAACAAAGTCTCACCGACAGTGGAACATTGCGGTGTAACTTGAAGGCTCGGTGTGATCTCTTGGCGAGTAGCGATAGTCTTTCCAATGGCAATGCTAAGGTTGATGTGACTTGTGAACTCAATGTAATGTCTTGTCGATGGTCAGGACTCTTGGCGATAATGACAATTAGGTCTTGTGGCATCAGGGAAACACGGTTAGTGTCTCACCGACATGCGACACAGGTTGAACGCCTTTGATCGAGTGATGACTATCCTACGTGGTGATTCTATGACCAATCAGAGTAGCCAAATGGGAACCATTGGAAGTTGGACTGTTGCGGCCATTACTGAGAGGAAGATTGACAGACCATCGGCGTCATGGATATACTCAAGAATTATAGATGTTGTTTGGTTTGATGGTTGTATGAACAGTTGGATGAATAGCTCGATGAGTGATCAGTGAATTCAATTCTGAGAGCATTGAATCTTGAATGTTTTGTACAAGGTTTATCAAGGATTATGCTGTTGTAAATTGACATCAGAAAGATAAGTCTGATCTCTGTATGTAATTTCCATTACTATAATACAAAGGGGCTTTTGTTGGTGTGGTGAGTTTTTCTCCCATAAGGGTTTTCCCACATAAATATGGTGTTCATCTATGTATGATTATTTCTCTGTTTCTGTTATTACTTTCAAGTGTATCTTAATTGGACTGTAATTGAAAATTTAAAAGTCTCTTTGCATTCTTCCCTGAGGTTTTGATGTTAGGAGAGTTAGTTCTACACCTTAGCTTTCCTTACAAGTGGTATCAGAGCCTAGCCAATTGTGTTGTCCTTGTGGGTACATTGGGTTTTTTGTGTCAATTTCTGTTCACTGGGAGTCTTGTAGAAGTTTGGTAATTTGAATTACAGGTTAAGATGGCAAACACGTCAGGAAAGATTGAAATTGAGAAATTCAATGGCAGCAATTTTGAGTTGTGGAAACTTAAAATGGAAGATTTGTTGGTTGATCGTGATCTTTGGATTGTTGTGTCTGGAATGAAGCCTACATGCATGAAGCAAGAGGATTGGGAACTTGTAGATAGAAAATCAAACGGACTGATAAGGCTTTGTTTAGCAGACTTTTTTCTTCTGAATGTTCATGAAGAAAAGACTGCATCTTCCTTGTGGAAAAGACTGGAAGCTATTTATTAGGGCAAGTCCTTGGTGAATAAATTGTTCTTGAGGAAGAATTTGTACTCTTTGAGAATGCAGGAAGGAGGATCTATTGCTGATCATTTGAACGCATTCAACATGTTGATTGCACAGTTAACATCTATGGGTGTGAAGATTGATGAAGAGGATCGTTGTATGCTTTTATTGTATTCTTTGCCAAATTCTTGGGATCACCTGGTGATGGCTATTGGGAGTATGACATCCACTTTTAAGATGGAAGATGTTGTTGCTTCTTTGTTATCAGAAGAGATGAGAAGGAAATCTTCTGAGATGGCAAGGGAGGCTCTTGTTGTTAGAGGCAGATCGAAAGATAAAGGCAAGAAGAAGGACAAGAAGTCCAAATCCAAATCAGAGGGGAGATCAAAGTCTCCTGGCAAGAAGTCTAAGGTGAAGTGTTGGAATTGTGGGCAACCTGGTCATGTTTGAAAGGATTGTAAAGAGGAGAAAAAGAAGAAGAATTATTCTTCCGACAATGATTCTTCTCAGAGTGATGCAGATGCTTTCATTGTAGCCTTGGCTACGCAGGCATCAGATGATGTCTGGCTGATTGATTTTGGAGCATCTTTCCACATGACATCTCATAGAGACTGGTTCACAAAGTATGAAAACTACGCTGGTGGAAAGGTGTATTTGGCAAGTGATTCATCTTTGGAAATTGTTGGTCGTGGAAGAGTCAGAATTCAATTCCCTGATGGAAGAGTGCAGGGAATCAATGATGTAATACATATACCAAGTCTGGCTCAAAATCTACTTTCTGTTAGTAAGCTGAATGATATTGGAGTGCAAGTCACGTTCTCTAGAAATGGCTGCAAGATGACTAGAGGCTCTATGGTGTTAGAAAGAGGTGCTCATGTTGGTACCTTGTATAAGCTTGATGCACATGCCGTGCAATGCAATAGTGTCTCTGCCAAGTCGCAAAAAAGCTACTCATGGAGGAAAAGAGGAAGAAATTCCTAATAGTGTAAACTCTATGGAAGTTAAACTTCCAACAAAAAAGACTATGCTCTAGCATCATAGGCTAGGCCATATTGGAGAAAAAGGTTTAAAAACCTTGAAGAATAAAAACCTAGTTGAGGGGCTTGAAGATTGTAACCTCGAATTTGAATTATGTGAACATTGTATATATGGTAAACAGCACCATGTTTCATTTTATTCCAGTCCTCACAAATCTTATGGTTTGCTTGATTATATACATTCTGGTGTTTTTAGTCCAGTGAATGTTCCTTCTTTGTCTAAGTCAAGGTACTATATATCATTTATTGATGATTATTCAAGAAGAGCATTTGTTTATTTTTTGAAAAGTAAATCAGAAGTGTTCAGTCAGTTTAAGGAATTTAAGAATCTTGTAGAAAATCAGATTGGAAGAAAAATAAAATGTTTAAGGACTGATAATGGTGGTGAATTTAGTTCTGACGATTTCAAGAGGTACTGTAAAGATCATGGGATTAAAAGACATAAACTACACCTTATACTCTGTAGCAAAATGGAGTTGCAGAAAGGTTCAACAGGATAGTGATGGAAAAGCATGAAGTGTGCTGAGCAGTGCTGGCTTGGAGGAGAAGTTTTGGGCTGAGGCAGTTGCTACAGCATGTTACTTGATAAACCGTTCTCCGAATTCCACTCTTGTTGAGAAAAAACCTTTGGAAGCATGGTCTAGTAAGAAGCCCTCTTTAAGACACATTCGAGTTTTTGGCTGTGAGGCATATGCACATGTGTCGTACGAGAAAAGATCTAAATTGGAGAACAAGGTTGTCAAATGTATTTTTATTGGTTATAATGCTGGCATAAAAGGATACAAGCTTTGGAATCCTGATACAGAGAAGGTTCTGGATCTGCAGTCAGAGACAAAATTAGAAAACAAAAAGGATGTAGTTGAAATTCCTCTAACACCAGATAAAGAGGAATTGAAAATTCAAAATGTACCTGAAACTGAGGAGAGCTCAAGTAGTTTTGAGAGTTCTGATGAAGAAGAACAACCTCGGCCTCAGCAAGTGAGGAGTTCAACTCGTGAAAGAAATCAACCTGATAGGTATGGGTTCTCTTTGATAGATTCTACTTGTGCCTATGCTTTAATTTCTAGCACTGATGAGCCTAGGACTGTAAAAGAGGCATTTAGAATGTCTAATTCAAACTCTTGGTTGGAAGCCATGAATGAAGAAATGGCATCATTGGAAAAGAATGATACTTGGAGTTTGGTGCCCTTGCCTAAAGGAAAAAATGTTGTTGGCTGCAAATGGATATTTAAAAAAAAAATAGGTCTGGATGGCAATGTGGAAAAATACAAGGCAAGGTTGGTTGCGAAGGGTTATTCCCAGGTATAGGGAATTGATTATGGAAAAAAATTTCTCCTGTAGCTAAGCTAACATCTATCATATTTCTTTTGTCACTTGCAGCAGCGTATGACTTAGACATTGAACAGATGGATGTGAAGACAACATTTCTTCATGGTGATCTTGAAGAAGAGATTTATATGTCCCAGCCTGAGCACTTTGTGGAGAAAGGTAAAGAAAAACTGATTTGCAAGTTGAATAAATCTCTGTATGGATTAAAGCAATCTCCTAGAATGTGGTACCAGAAGTTTGACACTTTTTTTTTGTCATTGGGATTTGTAAGATCAAAATCTGATCATTGTGTGTATTACAAAGCTGAAAGTGATCATGTTCTTATTATTGCTCTCTATGTTGATGATATGTTGTTCATAGGCAATAGTAAGTTAATGATTTTTGATCTTAAGTCTCAGTTGTTTGCAAAGTTAAAAATGAAAGATCTTAGTGCAGCAAGATATTTTCTGGGAATGGAAATAACCAGGGACAGGAAGGATAGAAAACTTTGGCTCAGTCAGAGTAAGTATGTTAAGACTGTTCTAGAGAGATTTTGTATGAATGATTGCAAGCAGCTAGTTGTTCCAGTTTTGCAGGGAACGAAGCTATCTGTTGAAGACTGTCCAAAATCTCCTACTGAGATGGAGGACATGACCAGTGTACCTTATGCTAGTGTGGTTGGTAGTCTTATGTATGCAATGGTCTGTACAAGGCCAGACATTTCCCAAGCAGTGGGAGTACTTAGACGGTTTATGGTTAATCCTGGAAGGACAAATTGGGATGTTGTGAAGAGAGTATTCAAATATTTGAAGGGCACTTTTGAATATGCTTTGTGTTACCATGGGAACTTGGTTGAATCACAGAGGACTCTCAGTATTCAAGGCTATGTGGATTCTAATTGGGCAGGAGACATAGACAGCAGAAGATCCACCAGTGGATATATTTTCATGTTGAATGGTGGTGCAGTGATTTGGATGAGTAAGCGGCGGGCTGTAGTCGCTTTGTCCACTACAAAGGAAGAATACATGGCAGCAACACACACCTATAAAGAAGCAATCTGGTTAAGACGTTTGTGTTCTAACATTGGTTTTGATGCAGGGCAAATAACTATTTACTGTGACAGTCAGAGTGCTATTTGTTTAGCAAAGAATCCTACTTTCCATGCCAGGATGAAACATATAGATGTATAGTATCATTTTGTACGGGATATGGTGGAGGATGGAAAGGTCTCATTAGAAAAAGTGGATACTCTAGAGAATGTTACAGATGCATTGACGAAGCCAATGAGCACAAACAAGTTCAAGTGGTGTGCCAATTTGATGGCCCTCAGTGCCCATGAATTTCAGTAGTTTTGTTGTCCTCTGGAGGTTCCTGTGTGATCTTCATCAAGTGGGAGTTTGTTGGAATATCGTGCCTCAATCTCATAGGCTGAAACCTCTGAAAGAGCAAAGTCGGTGTGACATACTTTTTGTATGGCCGACTAGCAATTGTGCAACCTTGTGAAATTTTAAGGTCGTTGAGACCTTGTTGATGTCTTGCCGAGTGGAGCTATCACTGTGACTCATTGTGTTCGGTGTAACCCTCTGCCGAGTGGGTTGGTCTGGCTGACAGGCCATTCTTATTGGATATTAGGGAGACTCAGGGCGTCAAGCAATGTTAGGGAGATTCATAGTGACTGGAGTCATCGGAGTAACTCATATACTTCGGTATGAAGTCTTATCGATATGGAAAGTCTCGCTGATAGTGATGCACTCGGATTCATCGAAGTAACACATAAGGGTTCGGTAAGAACTCTTGGCGATGGGTGTTTGTCTCACTGATGCTATGGGTTGTCTTCAGTATAACTCTTTTTGAAAGTTGATCTTGAGATGACTTGAATATTTTAATAAGAACTCTCAGTGATAGCGGTAAGTCTTGTCGACAATGCAACATGTGTTTGTTATCGGATGTCTTCGGTATGACTCCTAGTGAAAGGTGGTCTCAGGGTAACATGGAGGCTTCAGTATGAAGTCTTAGCGATGAACAAAGTCTTGCCAATAGTGGAACATTGCGGTGTAACTTGAAGGCTCGGTGTGATCTCTTGGCGAGTAGCGATAGTCTCACCGATGGCAATGCTGAGGTCGATGTGACTTGTGAACTCAGTGTAACATCTTGCCGATGGTCAGGACACTTGGCGATAATGAAAATCAGGTCTTGTGGCATTGGGGAGACACGGTTAGTGTCTCATCGACATGCGACATAGGTTGAACGCCTTTGACCAAGTGATGACTATCCTATGTGGTGATTCTACGACCAATCGGAGTAGCCGAATGGGAACCGTTGGAAGTTGGATTGTTGCAGTTGTTACTGAGAGGAAGATCGAAAGACCATGGGCGTCATGGATATACTCAAGAATTGCAGATGTTGTTTGGTTTGATGGTTGCATGAACAGTTGGATGAATAGCTCAATGAGTGATCAATGAATTTAATTCTGAGAGCATTGAATCTTGAATGTTTTGTACAAGTTTGATCAAGGATTATGTTGTTGTAAATTGACATCAGAAAGATAAGTTTGATCTCTATATGTAATTTCCATTACTGTAATACAAAGGGGATTTTGTTGATGTGGTGGGTTTTTCTCCCATAAGGGTTTTCCCACGTAAATCTAGTGTTCATTTGTGTATGATTATTTCTCTGTTTATGTTATTGCTTTCAAGTGTATCTTAATTGGACTGTAATTGAAAATCTAAAAGTATCTATGCATTCTTCCCTGAGGTTTTGACATTAGGAGAGTTTTGACACTAGGAGAGTTAGTTCTGCACCTTATCTTTCCTTACAGTTATTGGGGAAATCTAAATGCATTGATTTTGTTTATACTAACTTAGACTAATGACTTGGTTGGTGGACTTGGGTGAGGTTTGTCATTGGTTGTAGGTACTTGGGGTGAAAAATGAGGTGGATTATGTGGTACTATGATGAGAGATAGACAATCTTTAATGTCAGATACCAATGACAAACTCTTTAGGTAACTTCACCCTAACCTACGTTTTACCAAACCTAGTACCGAGTAAGAAAATTTTGGTAAATGATCTTTGTAGTTGAATGCACGAGGTTGTCTAAGGTGATAACTCCACAACAATGAATTGATATTTCAAGGATATTTAATTTCTCTTGTTAAGCCTAGGACCTTAGGTGTTGATGCTATTACCATTATCTATTTGGAATAAGACTAATTATCTATTAGTATATTATTATAGAGTTAATAAATATATAAGTACTACTAAGGAATTTTGAGATTCTATTATTTTCTGTATCAGTAGTGATAGGCTGATAAAAATTAATGTATATGTATGTTCCCTTAGCAGCTAGGGATGAGGGTTGAATTGGAAAGAGTTTGGGTAAGCAAAAAAAAAAACTTAGCAACCTTAAATCTATAACTGAAACTACTTTAGGGAATATCATAGACTTTCGCTTCAAATTAATTAATGAAATGTTCAAATAGCTCCTCTACCTTCCACAACGAGTCATTGGGAAGGTATGTTCCCTCTTCAAACACATTTTGATGATAAACCAATGTTGTAATAAGCTTTGAACATCTGATTCCTCTATTAATCCATGTGAAGGATGGTAGGGTAGCAAACCAACATTGAGTGGGTAGTGAGTTGTCTACCTTACTAGCTTATGTTAGGAGTGAATAGTTATCTCCTTTTTGGTTGAATAACAACCATAACAATTCGAGAATGAATGGATTTTGAACCCTCATGTAACATAACACCAAAATGGGTAGTTTATCCATAGAGGTGGCAGGCCTTAGAACCTAGGAGCCTCTCTTATAGTTATAGTGCTAAGGTGGGTGTAAGAACTAAATTTAACTCCAATACATGGAGTAGGACCCTAACAAGGCATGGGTAGAGGTTGTAAACCTCTAATATGTAGGCTATTACTATCCATATGAGGTGATCATTGATGGGAAAAAAATCCTATGACCTACTTAGAGATAATTTTATCCATGCTCAAGATTGGCAGTATTCAAGGAGCATACTATATCGATGGGTTGTTAACCATACTAATTGGATAGTGGAATGGATTCCACCAGGATCACATGGGCCTTAGGGCCAATGATATGTTGGTGATGCATACCCCCATGTTACTCTAGATGCTTGGATAGATTATGCCAGGAGTATGTGGGCCTTGGGACTAGTAGCATGCAGTTGATGGACATCCAATGTACACTAGAGGGTTGGATGGTTTATTGCCAGTAGCGTGTGATCCTTAGGGCCAACAACATGTAGGCAATAGACTAGTTTTTTTTCTTACCCATTTGATAGACTATAGGGAAGATAATTTCTAATGATGCATAAGTAGGTAAACAATTAGGCATACCTTGTAGAATTGTTATGATATAACCAGATATGGAGTTAGTTTCTTACATACCAATGGTAGGAATACCTAGGTAGTCATTCATTAGGCATCTTAGATACCAATGGTAGGAACACTCGGGTAGCTATTCATTAGGAAGTTGACCATATGAACTATAGTTTGGTATATATGTCTACTCTCTCACAACGGGCCACAAAATTTGCTTGAAGGGGTGGATAGGGATTATATCCACTTTGGAGGGATCATATTGCACCCCCAAGATGAACCATGATAGGTTAAAGACACGGAGTCCACATGACCTCACGAAACACTTAAGGTATGATTCAAGTAATGTTAGTTGTGATTTCTTCATTGGCCTTTTTATTCTAAAATATTGGCATTTCTAGAATGATTGTTGTAGGTATGAATTGTAAATTATTTGTTTCTAGAAATTTACTTGCATTATTGTCTTTAGTTTTTGATTACTCGTTGTTATCATGGTTGTAATGTTGTCAAAAAAATACAATAATTTATGGATATCGTTGCAATTGTTGTCAAAACTTCTATCTTCTTTTTTTTACTTCTTTTTTTATTTTGTTCTCTCTCTCTCTCAGATAAAATATTGAGATCTATTAAAGAATTCCTAGCCAAAAAAATACAAACTATACACAAATTGTAGATAGAAGAAAATCTATACTCTTCATATTAGCAAAGAGTTATACCAACACTAATTTATATATTCTAACCTTCTTTTTATGAAATTTTCCATGTGAAATCCACAACATCTTCCTTATTCTCTAAGTGTGATAGAGACATAGATAGGGATTGGTTAATCTATGCTAAAATTAAATCCAGAAACCTATCTTCATATCTGCATTCTTCTTCCTATGAAGGAATATAAGTCCATACCTATTTTCATCTTCAAAAGGGCTCTGGATTAGAATCTTTTGATTAATAGGAGACATATCCCAAGAAATTTGATAGAAAGGTTTTAGTGTACCTATTGATTGATACCCCAAAAATTCATCCCTTTTGACAACCTTAGCATCCTTCTTCTCTACACTTTGGATAAAAGGTGTCTCAGAAGCATTATTATTATTGTCTTATATTTAGCATTTGTTTTTTGTTATTTCTAAATATAATTGATTATAATGTATTCCTAACATCTTTGCTCACTTCGTCTATTTTTTTACCCTAATTATTATCAAATACCTTTGGTGTTTATTTTTCAATTATTTTGGTTTTCCAACTTTCAACAATAAAGTCATCTTAAAACAATTTAAAAATATTTAGATTCCTTATTTAAAAATTAAAATTTATATTATTTATAGCTTTAAGTAAATTATAATATAATTATTATTTTTTGAATTTTAAGGGATCTTTTTTTTGTTGATATTGGAATAATTATTTTTATTTGATAAGCACTTTTGATTAGAATTATGAATTGAAATGGGTTTGGAAAGGACCCTAAAGCCTTTTACAACAATAAAGAGCAAGAAAAACATAAGACTAAAACCTACAAAGAAATAAGCCTTAAAAATGGAAAGGTCCACCAAGAAACATACAACAAATTCATAGTAAAGGGAGAGCCAAAACAACAATCATGGAGGTTTGAATCTAAACCTCACCAACAAACTCTTAATTGAAGTCAAAGTTCAACCTATGAGGGGTACCATCCTACCTTTTTTTGAAGTTCTAGGCACAACCAAAGGACTCATAAACTCAACATATAATTTTGTTTTGTCTTTAATTGGAGATCCCTATGCATTCCTTATGAGACCTAGAATAGTAATGTCCAATTCCTTCCCTTCATTCCTCACAAAAGACCACTCTTTAATCTCTAAACCACCTTCAACATTCTAAATCTCTTTTGCATGAATAGAAGAAGGAATGATACTTCTTTTCTAAATATGGTGTTTTTTGATATCATGGCACAAATCAAAGAAATGTCCATACTTTTGGTAGTGGAGGAAAAACTACTAGGAGGACTAATAATAGATTCTTTTCTCCCAAACACTAAGTTTGGAACATAATTTTATGGCATTTGTTAGCACCTTATTAATATCAACATCCACATGAAATGTGGCAAAAGGTGTTATCTTCCTTGATAGGATGAAATTGAAATAATTTTTATCTTGATAGGATGAAATTTTTGAGGTTGGTCTATAATTGAAGGCTATGTGAAATTTCAAAAATGTGTCACATTTTTATAAAAGAAAAAACCAACATTGATCTAGCTTTTTGATTCAAATCACTAGAAAATGGCATATACTTTAAATTTTAAAATAATATAAACTAATGAAATTTATATTTTTTTAGTGTATTTTATGATTATATATTTTTTAAATTACAAAAAATAATGATTTTTTTGTAAAATTTACTTTATAATTTAATTATTGATAAAATGTTGAAAAATAATGTTAAGTGGGATGTTAATCTTTATATAGTAGTTTTTTCTTTAATTTTTTAATTTATAATTATTTTGATATTGATAAGCAAGATTGGAAGGTATCAAACCCTTATAACAACAAAGAGAAAAGGTAGATGAAACATGCACCATGAGCAATGAGACAAACCAAACCAAAAAGAGTGAGGAGAAACTACAACTATGTTGCAAATAACAACTACAAAAAAATGATAAAGCTATGACCTTCGAGTCCCATTTAGACAATACCAAACCTTTCTCTAATTCACCTCACCCAAAACTCTAGCACAAGTTTAGGATAAATATTTATGAAGACCTTTCTTCCTCCTTCCAACAACACTCTAGGAGATATTATCCTCCAAGTCCTCACAATAGGGGGGAGTGATGGGGGATTCCTCTATAGAGATCCCATAATTGTGCAAAGGAGGAGGAATCGAATGATGAGGTGAAAGGTGACCCTCCAACACATGAGTAATTTGAATCCAAAGGAAAGTAGGCTATGAGATCAGAGTAGTTGGTTCTCCAATAGGGTTTGAGGGAGTATAAGGAGAAGGGCATGTTAGAGCTACACTAAAAGATAAAGAATCATTTTCAAGTATTTGTAGTATATATTCTTTTATTGTGTGATTTGTTTAATTATAGGGTCTAATAGAATGATCTTGCACTCAGAGAACAAGAATCAAGGCAATTTTTTTGGCTCAAGAGATAAAATTGGGATGTGCATATCTATCTCAAATTGGATAATTTTTTCTTGAATTTTAAAGATTTTTTCAAGGACATATTTGAGCTACTACAATTTAGATTTGGGGTAATTTGGAGAATATTTTAGGAAGTTATTGTGAAATCAAGATTTCCACATAAATCACTTTCAAGGCTACAAAGCAAAAAAATCTTGGATATTTTTTTAGAAATGTCAGGTCTAGGCCCAAGTAAGTTATAATAAAAAATTAGATTTTTTTAGTAAGTTAAGATGAAAACTATGTGGTGGCATCATGGCAGGGGCTTTAGCAAGAGGAAAGGGATGGAATCCCATCAATTGTGCAAAGAATCCAAAAAAATAGGATCCATTAATAGAGGAGAGGGATACCATAACTATGGATTATATAAGACAAGAGACCAACAAGATGAAGGATCAAATATTGACAGAACGGATGCAAAAATAGAACTTGTGACAAGGCTCAAATGAATAAGTTGTAACCAAGGTTATAAAGATTCTAAAACAACAAATTCACACCTCAAGGTTTGGGAAGAAAATATGTCTTCTAAGGGACATGATGCTTTTGGATTTTATTTAGATCTAAAAATGGATCATCACCCAAATAATTATATGACTACACACTTCACACTAGTGATGGATATCCAAGAAGAATAAGACTCAAAGGTGCCTACATTATCAAATCTTGGGGTAATTATATATGTGTAATCAATAGTTTCTATGGATGTGCCACAAGGATTGTATCCCAAGGTAGATCATAATCATGTAATTCAAATTGTAGCAACTCACTAGTCGCCATTCATTACCTCTTCCTTGAATGTGCACTCAAAGGTTAGAGAAATATAAGAACATGTTTAACACTAGCAAGAGGTTCTCTTTAGCCTCAACGAGAACAACGAAAAATGCATAGGACATAATGAGGAGGAAAGTGCACCAACATAGAATTTTAACACAATCAATGATATCTGAGCCAAATGTAGAGGGAAGACTCATCTTTGAGCCTGAGTTAATTTTCCAAGCATGCATAAAGAAGCTTCAGACTAGGAATATCATGAAATAATTAAATGAAAGTGTGTGCATGTCAAAGTTGTCGCATAGGAAGAATATTTTATGAAGAAGAATTCAGAATTGATCATTATCAAGGACAAATCTTATGTGAAGAGGGGGCATGTTATGCCCTTAATCCTATAGTGCGGATAGGGTTATGGATAGTTGGCTTGTGGCTATCTTAATTTTCTTAAGTAGGTTATATAATCATTAATATAGTCTTATATAGGTAGTTAAGTTGACTTGGGTGGCATCTAAGACATAAGTATGGTATATATAGGAAGTAGATGTTAGTTATCATGAGCAAATTGAGTAGTGTGTTCTTATTGAAGACTATTGGACGTATCCCCCTTGAAGTGGTTAGAAATTTTCCCTTTGAACTAACATATTATTATCAATTATTTGTTCTTACATATTTTTTATTATATTCTTCTAGTGTGCTTGTTGTTTCATTATAGATAAGAGGGTCATGGTCAAGGTGGATACAATGGTAAATGTTTGATATGTTTTAATGAAGCTTATGAGCATGTAAATAATTTTAAATGGTATGGGATGGTTATGGGGATCATCCCCTATCATTATTTCACAATGTTGAGTACCCCTTATGATTCTTGTTGTATACACAAGAAGTAGGAGATTGTTAGGACTAGGGGACTAGGTGTTGTTGCACACCTTGTAAAACCTCGATCTAGTTGCAATTATTTAATATTTAAAATATTATGTCCACGTGGCAAAGGGTGTTGCACTTGGATGGAATCTTGAAATTGAACCATATTTGACACTCTCTACCATGTGTTTATTAGTCTTATGATTGTAATCAATCATTGAATAGAAGTGGACTAGAAGACTAGCATCTTTGGCTAGCTATTTATAGTCATGTATAATAAATGCATGAGTATAATAATGGCCTTATGTTGGAGTGCTTGGGAGTTACATTTAGAACCCTTTTTCATAAGTTTCAAACTAATCAAATGGAAGTTATCATTCTATGAAAAAGTTACTTTTGAAGGTGAATTAAATGTGGACCAATAGCTGAGTTTGGTTCATGCTTTTGGAAAATAGTTATTGATTCCCAAGTCTCCTTGGCCTATATATGTGGCTTGGGATGAATATATCAAGTTCAATTGTATCCAAAGTTGTACTAGTATAATTCCTCCAAATTTGGAGTATAAACCTCATTTAATTATGGAGACCTTCATAATGTATTGTACCCTTTGTATTTTGTTGATTAATATATTGGTGTGGTGCTTTTAGAGGCTAGTATTTCCCCTTATAAGGGTATTCACAAGGCACATTTAGTGTCATTGGTGTTGCGGTTGTTTCATTATTATAAATTCTTCTTCTCTTAAATTCTTGCACAATCTCTATGTGTTGTTTATGTTGAAGTTGTAAAAGACAGCCTCACAGAACCCAGTGATCACCTGCAAGTAAAATAACCTGTCATGTAGAAGAGATTCAAACAACACAAAGATATTGCTCTACAAACCAAGAGAGTAAAATTGCATAAACAAGAAGTGAATGATTACAAAGAGATCAATCCTTAAGGAAGGAGACCAAAACCCTAAAGTGAACCCTAGGATTTAATAAAGTAATTATTAAAGGGCCTAAGGTTAGATTAAGTGAAAATAAAGTAAAAGGTGACTTAATTAATTAATCAATATGATTAAATTATTCAAGTACTTAACTTATTACTCTAACACCCCCCCTTAAGATGAACTTAGGGAGAAGCTAAAAAACTAAGGACAAATGCATGAAAGCAAAGATGGGTCCCAACAACTAGGCCTGATGAGGTACCCATGTACAAATCTAAAAGATCTCTCACAACAGGAGAAAAGGAGAAAACCTCATGGGAAAAACACCTCTCCAAAAGAGAGAAATACATGTGAAGGACTAAGAAGCCTCCAAACAAGAATGTCCCAAAAAGAATAGGAACAAGTGAAGGACTAAAGAATCCTCCAAACAAGAGTGAAGGATGAAGAAGTCTCCAACCAAGAAGAAATTGTCCAAAAATATAGGAACAAAGGATGAACATGAAAAACACCACTGAAGCATGAAGAAGTTGCAAACACTATCGTAGAATGACTGTTGAAATGTTGAAAGAAGAATCTTCACTGAAACATATGATGATCAGGATCAAAAGATAAGAATCTATATGAGTGCGCCCAACGAAACTACTCGAATCCGATGGAAAACCAAGGCATACATCAAGGACTCAAAGATATAGATAGCACAAGTACTAATAGTCTGAAGAACTGATCAAGTGAAAAATGGAAGGTCGCCTCCAGAAATAGGAATTCAAGAGTCTCCATATGGTAAGTGCTCCATCTCACCGAAATGTATGGGTAACCAGTCACTGCATCCACCTAGTACATAGGAACAAATATTGTATACATAGTTCACTCCAATGCAAAACCAAGGAAGCATTAGTACCAACAGTAGAAACCCCCCCATAATGTTGACAAGGGAGAGGTATGACAGGTACACTAAAATTGAATGCCTGAATGTAGTGCATGATAAAGAACCAAGAACATTTGAATGTGCAGACATGAAAGTACAAGTAGATATAAAGGGTGTGCAAACCAAGGCACACACACATGAGAAAGGTATGAAGGAAAAACAAAGGAAAACATCAACCCCCATAGCACTTTATATCATAGTGTGAGTACAATAAGGCACAAAGTGATCTGCAAGATCTCATAATACAAGTGCAATATAGAGGCACTTTATCTCAATGCATTTACAAAATCATAAGTGCTTACAATGGAAGCTCATAATGTCAACAAAAGACACAAGACTGGAAATACATGTAGAACATCCAAAAATAAGCCATCCCACTCAAACGAGAAGTTTCCAAGAGCTAAGATGTCCAAGTAATTCACCAGAATGTGAAAACACAAAAATATGAATAAAATGTACCTAGTAAATTTTCTGATGAAAAAATCTATAGATCTAGAAATATCACTAGAAGACCTTTCCAATGCCTATTCGTTTTCAAAAAATGGAGTATGTATGCAAAAGTTATGCCCCCAGAAGCACAAAAATAAAGATCTAACTTTGACTGGAAATAAATGCAAAAAAAAAAAATTAAGGAAAAATAACCTACACCACTGGATTGATCTCAGAACTAGCTTTCCAGTGATATTTTGTTTTCAAAAATTTGAGCTCGAACGCAAAAGTTATGGCCAAAATACCAAAACTGCTCCAAAAGGGGTTTGGTGGTTAAAGTTGGCGGTTAAGCTAGCATTAACCGCTAGCGGTTAACTAACGGTGGTGCCCATTAACACTGTTTTAAAAAAAAAAATCTTAGATTGTGTGTCATACAAGGCCATACGGCCTAGAAATGAAAAAAACTTGCCTCTCGGAGTCACTGTGTTCAATTTCGACGATTTGACAGTCAATTGTGGGGTTTTTGGGCATTGTGAACGCGATAGTGAGGTTTGTTTGGGCTCAAAACGATCCAAAATTGTAGGTACACTCTGGATCTAGAAACCCTCACACATCGGGCATCGTATAACCAAAATTGATGAAACAAAGGTCAATCTTGACTATTTCAATCCTTCTAGACATAATGGTGAGGTCCAAATTGACTCAAAATGTAATAAAAATACTCTTTCAAGACTTGAATCCCTCAAAAGATGAACAAGAAGCTGCAAATCTGAAGCTCTGATACCATGTTGAAGTTGTAAAAGCCAACCTCACAGAACCTAGTGATCACCTGCAAGCAAAATAACCTGTCATGTAGAAGAGATTCGAATAACACAAAGATATTGCTCTGCAAACCAAGAGAGTAAAATTGCATAAACAAGAAGTAAATAATTACAAAGAGATCGATCCTTAAGAAAGGAGATCAAAACCCTAAAGTGAACCCTAGGATTTAATAAAGTAATTATTAAAGGGCCTAAGTTTAGCTTAAGTGAAAATAAAGTAAAAGGTGACTTAATTAATTAATCAATTAACCTATTACTCTAAAATATGATTAAATTAATTAAGTAATTAACCTATTACTCTAACAGTTTATATGTTCAAAACTTTGTTAAAATTTACGTAAATAAAAAAATTTATAGTACTCTCCTTATAGGATTAAGTAAAATTTATAACATTTTTCCTTTCAATCTCAAAAGTGATGGCCAACAGCTTGAAGTAGATTCTTCGTACTATCATCATTGAAGAGTAGGGAGGATTTGTAAAGGGAAAACTCATCTTAGATGGTATCATCATCTCTCATGAATTGGTTGACTCCTTGGTTAGTATCAAGAGGAGTGGAATGCTTATTAAAATAAATACATCTCCAAACCTACAACATAGTTAACTAATCCTTCTTGGATAAGGTGCTAGATAAATTTATTTTCAATAGGGGACAAAGTGAATAGTTAAGAAGTTACAATGTGACCATGTTTTCAATCATCATTCACAATGTAGTTGCAAGTTTTTTCAAGAGTTTTAGAGGTCTAAGGCAAGGGATTATCTCTCCCCTACCTCTTCATTAATAATTGTCATGATAGATGCTCTAAGTAGATGCATCACATAAATGAGAAATATTAAAAAAGATAATGAACTTAAAAAGGTGTCCTCTTACTCGTCAAATTTTTTTGGATAATGCCTTACTTTTTCCCCTACCTTCTCACATGAAAGTGTGCATCCTATGAGTTTTTTTACAAGAATACAAAACCTTGGGTTAAAAGGTAAACCACTACTGAATTTGACTCCATTTTTCGACGAATGTTTGTTGATAGTTCAACAAACATTTGTCGAAAAATTGACGAATGGACGAAAAAAATTTGTCACTATTTTTTTGTCAAAATTCTGACAATGAATGAAATGTTGAAATAATGGCGTAGATTCGTCGGTCGTTGGCATCATAAAATGTCTCAGATGTTCGTCAGAATATCAACAAAAACTTCATGTATCCACTGACGAATTACAACCAAAATGCAATTGCAATGGCTCTTCTGAAGTGTTGAAACAACAACAGAAGTTTGTCACCATTTCGACGAAATGGGCAACGAGTAGCATCGAAACAACACCAGAAGTTTGTTGCCATTTCAACGAAATGGGCAAGGAGAAGTGTCAAAACAACACCAGAAGTTCGTCACCATTTCGAAGAAATGGTCAAGGAGGAGCGTCGAAACAACACCAAAATTTCATCGCCATTTCGACGAAATGGGCAAGGAGCAGCGTTGAAACAACACCAGAAGTTCGTCGCCATTTTGATGAAATGGGAAAGGAGTAGCGTCGAAACAACACCAGAAGTTCGTCACCATTTCAACGAAATGGGCAAGGAGTTATGACAAATCTTTCATCCCAGCTATAGTAACTTTGTAGGACCTTTTCGGTGATTCGTCGATGGCCTTTGTCAAAATTGCAACGAAACAATGCAATTTAAAAAAAAAAAATTGTTGAAATGTACCATCACAGAGACTCTTGGTGATAACCACTGAAGCCAACCCATCGGTGAGAGATCAATCATCAGCACAGGATAGAAAACTCACTTCGATAGTCCATGTCTTGTTGATGACTTCCGTCGGCAAGACGGATCCAATGTCACACCGATCTGAAGACGGATCCAATGTCACATCGATTTGACCTCTTCAGGAGTTTTGAACACTGCTTGGTTATCAACAAGACATTCTAAGGGTCTTGCCAATTAAACAAGTGTCTAAGAGCAAGTAAACAAATGGAACCTATTAATTTTCTTATTTTGGGGTTCTTTAAATCATAGAATAGATACAATCTTCTTGTGTATAATGTACTTATATTCATATTTGAATTTGAGACCAACTGTCATTGCACATTCCATTTTACTTGCGCAGAGTATTCTATAAGCAATATATTGATAATGCCAAATGATTTATGGTGTTGTAAAACTCTACCTATCATCACAGTTCTGTTGTTCCCCCCTAGAGAATCCTACAAAGACAAGTTTACAATACCAAGTCAAATAATATGAAAAAGACTTACTTCCATACAAATTAAATGATTATTCTCACAATGGAAATTGTCTAATTACAACAACAATTCCATGAAAGGTTATCCATTCTTCATAAGAGATGACCGATCATACATACAGACTGCAAGATGCATAGGAAAATCATTACACTTGAGAACAATCAAGGGCTAACAAGGGAAGGAGTTAAGAAATGTCTAGATTGAAGAGAAAATGTGTAGGGAAAATGTTGAGCAGTGTCAAGAGAACAAAGCTCGTAGAACATATTCTTGACCTAATCAATCTCTTGAACAACTTAAACAAAATAAAAATACTAACACATACATGAGACAAGTAATGAACTTCAATATCTGCTATCTTTTTCATTAATCACCGGGGAGGTGAGTAAAGGAGAAAATAATTATATAGAATTGTAGCACTATTCATAGTCCAGTAAATTATGTTCATAATTTGTGTTCAATGGACCTCGATTTTATCATTATACTGCCCATCTAATACCATATTTTAATCCAAGGTTCAACTATCTCAGATCTAAAGAAGCACCTTCAATTAACCATTTAAAGTACTATAAAATAAGGTAAGACTTTTACTTGAGAAAGATTGGGTACACTTGTAGGATTAAAGTTCTCGCAATCATCAGGATTTATTGGAACATAGACACAACCTGAAACATATGAAGTAATGGATGACTACAAGTTAGTGAAATGGTCCTTAATATGTGACTGGTTCACAAATTGATTGGTAGAAAATAAGGTTGCAAATAGATCTACATGATAAATTATGAGGACAATCTACTGTAATCATCAAAATAGATGAAAAGTGCAAAGGAAAGAGCCGAGCTACATCTCTAGAGCCTAAAAAACCACATGCAAGAAACATAAAAAAAATAACAAACCAATTTTTGGATGAATACAAAATGATGCCTTCCGCAAGTGATTCATATGCTTTCACACCTGATAGGACATTAAGAAGATTTTAGTATTCCTTTGTGAAATTAACTACTTACAGAATAAACCTAGAAACCAATATTATATACCTCCATGTCTAGCCAAGGGTAGGTATAAGAGAAAAAAAATTCCTCAATGCAATGCCAAAAAATATCAATGTGTGTGTAGGTTTGTATTACTCAAAATATCATTTCACTGCCTAAGGAAAAATACCAAAGTGATGTTTTAAATTTCAATCTTCACATAGGCTCCCTTATTGCTACACATGCATATACAAGCATTATTAGAGCTCTAAACTATTCAAATATTAAGGATTTAATTAGCTATAAGATGGAAAGTTGTTGTTTAGACATAATCCATCATCTTTTACATATCTTTATTCACTCCTAGCGCTTCAGATAAATTTGTGTAAATGAGACAGAAATGTGAATCTTTTATGACAAATAAAATTCTTAAAAGGAGGGGGGAGAGAGAAAAGGGTAGGGGGCAAGAGAATGCTTGAATGTATAGTAAAGTATAACATTTTTATCATTATAACAAATGAAACGAATCTTAAGTTTGAAGCACTAATATCATTTACAACATTTATGATCAAGAATGAATGTAAGTAGAGAAAATTTTGCATACCTATAGATCGTACAAAATTTCATGGTTAAGTGGAAGCCTCCCATCAACAAGAAGATCCAAATATCCGTGTATCTATCTCAATCGAGCCTCTAAACCCTTCAGAGCTGTCAATTTTTCCACTAACCTGCTATGCACAAAAGTCAAATTTTAGAGTTATGTCACCACTAAAAATAGAAGAAACAGAGCTTTGAAACCAAATCCACACACAACACAATGTTGTATTCATACAAAGCCATACAAACAAACTAAACTCAGAACATTGGAATGGAAACAACTTCAAATTATGATGCAAAGCATGGATTCAAAGTATAAAGAATCATTTTTCTGCCACCATAGTGAAAAGTTAGCACTTTCTTTCATCTTTGCATATTGGTTTGATGCTTCAAACAATGCATTTCTTATATTGAAAAGTGCATTACCTTATTGAGCTTCTCTTTGTTTAGAGAATAGTTTAATATTCTCTACTTAACATGGCCAACCACGTGATGGTGGAAGCTCATTTGGCCCCTTCCCCCCCCGCTCACATCACTCTCAATTCCCCATACCCAATCATATAACATTCATTCATTCATCAATTAATAACATATAACATTCATTCATTCATCCATTAATAACATATAACATTCATTCATTCATCCATTAATAACATATAACATTCCTTCATCCATTAATAACATAGAACATTCATTCATTAACATATAACATTCATTAATTAACATATTCACATTCATTCATTAACATATAATATTCATTCTTTTAGTTTTTACATATTATCAAAAATATGGTTGTCATGATATGATTACAATCACTTTTTTTTTGGTTTCTTTTTTAAAGCTACATAAAGCTGAAGTGGAGTATCATTTTCTAAATGAATATCTGTCCCCCCTTTAGTTGTTCTACCCTTTGCTTGTGATCTTAATGTA
>VDFB02000003.1:94233994-94270847 GCA_007258455.2 Sequoia sempervirens
TTCAATTCCATGATAAAGAATTCCCTATTTCTAATTTTATTTTGGTTCATTCTTTTCCATCCCTCTTTAGTTTTGAGTTGATTTTATAAACAAAGTTCATGTACCCATTTGTAATAGTGTTATACAAATGTCGAAAATGATATAAATTCTTCTAAGGCACCTTTGATAAAGGAAAAGAAGAAGGATGCTATGTTACTTAATACAATTAGATTGTTGGTGTATCAATCATCATACATACACTAAAATCACATTAAGATTTTTTGTAAGTCAACTTCCAATAGGTATGGACTCTCTCTTGGTTGACTTGGGGTATCTCAACCACCCAACCCAATGCCCAAATCGCCTTACCTTGGTCTTAAATTTTTCCAAGTTGGGGTCAGAAACGGGTGAGCTGGGTCATAGGGATAAAAATTCTTCTAAGTCACCTTTGATTTAAAGGGTAGAGGAGAAAGATGTTATGTTACTTAATGTGAATAGATTTTTAGTGTATCAATAATAGGTACACTAAAATCACATTATGATTTTTTTGTAAATTGGCCTTCAATTAATCAAAATATTTGAATCCACATCCCTTTCAAAGATGATAAAAAGGTATGAAATTTTCTTTCTTCTTTTTTTTATTGACTTAGGAGTATCTCTACAACCCAACCCAATGCCCAACCTGCCTTACCTTGGTCTTGCATTTTGTCATGTTGGGGTCAAGAAGGGGTGTCACACTAGGGCAAGAGTAGTCCCCTGGGATGTATACAACAACCCGTAAAGCCACATACATCGGCTAAACCTAGACGATAGAAAAGTATGATGAGAGAATAAAGAAATAATTTTGATTGGTGAAGCCATGGTTTCTAGATTTCAATCCCACAACAAAGAATTCTTTGGTTTTACCTATTTTGGTTCATTCTTTTCCATCCCTTTTTAATTTTGGGTTGATTTCATAATACACCTATATTCTCCTTTGTAATAGAGTTATGCAAATATCGTGAAGGAGGATATAAATTCTGCTAAGGCACTTTTGATCCAAAGGGAAAAGAAGAAGAATGCTATGTTAATACGAATGGATTGTTGGTGTATTAATCACTAGGTACACTAAAGTCACATTATCATTTTTTTTGTAAATGAGCCTCCAATAGGTATTAAATTCTCTCTTTTTTTTTGACTTAGAGGTATCACCACGATCCAAACCAACATCCAAATTTCCTTACCTCGGTCTTACATTTTTCCAAGTTGGGGTCAAAAAGGGGTGAACTGGGTCATAGGGATAAAAACTCTTCTAAGTCACTTTTGATGCAAAGGGCAGAGGAGAAGGATGCTATGTTATTTAATGTGAATGGATTGTTAGTGTATCAATCAATAAGTACACTAAAATAACATTATGATTTTTTTGTAAATTGGTTTTTAATTAATCAAAATATTTCAATCCAAACCCCTTTCAAAGATGATAAAAAGGAACGAACTCTTTCTTCTTCTTTTTTATTGACTCAGGTTTATCTCAATGACCCATCCCAACACCCAACCCACCTTACCTTGATATTACATTTTTCCAAGTTGGGGTCAAGAAGGGGTGTCACACTGGGGAAAGAGTAGTCCCCTGGGGATATATACAATAGCCTGTAAAGCCACGTGCATTCGGTAAACCCAAACGATAGAAAATTATGATGAGAGAAATAAAGAAATAATTTTCATTGGTGAAGCCATGGTTTCTAGATTTCAATCCCATGACAAAGAATTTTGTGGTTTTACCTAGTTTGGTTCATTATTTTCCATGAATTTAATTTTGGGTTGATTTTATAATACACCTATGTTCCCCTTTGTAATAGTTTTATCCAAATAACGTGGAGGATATAAATTCTTCTAAGAAACTTTTGATCCAAAGGGAAAAGAAGAAAGATGTTATGTTACTTAATAAAAATGGATTGTTAGTGTATCAATCAATAGGTACACTAAAATCACATTATCATTTTTTTGTAAATCAACCTCCAATAGGTATGAAATTCTCTCTCTCTCTCTCTCTTTGTTGACTCAGAGGTATCGCCATGACCCAAACCAACGTCAAAATCACTTCACCTTGGTCTTACATTTTTCCAAGTTGGGGTCAGAAAGGGGTGAGTTGGGTCACATGGATATAAATTCTTCCAAGTCACCTTTGATCCAAAGGGTAAATGAGAAGGATGTTATGTTATTTAATGTGAATGGATTGTTAATGTATTAATCAATAGGTACACTAATATCACATTATGATTTGTTTGTAAATTGGTTTTCAATTAATCAAAAATATTTCAATCCAAACCCTTTTCAGAGATGATAAAAATATATGAACTTCTCTTTCTTTTCTTTTTTATTGACTCAAGAGTATCTATATGACCCAGCCCAACGCCCAACCCATCTTGCTTTGGTCTTACATTCTGCCAAGTTGGGGTTGGGAAGGGGTGTCACATTGGGGGAAGAGTAGTCCCCTGAGGATGTATGCAACAACCCGTAAAGCTATGTGTATCAGGTAAACCGAGATGATAGAAAGGTATGAGGAAAGAAAATAAAAATATAATTTTGATTGGTGAAGCCATGGTTTCTAGATTTCAATTCCATGATAAATAATTACTCGGTTTTACCTATTTTGGTTCATTCTTTTCCATCCCTCTTTAGTTTTGAGTTGATTTTATAATACACTTATGTTCTCCTTTGTAATAGTGTTATACAAATATTGTGAAAATGGATAAAAATTCTTCTAAGGAACCTTTGATCCAAAGGGAAAAGAAGAAGGATGCAATATTACTTAATACAAATAGATTGTTGGTGCATCAATCAATATGTCCACTAAAATCACATTATAATTTTTTTGTAAATTAGCTTCCAATAGGTATGTAATTCTCTCTCTCTTTTTTTTTGGTTGACTTAGGGGTATTCTCACCACCCAACCCAATGTCCAAATTTCCTTACCTTGGTCTTACATTCTGCCAAGTTGGGGTCAGAAAGGGTGAGCTGGGTCATAGGGATAAAAATTCTTCTAAGTCACCTTTGATCCAAAGGGCAGAGGAGAAAGATGTTATGTTACTTAAATGTGAATAGATTGTTAGTGTATCAATCAATAGGTACACTAAAATCACATTATGATTTTTTTATAAATTGACCTTCAATT
Organism: Sequoia sempervirens; assembly: GCA_007258455.2. Taxonomy (NCBI): domain Eukaryota; kingdom Viridiplantae; phylum Streptophyta; class Pinopsida; order Cupressales; family Cupressaceae; genus Sequoia; species Sequoia sempervirens. The sequence goes on from VDFB02000003.1 coordinate 94,237,128, forward strand.
AATCAAAATATTTGAATCCAAACCCCTTTCAAAGATGATAAAAAGGTATGAACTTCTCTTTCTTTCTTTTTATTGACTTAGGAGTATCTCTATGACCCAACCCAACACCCAACCCGCCTTACCTTGGTCTTACATTTTTCCAAGTTGGGGTCAAGGAGAGGTGTCACACTAGGGCAAGAGTAGTCCCTTGGGGATGTATGTAATAGCCCATAAAGCCACGTGCATCAGGTAAACCTAGATGATAGAAAAATATGATGAGAGAATAAAGAAATAATTTTGATTGGTGAAGCCATGGTTTCTAGATTTCATTCCCACGACAAAGAATTCTTTGGTTTTATCTATTTTGGTTCATTCTTTTCTATCCCTTTTTAATTTTGGGTTGATTTTATAATACGCCTATGTTCCCCTTTGTAATAGTGTTATGGAAATACCGTGAAGGAGAATATAAATTCTTCTAAGGCACTTTTGATCCAAAGGGAAAAGAAGAAGGATGCTATGTTACTTAATACGAATGGATTGTTGGTGTATTAATCACTAGGTACACTAAAGTCACATTATCATTTTTTTTGTAAATCAGCCTCCAATAGGTATGAAATTCTCTCTCTTTTTTTGTTGACTTAGAGGTATCGCCATGATCCAAACCAACATCCAAGTCACCTTACCTTGGTCTTACATTCTGCCATGTTGGGGTGAAAAAGGAGTGATTTGGGTCATAGGGATATAAATTCTTCTAAGTCACTTTTGATCCAAAGGACAAAGGAGAAGAATGCTATGTTATTTAATGTGAATGGATTGTTAGTGTATCAATCAATAAGTACATGAAAATAACATTATGATTTTTTTATAGATTGGTTTTCAATTAATCAAAATATTTCAATCCAAACCCCTTTCAAAGATGATAAAAAGGTATGGACTTCTCTTTTTTTTTTTTTTTTACTATTGACTTAGGAGTATCTCTATGACCCAACCCAAGACTCAACCTACCTTACCTTGGTCTTACATTCTGCCAAGTTGGGGTCGGGAAGGGGTCTCACATTAGGGCAAGAGTAGTCCCCTGAGGATGTATGCAACAACCCGTAAAGCCACGCGCATCAAGTAAACCAAGATGATAGAAAGGTATGAGGAGAGAAAATAAAGAAATAATTTTGATTGGTGAAGACATTGTTTCTAGATTTCAATTCCATGACAAAGAATTCCTTGGTTTTATCTATTTTGATTCATTCTTTTCCATCCCTCTTTAGTTTTGAGTTGATTTTATAATACAACTATGTTCCCCTTTGTAATAGTGTTATACAAATGCCATGAAAAAGGATAGAAATTATTCTAAGGCACCTTTGATCCAAAGGGAAAAGAATAAGGATGCTATGTTACTTAATACAAATAGATTGTTGGTGTATCAATCAATACATACATTAAAATCACATTATGATTTTTTTATAAATAAACTTCCAATAGGTATGGACTTCTCTCTCTCTCTTTTTTTGTTGACTTAAGGGTATCCCCATGACCCAACCCAACATCCAAATCGCCTTACCTTGGTCTTACATTTTTCCAAGTTGGGGTCAGAAAGGGGTGAGTTGGGTCATAGGGATAATTTTTTTTTCTAAGTCACCTTTGATCTAAAGGGCAGAGGAGAAAGATGTTATGTTACTTAATGTGAATAGATTGTTAGTGTATCAATCAATAGGTACACTAAAATAACTTATTATTTTTTTATAAATTGGCCTTCAATTAATCAAAATATTTGAATCCAAACCCCTTTCAAAGATGATAAAAAGGTATGAACTTCTCTTTCTTTTTTTCTTTAATCACTCAGGACTATCTCTACGACCCATCCCAACGCCCAACCCACTTTACCTTGGTCTTACATTCTGCCAAGTTGGGGTTGGGAAGGGGTCTTGGGGATATATGGAATAGCCCATAAAACCATGTGCATCAGGTAAACCTAGATGATAAAAAATTATGATGAGATAAAATAAAGAAATAATTTTGATTGGTGAAGCCATGGTTTCTAGATTTCAATCCCATGACAAAGAATTCCTTGGTTTTACTTATTTTGCTTCATTCTTTTCCATCCCTCTTTAATTTTGGGTTGATTTTATAATACACCTATGTTCCCCTTTTTAATAGTGTTATGCAAATACTGTGAAGGAGGATATAAATTCTTCTAAGGAACTTTTGATCCAAAGGGCGAAGAAGAAGGATGCCATGTTACTTAATACAAATGGATTGTTGGTGTATCAATCAATAGGTACACTAAAATCACATTATCATTTTTTGTAAATCAGCCTCCAATAGGTATGAAATTATCTCTCTCTCTCTCTCTCTCTTTGTTGAATCAGAGGTATCACCACGATCCTAACCAACATCCAAATTTTCTTACCTTGGTCTTACATTCTGTCAAGTTGGGATCAGAAAGGGGTGAACTTGGTCATAGAGATATAAATTCTTCTTAGTCACTTTTGATGCAAAAAGTAGAGGAGAAGGATGTTATGTTATTTAATGTGAATGGATTGTTAGTGTATCAATCAATAGGTACACTAAAATTACATTATAATTTTTTTGTAAATTGCAATTAATCAAAATATTTCAATCAAAACCACTTTCAAAGTCGATAATATATGAACTTCTTTGTCTTTTTTTGTTGACTCAAGGGTATCCCTATGACCCAACCCAATGCCTAACATGCCTTACGTTGGTCTTACATTCTGCCAAGTTGGGGTCAGAAAGGGGTGTCACACTGAGGCAAGGGTAGTCCCCTAGGGATGTATACAAAAAAATGTAAAGCCGTGTGCATCAGGTAAACCCAGACGATAGAAAGGTATGAGGAGAGAAAATAAATAAATAATTTTTATTGGTGAACCCATGGTTTCTAAATTTCAATCCCTTGACAAATAATTCCTTGGTTTTACTTATTTTGGTTCATTGTTTTCCATCCCTTTTAGTTTTGGGTTGATTTTATAATACACCTATGTTGCCCTTTGTAATAGTGTTATGCAAACATTGTGAAAGATGATAGAAAATCTTCTAAGGAACCTTTGATCCAAAGGGAAAAGAAGAAGGATGCTATGTTACTTAATACAAATGGATTGTTGGTGTATCAATCAATGTGTACACTAAAATCACATTATGATTTTTTTGTAAATCAACTCTTAATAAGTATGGTTTTTCTCTTTTTTCTTTTGTTGACTCAACGGTATCCTCACGAACCAACCCAACGTCCAAATCACCTTACCTTGGTCTTACATTCTTCCAAGTTGGGGTCAGAAAGGGGTGAGTTGGGTCATAAGGATGAAAATTCTTCTATGTCACCTTTGATCCAAAGGGAAAAGGATAAGAATGTTACTTAATGTGAATTGATTGTTAATGTATCAATGAATAGGTACACTAAAATCACATTATGATTTTTTTGTAAATTGACTTTCAATTAATCAAAATATTTCAATTTAAACCCCTTTCAAAGATGATAAAAAGGTATGAACTTTTTTTTCTACTTTTTTTATTGACTCAGGGGTATCCCTATGACCCAACCGAATGACCAACCTACCTTACCTTGGTCTTACATTCTGCCAAGTTGAGGTTGGGAATGAGTGTCACACTAGGGAAAAATAGTCTCCTGGGGATGTATGCAACAACCCATAAAGCCACATGCATCAGGTAAATTCAGACGATAGAAATGTATGAGGAGAGAAAATAAAGAAATAATTTTGATTGGTGAAGTCATGGTTTCTAGATTTCAATCTCATGAAAAAAAATTCCTTTGTTTTACCTATTTTGGTTCATTATTTTTCACCCCTCTTTAATTTTGTGTTGATTTTATAATATACCTATGTTCCCCTTTGTAATCGTGTTATGCAAATGTTGTGAAGGAAGATAGAAATTCTTCTAAGGCACCTTTGATCGAGAGAGCAAAGAAGAATGATGCTATGTTACTTAATACAAATGGATTTTTGGTGTATCAATCAATAGGTACACTAAAATCACATTATGATTTTTTTTAAATCAACTTCCTATAAATATGGACCTCTCTCTCTCTCTTTTATTGACTCAGGTGTATCCCCACGACCCAACCCAACGTCCAAATCACCTTACCTTGGTCTTACATTCTGCCATGTTGGGGTTAAAAAGAGGTGAGCTAGGTCACAGGGATATAAATTCTTCTAAGTCACCTTTGATCCAAAGGGCAGAGGAGAAGGATGCTATGTTTTACTTAATGTGAATGGATTATTAGTGTATCAATCAATAGGTACACTAAAATCACATTATGATTTTTTGGTAAATTGGTTTCAATTAATCAAAATATTTCAATCCAAACCCTTTCAAAGATGATAAAAAGGTATGGACTTTTTTTTTTTATTGACTCAGGGATATCCCTATGACCCAACCCAATGCCCAACCCACCTTACCTTGGTCTTACATTTTTCCTAGTTGGGGTTTGGAAAGAGTATCACACTAGGGAAAGAGTAGTCCCCTGAGGATTTATGCAACAACATGTAAAGCCACACACATTAGGTAAACCTAGTTGATAGAAAGGTATGATGAGAGAAAATACATAAATAATTTTTTATTGGTGAAGCCATGGTTTCTAAATTTCAATGCCATGACAAAAAATTCCTTGGTTTTACCTATTTTGGTTCATTCTTTTCCATCCATTTTTAGTGTTGGGTTTAGTTTATAATACACCTATGTTCCCTTTTGTAATAGTGTTATGCAAATGTCCTGAAGGAGGATAGAAATTATTCTAAGGTACCTTTGATCCAAAGGGAAAAGAAGAAGGATGCTATGTTACTTAATATGAATGGATTGTTGGTGTATTAATCAATAGGTACACTAAAATCACATTATGATTTTTTTGTAAATCAAATTCCAATAGGTATGGACTTCTCTCTCTTTTTTTGTTGACTTAGGGGTATCCCCATGACCCAACTCAATGTCCAAATCGCCTTACCTTGGTCTTACATTTTTCCAAGTTGGGGTCAGAAAGAGGTAAGCTAGGTCATAGGGATAGAAATTATTCTAAGTCACTTTTGATCCAAAGGAAAAAGGAGAAGGATGCTATGTTACTTAATGTGAATGAATTGTTAGTGTATCAATCAATAGGTACAATTAATCAAAATATTTTAATGCAAACCCATTTCAAAGACGATAAAAAGGTATGCAATTCTCTTTCTTTCTTTTTTTATTGACTCAAGGGTATCCCTACGACCCATCCCAATGCCCAACTTGCCTTACCTTGGTCTTACATTCTGCCAAGTTGGGGTCGGGAAGGTGTGTCACACTAGGGAAAGAGTAGTCCCCTGGGGATGTATGCAATAACCTCTAAAGCCAAATGCATTAGGTAACCCTAGACCTTGAAGTCAAACCAATGAATTAAGCCTCCTCCGCTATTTGTGTGGGCTCTAAGATGAACTCAACTTCTATTCCTTCTTAGGAGAGAGAATGGGCATTTGCAGATCAACTTTTTAATTCAATTTTAGCATATATAAGTCAATTACTATCTATGTCTCTAGCATCGTCAAATGATGGAGAGTTGTACATTGGAAGATGAGTCGTTGTAGAAGAAAGATAAGAAATTAATCTTCAGGATGACATACAAACTAGTAACTAGAACTTTAAGAGTATTGACGATAGGGTAGGGTTGGATGGAACACTCAATGTTCCATGCTCTGGGTCCTTGTTCTCAAGAACTCCTAGGTGACTCTCCCACCTTAACCTTTAGGTCCTATCTTAGGTATAGGTACCCCTGGTCCTACTGGCCAACCCCACTATCACCATTCTTTCATTCCACCAAGCCAATCTTGGTGCCTTGCCACTATCTCACCTTTGACCCTTACTCTTCCCTAAAGGCCAATTACCCTCAACATTCAGTTAGGTACTTGCAGGGGTGTAAAGATGTAACAAAATGCTTCATAGCAACCTATTGGGGTTCTTGTTCAATCACTAGACTCCAATTCTCCATCGCTTCCACCAAACCCTCTCCTAGGGTTAGAAAAGGCTACAAGCCTAGAGCCCCAATTAGGCCTCCTAACCCGAGAAAAATGGAATTTACTCCAAAACCTTCCAAATGACTTGGGTTCTTTTCTTGGGGTTTGTGTTTCCCATGCCCACACCTTGAAGATTTTCGGGGTTAGGAGCCTGTACTGTCCGTACACTGCCCTTACTCAAAAATGGTCAAGAACTAGGGTTTATAAGCCTTTTCCAGGCTGCTTCCAAACTGTCAGAGTTTTCTCACACCAAATGGGTTGATGGAGCCTCCTCCTGACCGCCAGGCCTTGCCAAGACTCTCAACTAAATTCTCCAAAAGGAAATTTTCCAAAACCTTAGCGCCCCTGCAAGTTATGTGCCTTGCACTCCTTGTCTTCCCTAGCCGGACTCTGCCTGGCTTGCCTAGGGCAAGACATTGCTAGCAGCTCCTGCACACACACAAGCCCTAGAACCTACTATATATACAAGCATGGAGTCTAGGCACTGTTCCCAAAGGGCCGTACAGTTTGTACGATGGGAAAGTGCTCTAGCACTCCATTTCCTAAAACCTGTCTGGTTCAGACCAGCAACAGGGTAAAATTAAACTATTTACAAAAAGTGCCTGAAAATTGAACAAGGAAGCTAATTAATGTTACAAAAGGCTTGTATGCTAACAACACAACATCCTACAATCAAAACAGTAGCAGTTCTAATCCATTAAATCTCTATTTAGATGCAAAAATCAGAAAATGTAGCACAGAACGCTGTCTTCCTTCACTTTCACAAAATTTCACTATAACATCAACGCTTCCAACCCTGTTCCATGGTCGAAGCGCATCTTAAATAGGCTCCAAAAACAGTTAAGCTCTTTTTGTCGAACCTATTGATGACCTAATGGTAAAAATTATAAAATCCACTGTGTTTTTCAACCTTTGGCAACTTTTGAAAACTCAGCAAGATGAGCTTCTAAACTTATTCATCTCTTGACAACTTCTTTCCTAAAGATCAAAAACACCTCTAATCTAACTACACAATGGTCAACATGACCTTTATGAAAACAAAACAAAATTACCCTTCTAGATTTCTTATTTACCTAATGAAACTGCTTGTTGTTCCTTAGGTGCTCCTGCACCATTCTCCCCCTCTCAGCCCAAACACTAAGGAATGGAAGGAGAGATCAAGGACAGGTCAATACCAAACTTCTTGAACTGATCTTCTTGTACCCATGTGGCTTCTGAGTCATGCTTGTTCTTCCACTTGACAAGGTGCTCCATGTACACCTTATGTCTTGTAGCCTTCTTCACTCTTGACTCCAAGATCTTCTTGCCTGAGGCTTGTCTTGACTAGGTAAGGATACATTGCTGATGTCCTTGAAGATCTCCTGACTGTTCTGATCCACATCATTGACTGTTCCCTTATACTTGATCAAATCAGCTACATTGAACACTGGAGAGATCCCTAGATCGGTAGGTAACTCCACCTTGTATGCATTCTTCCCATACTTGGCCAATATCTTGCATGGACCCACTCTCTTCATCTGCAACTTGGTTGACATTCCCTTCTACAACCTTGATTTGTTAAGGTGGACCATGACATAGTCCCCTACTGCAAATTGCACATCCTTCCTTGACATATCTGCCTTCTCCTTCAATTTTTGTGTAGCCTCAGTGACTGTCCTCTTTACCTGCTCCTGAATCTCCTTCATGGTTTGACTAAAGTCTTCTGCATGTCCACTTCTTTGTTCCATAGCTCCAAGATCTCTGAGCTCACATATGCCTCTTGGGTGCATCCCATACACAACTTAAAAATGAATCTTCCCTGGGTCCTGGTTCACACTATCATTGTAAGCATACCCAACTTGTGAGATAACTATCCTCCATGTCTATCCATACTCCTTTAGGACCTTAGAAGATTACCTAGCACCCTGCTAACCACCTCTGTTGACCATCTGGTCTGAGGATGGTATTGATCCAAAAGATAGGTTAGTACCCAATCTACTCCATAGAGTCTTCCAAAAGTGACTCATGAACTTCACATCTCTATCTGAAACAATGCTCAAAGGCAATCCATGGATCCTACAACTTTGAAGAAGAGATGAGCTGATGTAACTAGCATCATGAGTAGTTTTGCAGGAATAAAATGACTCATTTTGCTAAATCCGTCCACTACTACATAGACACTGTCAAAACCAGCCTTGGTCTTAGGAAGGCCTACCACAAAATCCATACTTACACACTCCCATCTCCCATGGTCTGTTAGGAATGGGTAGGGGTTGATATAGACCAACATTACTAGCTCCTCCCTTAGCTTTCATACACACAACACATTGTTCCACATACTTCTAACATCTCTTGCCAACTTAGGCCAATAATAGAATCTTTGCACTAGTTCTAAAGTCTTGTTGATGCCAAAATGTCCACTAAGACTTCCATTATGCTTTTTCTGAATGAGATTTTCCCTCATTGACCCTCTTGGAACACATAACTGATTTCCTTTAAACAATAACCCACTTTGCAATGTATACTATGAGTATTGGCTATGGAAATGGTTCTCAAAGTTAGAACATACCTTATAGACCTTTGAGAAGTCTTCATCTTCCCCATATAGATCCTTTCGAAACTCTCTATGCCAATGCTCTTGATCCTCAGCATCTCAATCACAACAATCTTCTTGCTTAATTTAGACCGCTACTTTGTTTAGTTGTTCCTTCTTGTGCTTGATGGTGAAGGTAAAAGCTTGGATGTATTCCATCCATTTCAAATTCCTATTACTCAACTTCTCTTGAGTGTTGATAAAACTAAGTGCCTGATTGTCAGTAAAGACTACAAACTCCTTGGGTAGAAGGTAATTCCTCCATTTCCTAAGTGACTGAACCAAAGCATAAATTTCCAAGTCATAGGTTGAATACTTCTTCTTTGCTTCATTGAGCTTCTCACTAAAGAAGGCTATAGGCCTGCCCTCTTGACTTAACACTCCTCCTACTGCCACTCCACTTGCATCACATTCAACAGTGAACAACTTGTCAAAACTAGGTAACAAAAGAATAGGTTGAGTTGCCACTTCTTGTTTCAGTTTCTCAAACCCTTTCTCAACTTCTTGAGTCCACTTGAGCTTAGTTTTTAAACCTCCTTTGATTGTGTCTAGGACCGGTGCACATATGCCACTAAAGTTCCTTATGAATTTCTATAAAATTCGGAGAGCCAAATCCCATGAAAACTTCTTCCTCATTCCCCGCGGGTTGTGTGTAGCCGGGCCTTAGGATGGCTTCCACCTGCTTGATCCATCTTCAATGATCCTTTGGACACTATAAAACCCAAATAGACAAGATCTTGCTTAAAGAACTCACACTTCTCTAGATTGATTGCCAACTTCTCCTCTTGCAACCTTCTAAGAACCATCTCCACATGTTTTAAATGCTCTTCTGATCTCTTGTTGTATATGAGGATGTCATCAAGATACACTACCACAAATATCCCTGTAAAGTCTTTAAGCACTTCATTCATGAGCCTCATGAATGTGCTAGGGGCATTAGAGAGGCCAAATGGCATCACTCTCCACTCATACAGCCCATCATTTGTCTTAAAGGTTGTTTTCCACTCATCCGCATCCTTGATTCTGATCTGATGGTATCCAATCTTGAGATCCAACTTGGTGAAGTACTGAGCTCCTCCAAGACAATCCATCAAGTCTTCAATCCTAGGGATAGGGAATCTATATTTGATTGTGATTCTATTTATTGCTTTAGAATTAGTGTATAATCTTCACTTACCTCCCTTCTTTGTTGCTAAGACCACTGGTACTGCACATGGGTTGATGCTCCTTTGAATCAATCCTTGATCCAACAACTCCTACACTTGCCTAGCTACTTCTAGGTTCTGATCTGGTGTAAGCTTGTATGCTACTTTGTTTGGTAATGAAGCTCCAAGTATGAAGTCAATTTGATGACTTATGGCTCTCTTTGGTGGTAGAATTGCACGTGCACCATCACTCACAATGTCCTTGAATTGATCCAACAACTTTAGGATCAAGCCTCGGGGTATGACTGCCTTTTCAAAATTCCTTTGTCTTCTTCTTTTAGGTTGTAACATAACCACATATCCTTCTACCCCTTGATGTAGGTTGTTAAGGAAATCCTTCCCACTACTCAACGCGATGCTTGGTTTCTTTCACTCATCCCTCTTTCTTCTTTGATAGTGATCAAGAAATTTTGAAAGTCTTTCCATCCTTCTCAATGAGATGGTGTTCTCTTTCCCATCATATATGGCACCTCATATTGCCATGGTTCCGCCCCAATAGTAGATGGTATGCATCCATGGGTAACACATCACGCATCAACTTGTCCTTGTACCCCCAATGGAAAACCTAATCGCTACTTGCTCATTTACTAAAACACTTTGTCCCTTGTTTAGCCATGTGACCTTGTAAGGGTTAGTATGGGGTACCTTCTCCAATTTCAGTTTCATTACTGCCTCTTTTGAGATGATATTGTCTATTGAACTTGAATCCACTATGACCTTGCACACTTTACCAAGTATCTTGCACCTTACTCTAAATAGAACTCTCCTCTGTTTTGGTTCTTCCTTGACCGATTGTCTAATCAAAACCCTATTGAACATCAGATTCTCTCCTACCTCAGATTCAATATGATCAACATCTCGTATGACTAGGACTCATGGTGTCCTCTTTGTGCATAAGCCACTTTCTCATATTGCTTGATGAAGATGCTTTCTCCGGGCACCTATAATCAGGATGACCTACTTGACTACAATGGTAGCATTTCATGTTTGCAAAATATGAATTGCTCCTGCCTACTCCTCTTCCTCTATTTGAACCTCCTTGAGGTCCTCTACCTCTATTATATCCTCCTCTAGAAGATTTTTCTCCTCCATGCTCTATGGTTTAACTCTCCTTGGTTTCTTTGGTCATTGCCTCTACCTTGTAGCCACCTCGTTGTCCTCTTTGATCTCTTTGATCTCTGCCTTTTCCTCTTCCCTTAGAAGCCTGGTCTTGTTTCCTCTTGCTTCTTTCCTCAATCATCCAGCTGATAGCATCTATCTTGGGACTTAGAAGAGCCATCTCCTCTTGAATGTTCCATTTCAAGCCATTAAGATACCTAGCCACCTTGAGACTTTCATCTTCTGAAACATTAGACCTCATACAAAGTTTTTGGAACTCCTCTGTGTAGGTATTCACATCTTGGTCTTTCTGCCTTAGACTTTGTCTCTTCTTGTGTAACTGAATCTCATAGTCATCTGGCATGTATGCTTCTTTTACTTTGGCAACCATTCCCTTCCAAGTAGAGATAGGTTGCTTACCTTCTTTTTCCTTCTTTGTCTGAATGAACTTCCACCATGTCAAGGTAGAACCTCTTAGTCTTGATTTGGCCACCTTCACCTTCTGTGCTTCAGTGACTCCATCACATTCAAAATGGTTTTCCATTCCCTCGATCCACTCCATGACTAGATCAACTTCCATTTTTCCACTAAATAATGGTATGCCTTCAAGTGCTTTTCCACTCAAAGCTTTCAATGCCTTCAAGAAAGGCTCCTCCTTCAAAACAGGGTCAGGTTCAGGGGTCTTGTCTTCCTCTGCAACCTCTTCCTCCTTTGGTATCCTTCCTTCAAATTGCACACTCCTCACTGCTTGTTCAAGCTGGGCTATTCTTTCCCTCAACAGTTTATTGTCTTCCTCTTGTTCTTCAACCATCTTGGCCAATTGTGCATTTGTCACCATGATGGTAGAATCATTGGACTCAACCTCTGACATATATTATTCTTTCCCAAATCTTTAACTTGCTTTGATACCAATCTAATAGGGTAGGGTTGGATGGAACACTCACTGTTCCATGCTTGGGTCCTTGTTCTCAAGAACTCCTAGGTGACTCTCCCACCTTAACCTTTAGGTCCTATCTCAGGTATAGGTACCCCTGGTCCTACTGGCCAACCCCACTATCACCATTCTTTCATTCCACCAAGCCAATCTTGGTGCCTTGCCACTATCTCACCTTTGACCCTTACTCTTCCCTAAAGGCCAATTACCCTCAACATTCAGTTAGGTACTTGCAGGGGTGTAAAGATGTAACAAAATGCTTCATAGCAACCTATTGGGGTTCTTGTTCAATCACTAGACTCCAATTCTCCATCGCTTCCACCAAACCCTCTCCTAGGGTTAGAAAAGGCTACAAGCCTAGAGCCCCAATTAGGCCTCCTAACCTGAGAAAAATGGAATTTACTCCAAAACCTTCCAAATGACCTAGGTTCTTTTCTTGGGGTTTGTGTTTCCCATGCCCACACCTTGAAGATTTTTGGGGTTAGGAGCCTGTACTGTCCGTACACTGCCCTTACTCAAAAATGGTCAAGAACTAGGGTTTATAAGCCTTTTCCAGGCTGCTTCCAAACTGTCAGAGTTTTCTCACACCAAATGGGTTGATGGAGCCTCCTCCTAACCACCAGGCCTTGCCAAGACTCTCAGCTAAATTCTCCAAAAGGAAATTTTCCAAAACCTTAGCACCCCTGCAAGTTATGTGCCTTGCACTCCTTGTCTTCCCTAGCCGGACTCTGCCTGGCTCGCCTAGGGCAAGACATTGCTAGCAGCTCCTGCACACACACAAGCCCTAGAACCTACCATATGTACAAGCATGGAGTCTAGGCACTGTTCCCAAAGGGCGTACAGTTTGTACGGTGGGAAAGTGCTCTAGCACTCCATTTCCTAAAACCTGTCTGGTTCAGACCAGCAACAGGGTAAAATTAAACTATTTACAAAAAGTGCCTGAAAATTGAACAAGGAAGCTAATTAATGTTACAAAAGGCTTGTATGCTAACAACACAACATCCTACAATCAAAACAGTAGCAGTTCTAATCCATTAAATCTCTATTTAGATGCAAAAATCAGAAAATGTAGCACATGTCTTCCTTCACTTTCACAAAATTTCACTATAACATCAATGCTTCCAACCCTGTTCCATGGTCGAAGCACATCTTAAATAGGCTCCAAAAATAGTTAAGCTCTTTTTGTCGAACCTATTGATGACCTAATGGTAAAAATTATAAAATCCACTGTGTTTTTCAACCTTTGGCAACTTTTGAAAACTCAGCAAGATGAGCTTCTAAACTTATTCATCTCTTGACAACTTCTTTCCTAAAGATCAAAAACACCTCTAATCTAACTACACAATGGTCAACATGACCTTTATGAAAACAAAACAAAATTACCCTTCTAGATTTCTTATTTACCTAATGAAACTGCCTATTGTTCCTTAGGTGCTCCTGCACCATTGACCTAAAGAAAAGATCATTAAATCCTTTCCAAAATTGGGTTAGAAGTCATAGATTAATAATAATATGGAGGAGAAAAACCAAATTCTCCTCATATGAGTATGAGTAACTAATTATAATCAATCTCAAGAAAGAAGTGAACTTAAGAGAAAGAAGAGGTTGGTGGAAATTTGGTGGTGTTTTAGATAGAATAAGAGATAAATATGTTGTCCATATAAATGGTTGTGGCTTTTGGAATTTTTGTTAGAGAGTCAAGATTTTGAAATCCCATCTTTAGGATATTGAGAATGAAGTTGAAAAGTGAGTGCAAATCATAAAGAAATGGCAAAGAAGTCCACTAGTCAAGTTCAATGTAGAGTATTTGATGTTAGAGGAGAGGTAAGAGATAGAAGAAATGTGTGTGCCAAGGTAATTCTAATGTAATGAGTTTTATGAAAATCAGTGAAGAATGTCCAATATTTAATTTAAAGTTAAGTTGAATTTAGTAGATAAGTAAAAGTGAGTTCAATCCTACTATTAATGTGTTGAGTTTCTATAACAACTCTAAAAAGAAGAAATTATGGGGCTTTATTATATGAAAGAAGAGTATGAGATACAACTCAAAGAGGGATACTAATTGGAAGAAGAAAATATGGATTTTTTGATCTTGGAGATATGTTGGGATTCATGCACGAAAAATTGGATGCTATAGAGACAACACAAAAAAGAGGTACTGTTGCAGAAGAGAATAAAAAATATTGATGTTTGGGACAACTGAGTAGTCCTACAACTAGAAAATAAGAAAGGGTATAAAGCTAGAGAAAATATCATCAAAGCTATTTTAAAATTGAGAGAAAAATAAAAAATTGATATCCCTAAGTTTATAGATGGGATTAAAATTAGAATGTTATTTTATATATGAGAAAATAGATGACCTAAAGAAATTAAAGTTGGCATGCACCAAACGAAAAGGACCCCATCAAGTGGGATCAAGAACCCTTTGAAAAAGTTAGGATGAGAAATGGAAATATAATGACTCGGAACACAAATTCAAAGTTAAAAGGTAAAACTCTACATGTTGAGAATCAAAGGATGAGTGTGAAAGTATTATTTGACCATAAAGACATGTCAAATATGAAAAAGATGAAAATTCCCACATGTAAATGACACTTGCCTTTCCATTTAACATTAATTTGACATCACTAACCTGCATTATTTTCCATTTAATAATAATTTGGCATCAATAAGCTTCATTCTATCCAAAAATCATATCAATGTGCTTCAAGAGCATAATAGAATTTATCAAAACTACAAAGTGTTGAAGGAATGGGGTATAAGGGTAGAAGGAAAATAATTGTCAATGATAAGTAGGTTTGGGAACAAAAATTATATAATTATTTTGAGAATTGTTGAAGATTGACATTTTTATTTGGATGTGTTCAAGTTGGAATTATTCTATGTACTTTGATCAAAGTTTATTATTATTTGCTCATTCCTCTTAAAACACCATCAAATTAGTATTAGGGAAGGTTTAAATCATCCATTTTTTAGTTAAATTTAGAAAAATTGAATTGAACTTAAGTTGATTTTAGTTGGATTAATCCTACCATTGATAAGTTGAGCTACTATGAGATGCCAATGAGAGATAAGTCACTGGGTGTTAACTTCATAAAAGAGGAGAGTTAGATTAGACAAAAGGTGAATAAATATTGAAAGAAGAAGAGGATGTGAAGCACCAAATGTTGTTGATCTTGTAGAGATGGTGATAGTTATGCAAGCATATTATGATATAAATATGGCACAGAGAAGAAGATTTCAAGCGACATGCATCCCTCTAATCAAATCACATTATTATAAAGAGTTTTAATGGAGAAGAAAAGATAAGTATTGAAAAACAGGTGATTAATGGTCAATTTTGTTATGAGGTTGCAATCTTGAAGCAAAGCATATGAGTGAAAAGGATTTTACTTGGAAATTTTACAAGTGTAATGGAATGCCACATAGAAGAAGATAAGAAATTTCCATCTACATTAATTTTTTAAACGTCTACTAATAAGATATATAAAATAACCTAGAAAAACAATTGGAATCAAAAGGAAAACCTAGAACTATTCTAATCAACAATTTTTTTTTTTGCATTTTTTTTATATTTCTTAGAAATAATAAAAATTGAAGTTTGTCATACAAAATTGGACAATATTAGTATTCCAAATGTCAATTTGAATTCCAAATTGTTTCTTAAGAGTCTTCATTCTCAAGAATCCCAATCTCTACACTTGAAGGGTTGCACTATTAAGAATACAATAGATAGCAACAAAAAATTTAATAAATTCCTACTACTATGTTGTTCCTCATTCACATGAAGATTTAGATTATAAACTCAAAATAAAATAGAATTGAATTGAAAATTATTTGGTGGTAGATTAAGTTAACTAATTTATTCCATTAATCAGTTTTCCCTAATTGACAAGTATGGATAAATGTGTTACCAACACAACACAACTACTCTAACTAAAAGACACGATCCTATATAATTACCAAAGAAGACTTAATGTTGTTGACTAAAAAGGGGACATTACAAGTTCTCCCTCCCCAAACTTGCTTTCCCTCAAGAAATATATACAAGGTGATCTAGGATATTAGCCAAATCCAAAGTAGTATCCTCTCAAGGCAACCCTTTCCATCACACCAAGAACTCAGTCCATACTCAGTTCAACATGCACTTCTCTCTAGTTCCAAGTATTTTCTCAAGCACTAACAACAACTTTCCCCCATCATCAAGGTGTGGAGGCTTAGTTGAAAGTGTTATTTTCTATCCCACACACTTTTTGAATAGGATACATGATTTTTTTGTGGATTCGACTATTAGGAGAAAACTTCAACTGATAAGTCACTTTTCCAATAAGTTGAACCATTATGTAAGGTCCATTAAGTGGGATATGAATTTTTCAATTCGTCTTTTTCAAGGACGACTACTTGCAAGCTACAACTAGATGAAAATCATGTCCCCTACCTCTAAATTCCTCTCCATTAAATCCTTGTTAGCATAATTTTTTGCTAATTTATGCATTCTTAAGCAAATTACATGAACCTATCAAAACTTATCTACTCTATTGAGTGAGGTCTCTTGCTATGGTTTCTTGTGTCTCTTGAAGTGTTACTTCAACAAATATTGGAGTATCATATCCATACAATACTATAAGGGACAACCCAATTGACATGTGGTAGGTAGTATTGTAGTTATACTCCCCTATGTGCAACCCCCATACCCAAGTTGTCTAATGAATAGTCACAAAAAATCCTCACATACCCCTCAAACCACTTTTTTAATATCTCCATCTGCCAATGCCTTTGGGGGTGATAATTGGTTCTATGTTTCAACTCTATCCTTGTCAATATAGATAAATCCTACCAAAAATTACTCATGAAATTTGTATCCCTCTTATTAACATAGTACAAAGAATCTATGCAATTGAAAGATTTCCATAAAGAAAATTTCTACTACCTATGTAGCCTTGAACTCATTAGAAATGGAGATGGAGTGGGAAAACTTCGTTAAACAATCAATCAACAACCACAAAGATACAATTTATTCCCCTACTCAAGGAAAGCATTTAATGAAGTCCATTGACACAGATTCCCATATCCACTAGAGAACGGGGAGGGGTTGAAGAAAACTTACTAGGCACGTGCTTTAATGTTTCATCCTTTGAAACACTTTACAATCTTGTACATGTTGCAATACATCCTCTTTCAAGCATTTCCAAGTGAGAATTATGAAATGTTGCAACAATTTTATGTTTCAACTTGAATCCCAACACCACAAAAACTCTATCCCTATACAAAATTATATCATTCTTAACCTAATATCTCTCATCACACTCCAAGGCAATGCTAGTATCTTCAATCATCCCTATAATTAGTGGGCCTTTGGTGTACTCAACCAACAATGCATCCTTTTTCATGTCTCCAATGCTTTCTAGTTCAAAATTTGAAAAGAGCGGGAAAAATAGTGTTTTCAACACTAAATTAAATATATTTAAATAATATTAAATAATAAAAAATAATAAAAAATATTTTTAAATGATAAAATTCAATCTAGGCCAACCTAAATTAAATATTTTTTAAATAGTATTATAAGGAATAAATAAATAAAATAAAAAACTATTGGTCGACCTGCTTTGGGACCTAGCACCTATGATTTGGTAGGTATTAATGCTTGTCTTGTCGGATGGGGAAAGATATGAAGATTATTGGATGAATTTTGGGTGCCATATCTGCAAGACGAAATCCCTACTGTATACATGTAGAGGTTTGGGAGTTTATGAGAAAGAATACCCTTGTGTTGGGACATCTCTGTGGAATGTAGATTCAAGTTGAGTTTGTGGGATTATTACAGGCTAAAGGTGAAGTTTAGATTTGGGCACTTAGACTGATTGGTAGTAGCATCCAAACATAGAGATATAAAGATCAATAGTAAGGAACTTGATCAACGAACTTTAAATCAGATTTTCTATCGCCTTGGAAGAGTAAGGGTTTGAGGGTTTCATGCCCCAAAACCCTAGGTGGTCACTATTGTGAAGTTTGTGTAGATCTAGGGTGGCAAGTCAAGGGAATATCTAATTTGCAATCAGATCATGGATATATAGAGGAGTTAGGGTCATCACAAGGAGCAACCAATCAACATAAATACCCTAGATTCCCCTACCTAATAGTTGGTAACCATTGGTTGACTATCTATCCCTGGAATAGTTGTAACAAATCCATTATAAGGCATGTGATTTTGTATTAAAGATTCAAATTAAACTATCTCCTGCAACTTGTCCATTACTACAATTTTGTATGAACTAGATTTGGTCCTAGAGAATTTCATATTAATTTGTTTACTATACAGTGTCATATTATGTGCACAATCTTGGTGTCTATGATGTTCTTTTTGCACACTGTTGATTCATTTTAGTGTTATTGCTGCTTTATAAAGCTGACTATGATGCATGTATTAAGCCTAGCTTCATACTTTTAAAATTGGTTAAGTTTGTATACAAACCCTAGGGTTATTACATTGGTATCAGAGCTTGGAATCCTACTAGCATGAGTAAATTTTTATGAGATAGATATGTGAGGTGTACCAACAAAGAGAGAAGATGAAGGCTAACATGGGTGACAAGGAAGATGAATATGCTCAGGAATTTGTTAGGGAAACCAAAGAATTCCAATCAAACATGAGGGAGACTATGGTGGAAATGGTCCAAATTTTGAGGGGATTGAACAAACAATTGAGTGCTGGTAGAACTATGCAAAATAGAGTAGAAGGAAGTAGCTTGGGTGGTGTGAAGTCAATAGCCTTTGTAAAAAAATTTCAGAGCCAAATTCTTCAAAAAAGGAACAAAAAATGAATTAGAAGTGCCACTTGAATAGTAGGGACAAAATTGCCATACTTCATAATGAATACCATGTTTTAAGCGTTGCTATATGTAGAGATTTAACTTTCACATAATTCCATGACATGAAAACAAGGAGTGGGCATAGGAGGAGAAGGTATGAAGAGAGGAAGGACATCCAATACCATTTGGGAAAGATCACCATTCCAACTTTTGATGGATCTAGGAACTCCTCAGCAAGGGCTTGGTTGCAAAAATTACAAACATATTTCTCCTTGAATCCAATGTATAAGGAAGGAGCCATCAAGTTTTCCACCCTGTATCTTGAGGATTTGGCCCAAAAATGGTGGTATCATGGTATGGTAACGCAAGGACATGACTCCATTACGACCTTGGAAGAATTTAGTCAAAGATTGACAAAGAGATTTGATAGGAAAGATCCAGAGATTCATTTATGAGAATTAGCATAGTTGAAGCAAGAGGGAAAAGTGAAAGTTTGTGTAGCGAAATTTGAGAGACTTTCAGTGATGGTCCCTAATGTGACAAAAAGAAGACTCATATTCTTTTTTATTTAAGGCCTATCCGAACCCCTCAAAGAATTGGTGAGGGAATTTGATCCAAACTCATTGCAAGATTATATTAAGAGAGCCTTGAACTTGGAAGTCTCAGTGGCTAAGGAAAAGTAATATTCCAAGAAAGCACCTACTATTGTGCCCATGAAGTTTCCTCAGAAGGACATTCTTCCACCTAGTGCGTTACCTCCCAAACCTAGCCAAACAGAGGTATCTAAGAATGAGCTACGCAGAAAGAAGCTGTGTTTCACATGTAGGGAGCCATGGAAGCTAGGTCATTGTTGTTTGGGGAAGGTCCAAATACATTATATTGAGGTGGTTTCAGATGAGGATTCATAAACTGAAGAAGTTGATCCAACGATTTTTTTGAATGAAGATGAGCATGAAACTCAAGAGGGAGGGCACCCAAGGGGCACACTTGTAGAACTATTAGCAACACCTAGATATCATTCATTTTGGGTTAGAGGAGTTTTTTAGGAACAATGAGTGATAGTTTTGATTGATAGTGGGGCCACCCACAATTTCATTGATGAGAGATTGGTGGCTAAGATGGGATTTGAGGACTAAATATTTTGAAGGATTTAATGTCATGGTGGCTAATGGGTATACTCTACCATGTAATCAAAGGATCCAAAAGTTGGAATTGACTCTTGGTGGTCATAAGATGAGGTATGATTTCTATGTGATTGGAATAGGAAACACAAAGGTGGTTTTGGGAGTGCAATAATTGCATTCACTTGGGGAATATACACAGAACTATCAAAATATCGAGCTGAAGTTCAAATCTAATGGGAAGGAGGTAGTATTTCGTGGCATTTCTAATGAGGTCCCATGGTGGTTTCAGCCAAGAGGATGGATAAAGCTTTGTGTAGAGATCAAGTAGGATGGGAAATTGAGTGATTGACTATAGATATAGGGCCCTCCATGGAAGGGAGGTCTTATCATGTTGATATTCAGTCTATCATGGATGAACATAGCAAAGTTTTTGATGACATTCCTCCTAGTTTAGCCCTAAAGAGGCGATTCCATCATGTGATTGAGCTTGAAGAGGGGGAAAAACCAGTCATCACTACTCCTTATCATCATCCTCGCACATATAAGGAAGAGATAGAGAAGACAATTAAGGAGTTGCTAGACATGGGGCATATACGTCCAAGATCTATCCCATTTTACTTATCGGTGGTTTTGGTCAAGAAGAAAGATGGGATGTTGAAGATGTGTATCGACTATAGAGAACTCAACAAGAAGATAATAAAAAAACACTACTTGATTCCAAGGATCGATGAGTTGATGGATGAGCTTCATGACATAGTATACTTCTCCAAAATTGACTTGTGATTAGAGTATCATTAGATAAGGATGAGAGAGGAAGATGTGCACAAGAAAAATTTTAGGTGCCATTATGGACATTATGAGTTTTTGGTCATGCCATTTGGGTTGACCAATTCCCCCACTACTTTCCAGTCATCCATGAATCAAGTATTCATTGTAAAATTGAGAAAATTTATATTGGGTTTCTTTGATGATATCTTGATCTATAGTAGGACATGGGAGGATCATTTGAAGCATATAGATGAGGTACTTGAAATTCTTGAGCAACATTTATTCTATGCCAAGGTATCAAAATGTGAATTCAGTTTGATTGAAATTTTGTATTTGGGGCATAAGATTAGTGCTCAAGGAGTTAGTGTTGATGAGGAGAAGATTAAGGTAATCTAGGAGTGGCCTAGACCTAGAAATTTGTCACAATTGAGAGGATTTGTGGGATTATGTAGCTACTATAGGAGTTTTGTGAAGGGGTTTTCACAACTTGCAACTCCCTTGACCAATTTGACAAAGAATGGAGCATTCTCTTGGAATCCTATAGTGCAACAAGCTTTGATAAGCTCAAGGAGATAATGAGTAGATGTTCTATCTTGGCTATTCCAGATTCTCACTTTCTTTTGTACTTGAGTGTGATGCTTTAGGAGAGGATATTGGAGTGGTTTTGATGCAATATAGACATCCTATAGCATATGAGAGTAGGAAGCTCAAGGATTCAGAGATGATATTCTCTATTTATGACAAGGAGATGCTAGCTATCATGCATGCACTTTCCAAATTCAAACAATACCTGGTGTGTGGGAAGTTTGTGGTCAAAATAGATCATAATAGCCTCAAATTCTTCCTCAATCAGCGTAAATTGAATGATATGTAGCAAAAATGGGTAAGTAAAATTTAAGCCTATGATTTTGACATTGAGTATGTGATGGGAAAAAACAATGTGGTGGTTGATGCACTCTCTACAAAGCCTTATTTCTGCTCTATTTTTGATATATATGTTGATTGGAAGGCTGCCATAATAGTTAAATATGCCAAAGATTCTTTTGCTATTGACACTTTAGATGGAAATTTGCATGATGATAGATACAAGATAGTTGAAGGCCTCATCTTTTACAAAGATCGTGTGTATCTTGTACCAAAATCTAAGGTGAAGGAGAGGATTTTGAGAATTTGTCATGACACACCTCTTGCTGGTCATTCGGGTTTCTACAAGACATACAAGCAAGTAAGAGAGCATTTTTCATGAAAGGGAATAAAGAATGATGTGTTACAACATGTTAGAGAGTGTTTGGTGTGCCAACAAAATAAGACCAGGCATGTTTTTTGAGCTGGTTAGTTGTAGCCCTTACCCATTCCAAATCAAAAGTGGGAGATAATTTCCATGGATTTCATTACTAAGCTGCCTAAGGTGCAAGGTAAGGATTGTATCTGTGTGGTGGTTGACAGGCTTACAAAATATGCTCATTTCCATACCATTCCTTTAGAGTATAAGGCTCCTCAAGTTGCTGATTTGTTTTTTAGGGATATATCTAGACTTCATGGGCTGCCCAAGAACATTGTGAGTGACATGAACAATAGACTTATCAGCTTGTTTTGGAAAGAGCTCTTTTGTTTGACTCACAAAGAATTGATTCCAAGTACTAGCTATCATCCAAAAATAGATGGAAAAACTGAAATTGTGAATAAATAGATTGAGGGCTACCTAAGGAACTATGTTACATGGCAAAAAATAACTTGGATTAAGTGGTTACACTTAGGGGAGTTTGCTACAACACCATACATCACATGTCTATAGGTATGTCACCTTTCAAGGCACTTTATGGTTATGATGGTACTTCATTGATGAATTTGATCCTTACCAATAGTAGAGTCCCCGAAGTAAGGGCTGTGGTACAACAAAGTATGGATATTTTGAATGCCCTCAAGGAGAATTTGTCCTATGCCCAAATCTAGCAAAAGATGTATGCATATCAACATAGAACAGAGAGAGTTTTTGAGGTTGGTGATATGTTTTACTTGATCCTAATGAAGATTGGAGAGGTTGCATATGAATTGGAGCTACCTAAGGACAACATGATTCACAATATATTTCATGTGTTATGCCTCAAAAGGGCACTTGGACAACAAGTCACACCCTCATTGGAGCTACCCCTCTTGATGATGAAGGAAAATTGATGCTTGAACTCAAAATTATTTTGGATATGAGGGAGAAAAGGATGAGGAACAAGGTAATCTTAGAGTCCTTGGTGAAATGGAAGAACCTACCTATTGAAAATGCAACTTGGGAAGGTGTGGATATTTTTGAGCATCAATGTCTGAGGTTGCTTGAGGAAAAGCAACATTTGGGAGGGGAGGAATTTCATGTACCCAATGATTTCTAGTTCAAAATTTGAAAAGAGTGGGAAAATAGTGTTTTTCAACACTAAACTAAATATATTTAAATAATATAAAATAATAAAAAATATTTTTAAATAATAAAATTCAATTTGGGTTGACCTAAATTAAATATTTTTAAATAGTATTACAAGGAATAAATAAAATAAAAAACTATTGGTCAGCTTGCTTTGGGACCTAGAACCTATGATTTGGCAGGTATAAATACTTGTATTGCCTATTGGGGAAAGATATGAAGATTTTTTGATGAATTCTGGGCGCTATATCCATAGGACAAACACCTTGCTATATGCACATGAAGGTCTAGGAGTTTATGAGAAAGAATACCCTTGTGCTGACACATCTCTATGGAGGTAGATTCAAGTTGAGTTTGTGGGATTGTTATAGGTTGAAGGCAAAGTTTAGATTTGGGCACTCAGACTAATTGGTAGCAGCATCCAAACACATGGATCTAAAGATCAATAGTAAGGAACTTGATCAGATTACTTTAAATCAAATTTTCTATTACCTTAGGAGAGTAAGGATTTGAGGGTTTCACACCTCAAAACCCTAGGTGGTCACTATTGTGAAGTTTGTGTAGATCTAGGGTGGAAAGTCCAAGGAATATTTAATCTGCAATCAAATCATGGATAAACAAAGGAGTTAGGGTCCTCATAAGGAGTAGCCAATCACCATAAATACCCTATATGCCCTCACCTAATAGTTGGCAACCATCGGTTGATTATCTATCCCTAGAATAGTTGTAACAAATCCATTGTAAGGTCTGTGATTTTGTTTTAAAGATCCGAATTAAACTATCTACTATAACTTTTCCATTATTGTGCTTCTGTATGAACTTGATTTGGTCCCAAATAACTTCATATTAATCTATTTACTATATAATGTCATATTGTGTGCATAATCTTAGTGGTTGAGATGTTCTTTTTGTACATTGTTGATTCATTTTAGTGCTACTACTACTTTACAAAGCTGACTGTGATGTATGTATTAACCTTAGCTTCATGATTTTGAAATTGGTTAAGTCTGTATACAAACCCTAGGGTTATTACATCCTTCCAATCTAGTTCTCCTATAGAAATGACTAAGAATTTTGGTCTCTTGGAGAGTGTATCTACTACCCTATTGTTCTTTCCCTTGATATACTTGATATGAAATTCATAGTCCTATAATTTGCTCGGCCATTTTTGCTACCTATAATTAAGGTCACACTGTGATCAAAATATCTCAAATCTATTTTGGTTTATATGTACTCCAAAATATCCACAAACTAGGTGATGCAGGGGCATCCTTGATGCACCTTTTGATGCAAATTGTTGTCATGTTGAATAAAATTGATTTTGGTTTGTTTTGGGTCAATAAGGTCATTGAAGACCATTTGGAGTCATGTAAGTCCATTTTATAATGTTTTGGTGTCATGTTGTCCAAAGTTGCAAATGTTGCCAAAATGTTGTCAAAAACTTGCAAATGTTGTCATTATTGCTAATCAAGGAGTTATTGGTTAGTTTTTTAGTTGGGATTGGTTTTAACATGATAAATGTGCAATGTAACCTCAAGCACAAAGGTTGGAGGAAAAGTTGGAATGAGAATACTTCATTTTGCCATGTTTTTGCTTGCATTTTCTGTGTGAGAAAACCTTTAACTTGATGGTATGGATTTGTATGGTATAGTACGGACATGAAACCAATTGGAAAGGTTGAATATGTGTTTTAATATTATAATAATTTTTATTTGAATTAATTCATTAAGTTTTGAGTGAGATATGATAATTTCATTGAGGGCAAGTCTGTAAAGTTTATTTTTCTGAAAAGTTGCAGTCTGAAACACACTTTGTATGGACTGGTACATTTCTGTATGGTCTTGAAAACACTTGGAGAAGTTGAAGAGTAGTCTTAGCTTTCTGATTCTTTTGATTTGGTAGAATTTCATCAAGTTTTGTGCAAGATATTGCAATTTTGGTGAGTGCAGGTCCAAACCTTGCCTAGGGTTTCCAACGAACTAGAAAATTTGATATCTTTGTTTCCCACCATCAAAAAGTCATGAAAATTGGTATAAAGTTCTGTTTAAATATGTTCTAAAAATCCTTTAAATTAAAGTTCATAACTTTCAAGGTTGGAGGAATTGTGAGGGTCTGTGTGTTCAAGATTGCACAAAATCTGTCATAAAATCTAGTTAACTGTGTGTTCAATGGATTCCTTGCATTGTTTGATCATGAATGGGAAGTAGATCATTGAGATGTGTTGTGAGATGTCAAAAAAATCATGTGCCTCAAGATTTTGTTTGATTTCTTCATTGTTGGGTGTAATAGGCTTTAAGAGCAAGTTGCCAAGAATGAACAAGAATGCACATTTGCATTATTTGTATTGAAACCCTATTTGGAATGTGTCAAGTTAGTCTTGTTTGAGTCATTTCTTTGCATCACTAGGTGTTTGAATTTTACCAGTGCATGTATGAACACCAACATCTCCTTGTTGTATATATATAATTAACACTTTGTCTCTATAAATTTTCAAGTCTCAAATGATATGGGTTGTATTTTTTGCATAAGAACAATCCCCAGACTTTCTCTCGAAGCATCACATTGCACCACAAAAATTTATGAAAAATCAAGTATTTCAAGAATGGAACATATGTATGTTACCTTCTTTAAATGGTCAAATGGATTCTATGTCATTATGGACCAACAAAAGGTACCTTTCTTGGTCAACTCTATCAAGGGCGAGGCTAGTTGTGAAAATCTTTTAATGAATCTCCTATAGTAGCTAAAAGGCCTAACAATCCTCGTAGTAGTGTCAATGGCCTCAAAGTAATCCATTCTTGGATGGATTGCACATTTCTTTTATCCATCACTTGCATTTTCTTTTCTTGGAAAATGTCTCCTCATCAAAGAACACTAATACAAATTTCTTCGTTAAAGTTTGAAAAAGCTATCATTGTTGATTGGAAGGTCGCTAGCACCTTGGTGAGCCCAAAAGTATCACAAAAAATTCAAAATGCCCATGATGAAACCAAAAAATCTTAAATTTATGCTCAAGTTTAACCCTTATCTAGTGGCATCTAGACCACAAGTCAATTTTGATGAAGCATATTGAGCTGTGTAACTCATCAAGTCACTCATGAATATAGGGTATTATATACCTATTCTTGATGGTTTTCTTGTTCAAGACCCTATAATATTTACACATCCTCATCATTCCATGTTTCTTATTCATCAATACCACTAAAGATGTGAATGGACTTGTCATAGCTTATTCCATCTTATCCTTCAAAGCATGAGGGTGTCTATAAGAATTCATAATAATAGATCACATTCCTAACTCCAACTTGATAGTGTGGTTAAAACCCCTATTTGGTAGAAGTCTTGGAGGCATGTCCCCAAACATAAAACATATTTATCTAGCAAAATTCAGATATATAGAGGGTATTCATCCTCTCTTATATCCATAGTTCCTAGTGGTATGCCCTTAATGGTGAAGTTGATTTCCATCCAACTCACTTCCCATCTCAAAAGCTTGTCTACTTAATGAGCCAAAACCTAGTATACTAGTGCATCAATAACACCCTTGATGGTCCTCTTTTGTCCTTGCTCCACAAAATTGAATGTCATCATTTGGTACTTTCATGTGAACTCGCCAAGTAAATGCAACCAATGGACACCCAAAATGAAGTGCGATCCACCAAGAAAATGACCTAAAATCATGGGTGATAATATGCCTGTTGTGACCTTTTTCACACATCGCCCCATTGCAAATGGGGACCCCCTAATTTTTGCTTTGTTTCAGACTTTTGGCTTGATTTTAGTTGGTTTTTTCTGTTGTCCCTCTCTTGTTCTATCTATCTTTCCGGGGATGTGCCCGTCTGAATTGAAATTTTGGCTAAGTCTATAGAATTAAGGTTTGCTATCTTTTCGCTAGTTTGAAGTCAAATGGAGTGAATAAATTAAAATCTGAGCTTGGTGTTGTAGTTAGACAATAAAGTTTCATCAAATTCTGACAAATTACTATTTTTAGTAGGTGTTCAATTTGGGGCGTTCTCTCAAATTTTTTTGAAGTTCCGATCGCTACATTGCATCCAAAACATGTCAAGTTGCTTGTCTGCAAATTTTGAGCCAAAATGAATAACATTCTATTTTTTAGCAAGTTCACCTTCAGGAGCAGATTTTAGGGTTTATATGCAAAGTTTTTCAATGCATGTTTGGAGATTCTTTCTGGGTTTTCTAAAACCTACACAGTGATATAACATGAAAAATGAGATGATGACTTTCAAAATTTAGCCTTCAGAGGCTATTTTTAGGGTTTGCATGTTGAAATTTTCTTTGCATATCAAAACATTCCTTGTGGGTTTTTCGAGGGCTTCGCAGTGGTGTAACATGCAAACCAAGATCATGACGTTTTCAGAAGCCATCTTCAAAGGCTATTTTTAGGGTTTGCATGTCAGAGTTTTCAGTGCATGTCAAGTGATTCTTTATGGGTTTTTCAAGAGCTACACAGTGATGTGACCTGCAAGGCGAGATGATCAATTTTAAGAGACTTACTATTTTTAGCAGGTCCACTCTAGCAGCCCCCCCAACACTTTAGTATCACAAACTTACCAACATGCAACAAAAACATGGTCAAACAGAGATTGTTTAAGCAACATGCAAGTCAAATTAGGGTTTCCAGCTTTTGGACCCAAAATGAGGGGTAAAATGCTAGAATTTTTGAAAACCAGTGTATCCCACTACGATCAACGTCTTTCGACCTATCCACTGGTAAAATTTGAAGGAAATCAGAGCACTTACTATTTATAGTAAGGCACTCTAGAAACAGGCTATACATAGTAAGTCAACAACAAGTGCTAGTGTGAATGGGTAGGTTATCCCATGAGGATCGCGTCATTCAAATTTCAAGTTGAACGGAGTTGTGGAAGTCTCAAAATCAAGCAGTTACTATAAATAGTAAAAAACCTCTAGAAACATGCTATAAATAGTAGGTCAGCGCAAGTGACAAGGACCCCATGGAGCGAATTTTAGGTCAAATGAACTTGTAGAGGTTCAAAAAATCAAGCACTTACTATTTTTAGCATGTCCATGCAGAGGAATTAGGGTTTCCTAAAAAGTAGGGCAAAACACGACAGTCACACAAAAGCAACATCCAATCATGATCAACATCCTTCAGGCAGTTTACTCACAAATTTTGAGCTCATTCTGAATAGTTACTATTTTTAATAAGTTGCTAAAAATAGCAGATGCATGCAGGCATTAGGCACCAACAACTCAGTCAAGTCACAAGGTTTGAGGCGAAGCAAAAATCTAGCTTTCTAGAGCTTGAAATTAGTTTGAAATGTAAAAATTGAAAAACTTTCTAAAAATAGCAGGTTAGGGCAAGCTGAGGGCATCATGAACAATTCACCCAAAGTCAGACAAAAAGCTGGAAAATTCATCTAAGTTCAGCAAAATGGAAGCTTTGCATGCCAAATCCACCCTGGAAGCTTGAAGAGCCATGAAAAATTCACTAAGTTTGAGAAATTTGAAGTCCAACATGCCAAATGCGCCCAAGCTTGAAAAGATATGCCTTGAAATTTGTTTAAGTCTGCTAAATTGGAAGTAGAGGAACCCAGATGTGCCTTAACTTGAAGGAGGCTTGAAATTATACTAAGGCATTGGAATCAAAAGCTCAAACCTCTAAATGCGCCCTTGCAAGCTTGAAGGGAGTTGAAAATTTCTAAGTACTAGAAAATGGAAGCTAGACATGTCAAATGCGCCCTAGGTAAAGAAAGGCACTTGGAAATTTTTCTAAATGTAAAAAAATGGAGGTAAGGGGAGTTGAATGCGCCCTTGACTTGGAGGAAGCCTTGAAATTTCTCTAGGTATGCAAAATGAAAGTTGGACCTCTTATATGTGCCCCAGCAACATGATGGAGCTTGAAATTTTTCTAAGTGTGGGAAATTGAAAGCTTGACCCCCTATATGCGCCCAAGGAGAAAAGGAGGTAATTGAAAGTTGACTAAGTCTAGAAAATTGGAAGTAAGGACCCCTATATGCGCCCAAGAAAGAGAGAAGCCATGAAAATGTTCTAAGTGTTGAAAATTGGAGGCAGCTACCCTCATATGTACCTTAGCTACTTGGGGTTGATTGAAAAATAGTTAAGTGTTGGAATTTGAAGTGGCTACCTCAAAATGTGCCCTTGAAGTGAGAGGAGGTTGGAAATTTTACTGAGTATTGAAAACTTGAAGCTTCCCCCCTCAAATACACCTTAGGAAGATGAAGGTAGAAATCTTCTAAGTACCTAAAACTTGAAGCAAGACCCCTTATGTGCGCCTTGACTTGGAGGAGAAGTTAGAAAAATTTCAAAGTGTCACAAATTGAAAGCTCAAGGTGCTAAATGCGCCCAACCTTTTGAAGAAGTTTGAATTTTTTTTCTAAGTGTGAAAAATGAAAGTTGAAGAGTCTAAATGCACCAGCTTCAAGGAGGAGAGGGAAAATAGTCTAAGTGTTAAAGACTAGAAGCTCCTCTAGTCAAATGCGCCTAACCTCTATGTGGATAAGTTGAAAACTTGCCTAAGAGATGTAAAGTGGAGGCACATAGGGTCAAATACGCCCAAGATGATGTGTTAGTTGGAGAATTTTCTAAGTGTTTGTAAAAATGGCAGTAGATACATGAAAATGCGCCCACTTTGAAATGGTGATTTGAAAATTTTCTTAAGGAAAGGAAAACACAAAAGGAAAAAAGTGAAGATAAACTTTGGTGATGAAATATTTTTCTAAGGTTGAAAATAAAAAAATTAAATGTACCCCTTCGTCTGTATACATATGGATTCTGCATTTTCCAAGGGGAATTGTCTTCTGGGTATTGAATACTTTCAACAAGGAGATGATTTTGAAATTCTTCATGCCTTGCTAGAGACTTTAAGATGGAGAATTTACTCAGGCACCTGGTTGATTAAATTTTCTAGAGGAAATAAATTACTTCTAAGGCAGATAGGGAGGGAAAATTTGGCGAAGGCATGAAGAATTTGGAGATGAAGTGAAACTCGAATATTAGGATGATATGCGCCCATGATGAAAGGTTGTAAAGAAGGAAAAGCCTGCTGGAGAAAATGATGAATGAGGCCAATCAGGGCTTGGAAATCAAAATGTCGGGATTAGGTAACTGAAATGAATTTATACTATAAAGCGTTATGATGCCCTTCTCTTTATCTGTTTTGTAGGATGAATGTTGGGACCAGAGCATGATTACTTGGAGTGATGAATCAAGTAATCCAAGATGATATTACAACCTTCGACGGGAGATAAGGTTATGTGTTTCAAGCTCTTCCACGAAATCTTAGTTGCACCCAAAACATGAAGGAAGAAAAGTTGCAAGAAATGGCTAAGTGTTGGAATAACCTAATATACTCGGTTGGAGAGGTAAAGTAGCGAGGATAGAAATTCTTGAGTCAAGTTAAGAGACCCGCCGAGTTAGAGTGGAGAAATAATTACCCTCATGCAGTTCAGAGTTAGAGAATGTTAGTTGAGAAGAGAATCACCATCAAGCAGGAGAAAGAAGTTGCCGCCTTGGAGTCAGATCAAGAATGTGCCTGCCGTGCCATAAATTGAAGCAGTATTTGCCAAACTCATCCAGTTTGTAGCCGGATAAGGAACAGTGTGAACGCGTTTATGAACATGAATCTTTTAGAGGATGGTGGACATTAATTGTTCATTTATAACTCCACTCCTCTTTTTAGGGTTAGGGTTGAGGTGGCACAATTTGGGCCATTCATCTGATTGTAATCTGAGTCGTCCATTGGACTTGGCCAGCTATATAAAGGGGCATCCCCCCTTATTTGTACCTCATTAGAGTAGACATTAGATTAGACAATATATATTAGAATAGAGAGACAACTAGGTGATAGCTTAGAGGTAGCTTAGTATAGATTGATAGGATAGTTTGAAGAAGAGGGGAAGTTTTCCCTTTGAAAACTTTGTAAGAAATTGTTGTGAACACTCTCTCAATAAAAAGAGTTTTCATTGATGGTGAATTTCGTCTTTTGTTGTGAGTAGCTAGCAAGGTTTCTTTGTCTTTCTGATTCGAATAGTAGCTTAAAGTCGGGTAAATCTCATTTCATGCAAGTAGATAGTAATAATGGAATGTAGTGTTTGATCTAAGCAAGCTTTGCTTATCCATACCGCTAGTGGGCTCACTGATGGTGTGTTCGCCTTGTGTGGTCAACTGGAAACATTGTGGGCCTAACTTCAATCACATTTTGAATGATGGTATGCGTCATTATGATGGTATCTTCATGTCAAGTGGTGGTTTGAATATGTTTAGTCACCTCCTTGAGGATTGCACCGACTCTGTGGAAGCTGTCCGACGCGAGGCAAAGCGAAGTCTGGTTGAAGTTTGCTGAAGTTGAGCTCCATATCCCGCACTTAGAATAAAATTTAGAATCTCTAAACCTTGCCACCATTTTAAATTCAGTACTTTCTGGTTATTATAAGAAATCCGTGTTTCGTTGATAAATCTGTCGAATTGTGAAAATCCCTTTATCTACTATTGAACAATTCTGTAAGTCCCCTTGAAATACCAAAAAATCACATCAAGCCAATTGAGACTATCCACGACATGAAGGAACCTTGGAGTTGAATGCATGATCTTTCTAGCAATCTTAGCATGCAGGAGATTTTGTTCAAGAGAGGATAGAGTCGCCATTGGTAACTTTATTCTGTGTTGGTGCGGTCACAAAAAACACATCAACAAAATTGGCGCTAGAAGGAGGGCGAGCATTGAATTGTTCCAGAGGTTGGAAGGAACTAGTATGAGCTTTGAAGTGCAAAATCAGAGATATGTTAGATGTCTCTTATGTCAAAAAATCCAAAAAAAGTAAAAAATTGAAAAATTCCAAAAAAAAGTAAAAAGCAGAAGTGGAAATCCAAAAAAGAAATTTCTCAATGGATGGGCACATTTCTTGCTCTCAAGACAGTCTCATGGATATTGCTTGGATTCAAGAGAAATTGAATGCGCAACTGCACCTGGGGAATTTGTCTAAATTTTCCTTGGCAGGAAGATGTCGAATTCATGAGACCTCTCAGCATGAAGAAATTAGTTGCTTAACATTCCTCTCAAGGATAGAGCTTGTTCTCCAAGGGAAAATTTTCTTTTGGGATGTCCCCAAGCCAGGAGTATTGGATGTAGAAATTGATGACTATAACATGCTAGAAGTTATGGATGAGGCCTTCACAAGATTCATATTTAGGATCCAAAATCAGTTGGAACTAAGCAATGTTCGCTTGAAAGGTGTTTTTCTCCCTCGTTGGTGTTAGATTCACAATGCACCTCATCCAAAGTTCACTTTCTCAACATGTGAAGAAGCCATCAACTTCGCTAGATGTCGCCTTGGATTACCAGTACTACCATATGGATTCTTCAAAGACAAAGGATGGATTGAATATGTCACACAAACATTTTTAGCACCAAATGAAGAGTGTAACTCAACATCATCCAACAACAAGGAGAATAAGTCACAATAGGATGATGTGATTGAGCTTAGGGAGTAAGCAGATGAAGATTGTTCCTACATCATGCTAGAACAAGAGGCTATTGGAGCAAAAATCAAAGA
The DNA here is from genome assembly GCA_007258455.2 of Sequoia sempervirens. Classification (NCBI taxonomy): domain Eukaryota; kingdom Viridiplantae; phylum Streptophyta; class Pinopsida; order Cupressales; family Cupressaceae; genus Sequoia; species Sequoia sempervirens. The sequence goes on from VDFB02000003.1 coordinate 94,269,588, forward strand.
AGCAATGGGATATATCCAAGAAAGAGGAACCACCCAAGGCAATTGTCGGCATATAGAAGTGAATGAATGTACAAAATTACAAAATATTGAAGATCATAAAGAACCAAGAACAGAGGACTTAGCTCAAAGTACAGATGGTGTGAGAAATTTTTGATGTTCATTCACTCGAGGAGGAGAATGCAAAGAGGGAAGCGATTTTGGTACACTTCAAGAAGGAACGCTCCTTGATGAAAAATTTCTATCATGCATGAACAAGATGGAAGAAATGACAAGAAACTTAAGGCAAGATGATGTGTTTAACAATCAATGGGCTACCAAGATGGAGGAAAAATATGAAATACATTTCGCGTCAACACTTGATCCATTATTCACAGTCATGGAAGAATTTCTTGATGAAATTGAAACAAATGAAACACTGCTTTATAAAGAGATAGAAAATGAAGAACAATTCAAGTTGGGGCTTGATCCATTGTTAGGGATTCAAAAAGAGCCAGTGCATGAAATGATCCAAGTTTCTAAATGCCCTCTTGAATTGATTTCCCACCCCACTCCTCCTAGTTTGGATCATATCCATGTTTTGGACGCAAGAGGTTTGGTTCACCATCAACTTTGACCTCCTGATGAAGCAATATACGATAGGAAAGAATGCAGGCTAGCGAATGAAGACCACTAGGTTGTATCTTTCCCTACTATTGGCTACAGAGAATATCATTTTGATTATGGAGATTTTGGAAAGAAAAATTGTTTATGGATTAATCATGGTCTGGATGAGTTACCCCAATTACTAACATTTCCTGAAGTTTTGCCTGAGTTTCAGATTTGTCCTTTGAAAGAATATTTTTCTGAGTTTAAAGATAAGTTGGCAAAACTTCACACTATGACTACTACTTCTCTATTATTGCACATCCTGAGAAATCATGCTAGGAGTTGCATAGACTTGGGTCTTTTGACTGTTGTTCGCTTAAGGTTTTTTATTTTTTGTTTAGATTAGTTGTCTTGCTTTTGTAGTTTAGTGCACTTTCAATAAAGGGGTCCCATTTGTGTGTAGGGTATTGTGTTGTTTTCACCACGGTCCACCACAGTGTTAGTCCTTTTCTTGGATAGTCATTCAGGAAGTGCTTTAGAATCCGAGGTTGTTCATTCAAGTTTTATCATTTGGTTAGGATTTGTACTTGACTCGGAAGGGAATCATCTATTGTGTCTTGACACCAAGTCTCACAATTACTATATTTTACACACATAATTAATTGCTCTAAGTCA
>VDFB02000003.1:94270947-94447348 GCA_007258455.2 Sequoia sempervirens
GTCAATACCAAACTTCTTGAACTGATCTTCTTGAATCCATGTGGCTTCTGATTCATGCTTGTTCTTCCACTTGACAAGGTGCTCCATGTACACCTTATGTCTTGTAGCCTTCTTCACTCTTGACACCAAAATCTTCTCTACCTGAGGCTTGTCCTGAGGAGGTAAGGATACATTTTTGATGTCCTTGAAGATATCCTTACTGTTCTGATCCACATCATTGACGGTTCCCTTATACTTGATCAAATCAACTACATTGAACACTAGAGAGATCCCTAGATTGGTAGGTAACTCCACCTTGTATGCATTCTTACCATACTTGGCCAATATCTTGCATGGACCCACTCTCTTCATCTCAAGAACTTGGTTGACATTCCCTTCTGCAACCTTGATTTGTTAAGGTGGACCATGACATAGTCCCCTACTGCAAATTGCACATCCTTCCTTGACATATATGCCTTCTCCTTTAATTTTTGTGTAGCCTTAGTGACTGTCCTCTTTACCTGCTCCTGAATCTCCTTCATGGTCTGACTGAAGTATTCTGCATGTCCACTTCTTTGTTCCATAGCTCCAAGATCTCTGAGCTCACATATGCCTCTTGGGTGCATCTCATTATACACAACTTAAAAATGAATCTTCCCTCGTGGTCCTGGCTCTCAATTATCATTGTATGCATACCCAACTTGTGAGATGTCTATATCCCATGTCTATCCATACCTCTTAGTTAGGGCACTCCAGAAGATTACCTAGCACCCCTGCTAACCACTGCTTGAGCATCGGTCCAGGATGGTAAGCTGGATCCAAAAGATAGGTTAGTACCCAATCTACTCCATAGATTCTTCCAAAAGTGACTCATGAACTTCACATCCATGTCTGAAACAATGCTCAAAGGCAATCCATGGATCCTTACAACTTCCTTGAAGAAGAGATGAGCTATGTAACTAGCATCATGAGTAGTTTTGCAAGGGATAAAATGACTCATTTTGCTAAATCTGTCCACTACTACATAGACACTGTCAAAACCAGTCTTAGTCTTAGGAAGGCCTACCACAAAATCCATGCTTACACACTCCCATGGTCTATTAGGAATGGGTAGGGGTTGATATAGACCAACATTACTAGCTCCTCCCTTAGCTTTCATACACACAACACATTGTTCCACATATTTTCTAACATCTCTTGCCAACTTAGGCTAGTAATAAAATCTTTGCACTAGTTCTAAAGTCTTGTTGATGCTAAAATGTCCACTAAGACTGCCATTATGCTTTTCTTGAATCAAATTTTCCCTCATTGACCCTCTTGGAACACATAACTGATTTCCTTTAAACAATAAATCAACCCACTTGCAAAGTATACTGAGTATTGGCTATGGAAATGGTTCTCAAAGTTAGAACATACCTTATAGACCTCAAAAGTCTTCATCTTCCCCATAGAGATCCTTGAAACTCTCTATACAATGCTCTTGATCCTCAGACTTCTGCATCACAACAACTTTGTTTAATGTATCTCGCTACTTTGTTTAATGCCCCTTCTGTGCTTCTTGATGGTGAAGGTAAAGCTTGGATGTATTCCATCCATTCTCTAAATTCCTATACTCAACTTCGGTGTTGATAAAACTAAGTGCCTGATTGTCAGTAAAGACTACAAACTCCTTGGGTAGAAGGTAATGCCTCAATTTCCTAAGTGATTGAACCAAAGCATAAAGTTCTAAGTCATAGGTTAAATACTTCTTCTTTGCTTCATTGAGCTTCTCACTAAAGAAGGCTATAGGCTTGCCCTCTTGGCTTAACACTCCTCCTACTGCCACTCCACTAGCATCACATTCAACAGTGAACAATTTGTCAAAACTAGGTAACAAAATAATAGGTTGAGCTACACTTCTTGTTTCAGTTTCTCAAAACCTTTCTTAGCTTCTTGAGTCCACTTGAACTTAGTCTTTAAACCACCTTTGATTGTATCTAGGACTGGTACACATATGCCACTAAAGTTCCTTATGAATTTTCTATAAAATTGAGCCAATCCATGAAAACTTCTTACCTCAGTCCCTGTGGTTGGTGTAGGCCAGCTTAGGATGGCTTCCACCTTGCTTGGATCCATCTTCAATGATCCTTTGGACACTACAAAACCCAAATAGACAAGCTCTTGTTTGAAGAATTCACACTTCTCTAGATTGATTGCCAACTTCTCCTCTTGCAACCTTCTAAGAACCAACTCCACATGTTTTAAATGCTCTTCTGTTGTCTTGTTGAATATGAGGATGTCATCAAGGTATACCACCACAAATATCCCTATAAAGTCTTTAAGAACTTCATTCATGAGCCTCATGAATGTGCTAGGGAATTAGGAGAGGCCAAAATGGCATCACCTCCACCATATAGCCCATCATTTGTCTTAAAGGTTTTTTTCCACTCATCCCCATCTTTAATTCTGATTTGATGGTAACCACTTTTGAGATCCAACTTGGTGAAATATTGAGCTCCTCCAAGACAATCCATCAAGTCCTCAATCCTAGGAATAGGGAACCTATACCTGATTGTGATTCTATTTATTGCTCTGAACCTGCATAATCTCCACTTGCCTCCTTTCTTGGTTGCTAAAACCATTGGTACTGCACATGGGCTGATGCTCTTTTGAATCAATCCTTGATCCAACAACTCCTGCACTTGCCTAGCTACTTCTAGGTTCTAATTTGGTGTAAGCTTGTATGCTGCTTTGTTTGGTAATGAAGCTCCAGGTATGAAGTCAATTTGATGACTAATGGCTCTCTTTGGAGGTAAAGTTGTAGGTGTACCATCACTGACAATGTCCTTGAACTGATCCAACAACTTTAGGATTGCTCCGGGTATGACTGTCTTTTCAGCCTTGTCTTCTTCTTTAGGTTGTAACACAACCACATATCCTTCACCCCCTTGATGTAGGTTGTTAAGGAACTCCTTCCCACTACTCAACATGATGCTTGGTGTCTTTGACTGTCCCTCTTCTTCTTCTGACAGTGACTGCAGCTTGAAAGTCTTTCCATCCTTCTTGAATGAGATGGTGTTCTCTTTCCCATCATATATGGCACCTCTGTCATATTGCCATGGTCTACCCAATAGTAGATGGCATGCATCCATGGGTAACACATCACAGACTAACTTGTCCTTGTACCCTCCAATGGAAAACTCCACCGTTACTTGCTCATTCACTAAAACACTTTGCCCTTTGTTTAGCCATGTGACCTTGTAGGGGTTAGTGTGGGGTACCTTCTCCAATTTCAGTTTCATTACTGCCTCTTCTAAGATGATATTGTCTGTTGAACCTGAATCCACTATGACCTTGCATACTTTACCAAGTATCTTGCACCTTACTCTAAATAGAGCTCTCCTTTGTTTTGGTTCTCTTGACTGGGCTTTATGATAAAACTTCATCAACATCGATTCTTTCCCTACCTCGATTCAATATGACCGATCTCGTGATGACTTAGGACTCATGGTGTCCCTTTGCATAAGCCACTTTCTCATTACTTGATGAATATGCTTTCTCCGGGCACCTATAAGCAGGATGACCTACTTGACTACAATGGTAGCATTTCATGTTTGCAAAGTATGAATTGCTCCTGCCTGCTCCTCTTCCTCTGTTTGAACCACCTTGAGGTCCTCTACCTCTATTATATCCTCCTCTAGAAGATGTTTCTCCTCCATGCTATGTTAATTTAGACTCTCCTTGGTTTCTTTGGTCATTTCCTCTACCTTGGTAGCCACCTCGCTGTCCTCTTTGATCTCTTTGATCTCTGCCTTTGCCTCTACCCTTAGAAGCCCGGTCTTGTTTCCTCTTGCTTCTTTCCTCAATATTTATGGCCAACTGATAGCATTGGTGTACTATCTTGGGACTTAGAAGAGCCATCTCCTCTTGAATGTTCCATTTCAATCCATTAAGATACCTAGCCACCTTGAGACTTTCATCTTCTAAAACATTAGACCTCATACAAAGTTTTGGAACTCCTCCGTGTATTCACATCTCGTCTTTTCTACCTAGACTTTGTCTCTCTCGTAACCTAATCTCATAGTCAACTGGCATGTATGTTTTTTACTTTGGCAACCATTCCCTTCAAGTAGATAGGCTGCTGAATTTTTTCCTCTCCGTCCGAATGAATTTCCACCATGTCAAGCGTAACTCTAGTCTTGATTTGGCCACCTTAACATTTTGTGTTTTAGTGACTCCATCACATTCAAAATGGTTTTCCATTCCCTCTATCCAATCCAGAACTGAATCAGCTTCCATTTTTCCACTAAATAATGGTATGCCTTCAAGTGCTTTTCCACTCAAAGCCTTCAATGCCTTCAAGAAAGGCTCCTCCTTCAAAACATGGTAAGGTTTAGGGTCTTGCCTTCCCTCTGCGAACCTCTCTTCTTCCTCGTATCCTTCCTTTAAACACACTCCCTCAACGCTTTGTTCAAGCTGGGCTATTCTTTCCTCAATGCTTATTGTCTTCCCTTTGTTCTTCAACCATCTTGGCCAATTGTGCATTTGTCACCAAGGATGGCAGAATCACCACTCAACCCTCCCATATATTATTCTTTCCAAATCTTTAACTTGCTCGATACTCAATCTAATAGGGTTGGATGGAACACTCAATGTTCCATGCTCTGGGTCCTTGTTCTCAAGAACTCCTAGGTGACTCTCCCACCTCAACCTTTAGGTCCTATCTTAGGTATAGGTACCCCTGGTCCTACTGGCCAACCCCACTATCACCATTCTTTCATTCCACCAAGCCAATCTTGGTGCCTTGCCACTATCTCACCTTTGACCCTTACTCTTCCCTAAAGGCCAATTACCCTCAACATTCAGCTAGGTACTTGCAGGGATGTAAGATGTAACAAAATGCTTCATAGCAACCTATTGGGATTCTTGTTCAATCACTAGACTCCAATTCTCCATCGCTTCCACCAAACCCTCTCCTAGGGTTAGAAAAGGCTACAAGCCTAGAGCCCCAATTAGGCCTCCTAACCCGAGAAAAATGGAATTTACTCCAAAACCTTCCAAATGACCTGGGTTCTTTTCTTGGGGTTTGTGTTTCCCATGCCCACACCTTGAAGATTTTCGGGGTTAGGAGCCTGTACTGTCCGTACACTGCCCTTACTCAAAAATGGTCAAAAACTAGGGTTTATAAGCCTTTTCCAGGCTGCTTCCAAACTGTCAGAGTTTTCTCACACCAAATGGGTTGATGGAGCCTCCTCCTGACCGCCAGGCCTTGCCAAGACTCTCAACTAAATTCTCCAAAAGGAAATTTTCCAAAACCTTAGTGCCCCTGCAAGTTATTTGCCTTGCACTCCTTGTCTTCCCTAGCCGGACTCTGCCTGGCTCGCCTAGGGCAAGACATTGCTAGCAGCTCTTGCACACACACAAGCCCTAGAACCTACTATATGTACAAGCATGGAGTCTAGGCACTGTTCCCAAAGGGCCGTACAGTTTGTACGATGGGAAAGTGCTCTAGCACTCCATTTCCTAAAACCTGTCTGGTTCAGACCAGCAACAGGGTAAAATTAAACTATTTACAAAAAGTGCCTGAAAATTGAACAAGGAAGCTAATTAATGTTACAAAAGGCTTGTATGCTAACAACACAACATCCTACAATCAAAACAGTAGCAGTTCTAATCCATTAAATCTCTATTTAGATGCAAAAATCAGAAAATGTAGCACAGAACGCTGTCTTCCTTCACCTTCACAAAATTTCACTATAACATCAACGCTTCCAACCCTGTTCCATGGTCGAAGCACATCTTAAATAGGCTCCAAAAACAGTTAAGCTCTTTTTGTCGAACCTATTGATGACCTAATGGTAAAAATTATAAAATCCACTGTGTTTTTCAACCTTTGGCAACTTTTGAAAACTCAGCAAGATGAGCTTCTAAACTTATTCATCTCTTGACAACTTCTTTCCTAAAGATCAAAAACACCTCTAATCTAACTACACAATGGTCAACATGACCTTTATGAAAACAAAAACAAAATTACCCTTCTAGATTTCTTATTTACCTAATGAAACTGCCTGTTGTTCCTTAGGTTTAATTCATTGACCTAAAGAAAAGATCATTAAATCCTTTCCAAAATTGGGTTAGAAGTCATAGATTAATAATAATATGGAGGAGAAAAACCAAATTCTCCTCATATGAGTATGAGTAACTAATTATAATCAATCTCAAGAAAGAAGTGAACTTAAGAGAAAGAAGAGGTTGGTGGAAATTTGGTGGTGTTTTAGATAGAATAAGAGATAAATATGTTGTCCATATAAACAGTTGTGGCTTTTGGAATTTTTGTTAGAGAGTCAAGATTTTGAAATCCCATCTTTAGGATATTGAGAATGAAGTTGAAAAGTGAGTGCAAATCATAAAGAAATGGCCAAAGAAGTCCACTAGTCAAGTTCAATGTAGAGTATTTGATGTTAGAGGAGAGGTAAGAGATAGAAGAAATGTGTGTGCCAAGGTAATTCTAATGTAATGAGTTTTATGAAAATCAGTGAAGAATGTCCAATATTTAATTTAAAGTTAAGTTGAATTTAGTAGATAAGTAAAAGTGAGTTCAATCCTACTATTAATGTGTTGAGTTTCTATAACAACTCTAAAAAGAAGAAATTATGGGGCTTTATTATATGAAAGAAGAGTATGAGATACAACTCAAAGAGGGATACTAATTGGAAGAAGAAAATATGGATTTTTTGATCTTGGAGATATGTTGGGATTCATGCACGAAAAATTGGATGCTATAGAGACAACACAAAAAAGAGGTACTGTTGCAGAAGAGAATAAAAAATATTGATGTTTGGGACAACTGAGTAGTCCTACAACTAGAAAATAAGAAAGGGTATAAAGCTAGAGAAAATATCATCAAAGCTATTTTAAAATTGAGAGAAAAATAAAAAATTGATATCCCTAAGTTTATAGATGGGATTAAAATTAGAATGTTATTTTATATATGAGAAAATAGATGACCTAAAGAAATTAAAGTTGGCATGCACCAAACGAAAAGGACCCCATCAAGTGGGATCAAGAACCCTTTGAAAAAGTTAGGATGAGAAATGGAAATATAATGACTCGGAACACAAATTCAAAGTTAAAAGGTAAAACTCTACATGTTGAGAATCAAAGGATGAGTGTGAAAGTATTATTTGACCATAAAGACATGTCAAATATGAAAAAGATGAAAATTCCCACATGTAAATGACACTTGCCTTTCCATTTAACATTAATTTGACATCACTAACCTGCATTATTTTCCATTTAATAATAATTTGGCATCAATAAGCTTCATTCTATCCAAAAATCATATCAATGTGCTTCAAGAGCATAATAGAATTTATCAAAACTACAAAGTGTTGAAGGAATGGGGTATAAGGGTAGAAGGAAAATAATTGTCAATGATAAGTAGGTTTGGGAACAAAAATTATATAATTATTTTGAGAATTGTTGAAGATTGACATTTTTATTTGGATGTGTTCAAGTTGGAATTATTCTATGTACTTTGATCAAAGTTTATTATTATTTGCTCATTCCTCTTAAAACACCATCAAATTAGTATTAGGGAAGGTTTAAATCATCCATTTTTTAGTTAAATTTAGAAAAATTGAATTGAACTTAAGTTGATTTTAGTTGGATTAATCCTACCATTGATAAGTTGAGCTACTATGAGATGCCAATGAGAGATAAGTCACTGGGTGTTAACTTCATAAAAGAGGAGAGTTAGATTAGACAAAAGGTGAATAAATATTGAAAGAAGAAGAGGATGTGAAGCACCAAATGTTGTTGATCTTGTAGAGATGGTGATAGTTATGCAAGCATATTATGATATAAATATGGCACAGAGAAGAAGATTTCAAGCGACATGCATCCCTCTAATCAAATCACATTATTATAAAGAGTTTTAATGGAGAAGAAAAGATAAGTATTGAAAAACAGGTGATTAATGGTCAATTTTGTTATGAGGTTGCAATCTTGAAGCAAAGCATATGAGTGAAAAGGATTTTACTTGGAAATTTTACAAGTGTAATGGAATGCCACATAGAAGAAGATAAGAAATTTCCATCTACATTAATTTTTTAAACGTCTACTAATAAGATATATAAAATAACCTAGAAAAACAATTGGAATCAAAAGGAAAACCTAGAACTATTCTAATCAACAATTTTTTTTTTTGCATTTTTTTTATATTTCTTAGAAATAATAAAAATTGAAGTTTGTCATACAAAATTGGACAATATTAGTATTCCAAATGTCAATTTGAATTCCAAATTGTTTCTTAAGAGTCTTCATTCTCAAGAATCCCAATCTCTACACTTGAAGGGTTGCACTATTAAGAATACAATAGATAGCAACAAAAAATTTAATAAATTCCTACTACTATGTTGTTCCTCATTCACATGAAGATTTAGATTATAAACTCAAAATAAAATAGAATTGAATTGAAAATTATTTGGTGGTAGATTAAGTTAACTAATTTATTCCATTAATCAGTTTTCCCTAATTGACAAGTATGGATAAATGTGTTACCAACACAACACAACTACTCTAACTAAAAGACACGATCCTATATAATTACCAAAGAAGACTTAATGTTGTTGACTAAAAAGGGGACATTACAAGTTCTCCCTCCCCAAACTTGCTTTCCCTCAAGCAATATATATAACGTGATCTAGGATATTAGCCAAATCCAAAGTAGTATCCTCTCAAGGCAACCCTTTCCATCACACCAAGAACTCAGTCCATACTCAGTTCAACATGCACTTCTCTCTAGTTCCAAGTATTTTCTCAAGCACTAACAACAACTTTCCCCCATCATCAAGGTGTGGAGGCTTAGTTGAAAGTGTTATTTTCTATCCCACACACTTTTTGAATAGGATACATGATTTTTTTGTGGATCTGACTATTAGGAGAAAACTTCAACTGATAAGTCACTTTTCCAATAAGTTGAACCATTATGTAAGGTCCATTAAGTGGGATATGAATTTTTCAATTCATCTTTTTCAAGGACGACTACTTGCAAGCTACAACTAGATGAAAATCATGTCCCCTACCTCTAAATTCCTCTCCATTAAATCCTTGTTAGCATATTTTTTTGCTAATTTATGCATTCTTAAGCAAATTGCATGAACCTATCAAAACTTATCTACTCTATTGAGTGAGGTCTCTTGCTATGGTTTCTTGTGTCTCTTGAAGTGTTACTTCAAAAAATATTGGAGTATCATATCCATACAATACTATAAGGGACAACCCAATTGACATGTGGTAGGTAGTATTGTAGTTATACTCCCCTATGTGCAACCCCCATACCCAAGTTGTCTAATGAATAGTCACAAAAAATCCTCACATACCCCTCAAACCACTTTTTTAATATCTCCATTTGCCAATGCCTTTGGGGGTGATAATTGGTTCTATGTTTCAACTCTATCCTTGTCAATATAGATAAATCCTACCAAAAATTACTCATGAAATTTGTATTCCTCTTATTAACATAGTACAAAGAATCTATGCAATTGAAAGATTTCCATAAAGAAAATGTCTACTATTTATGTAGCCTTGAACTCATTAGAAATGGAGATGGAGTGGGAAAACTTTGTTAAACAATCAATCAACAACCACAAAGATACAATTTATTCCCCTACTCAAGGAAAGCATTTAATGAAGTCCATTGACACAAATTCCCATATCCACTAGAGAACGGGGAGGGGTTGAAGAAAACTTACTAGGCACGTGCTTTAATGTTTCATCCTTTGAAACACTTTACAATCTTGTACATGTTGCAATACATCCTCTTTCAAGCCTTTCCAAGTGAGAATTATGAAATGTTGCAACAATTTTATGTTTCAACTTGAATCCCAACACCACAAAAACTCTATCCCTCTACAAAATTATATCATTCTTAACCTAATATCTCTCATCACACTCCAAGGCAATGCTAGTATCTTCAATCATCCCTATAACTAGTGGGCCTTTGGTGTACTCAAGCAACAATGCATCCTTTGTCATGTCTCCAATGCTTTCTAGTTCAAAATTTGAAAAGAGCGGGAAAAATAGTGTTTTCAACACTAAATTAAATATATTTAAATAATATTAAATAATAAAAAATAATAATAAATATTTTTAAATGATAAAATTCAATCTAGGCCAACCTAAATTAAATATTTTTTAAATAGTATTATAAGGAATAAATAAATAAAATAAAAAATATTGGTCGACCTGCTTTGGGACCTAGCACCTATGATTTGGTAGGTATTAATGCTTGTCTTGTCGGCTGGGGAAAGATATGAAGATTATTGGATGAATTTTGGGTGCCATATCTGCAAGACAAAATCCCTACTGTATACATGTAGAGGTTTGGGAGTTTATGAGAAAGAATACCCTTGTGTTGGGACATCTATGTGGAATGTAGATTCAAGTTGAGTTTGTGGGATTATTACAGGCTAAAGGTGAAGTTTAGATTTGGGCACTTAGACCGATTGGTAGTAGCATCCAAACATAGAGATATAAAGATCAACAGTAAGGAACTTGATCAACGAACTTTAAATCAGATTTTCTATCACCTTGGAAGAGTAAGGGTTTGAGGGTTTCATGCCCCAAAACCCTAGGTGGTCACTATTGTGAAGTTTGTGCAGATCTAGGGTGGCAAGTCAAGGGAATATCTAATTTGCAATCAGATCATGGATATATAGAGGAGTTAGGGTCATCACAAGGAGCAACCAATCAACATAAATACCCTAGATTCCCCTACCTAATAGTTGGCAACCATTGGTTGACTATCTATCCCTGGAATAGTTGTAACAAATCCATTATAAGGCATGTGATTTTGTATTAAAGATCCAAATTAAACTATCTCCTGCAACTTGTCCATTACTACAATTTTGTATGAACTAGATTTGGTCCTAGAGAATTTCATATTAATTTGTTTACTATACAGTGTCATATTATGTGCATAATCTTGGTGTCTATCATGTTCTTTTTGCACACTGTTGATTCATTTTAGTGTTATTGCTGCTTTATAAAGCTGACTGCGATGTATGTATTAACCCTAGCTTCATGATTTTAAAATTGGTTAAGTTTGTATACAAATCCTAGGGTTATTACATTGGTATCAGAGCTTGGAATCCTACTAGCATGAGTAAATTTTTATGAGATAGATATGTAAGGTGTACCAACAAAGAGAGAAGAAGAAGGCTAACATGGGTGACAAGGAAGATGAATATGCTCAGGAATTTGTTAGGGAAACCAAAGAATTCCAATCAAACATGAGGAAATGGTCCAAATTTTGAGGGGATTGAACAAACAATTGAGTGTTGGTAGAACTGTGCAAAATAGAGTAGAAGGAAGTAGCTTGGGTGGTGTGAAGTCAATAGCCTTTGTAAAAAAATTTCAGAGCCAAATTTTTCAAAAAAGGAACAAAAAATGAATTAGAAGTGCCACTTGAATAGTAGGGACAAAATTTCCATACTTCATAATGAATACCATGTTTTAAGCATTGCTATATGTAGAGATTTAACTTTCACATAATTCCATGACATGAAAACAAGGAGTGGGCATAGGAGGAGAAGGTATGAAGAGAGGAAGGACATCCAATACCATTTGGGAAAGATCACCATTCCAAATTTTGATGGATCTAGGAACTCTTTAGCAAGGGGCTTGGTTGCAAAAATTAGAAACAAATTTCTCCTTGAATTTAATGTATAAGGAAGGAGCCATCAAGTTTTCCACCTTGCATCTTGAGGGTTTGGCCCAAAAATGGTGGTATCATGGTATGGTAACGCAAGGACATGACTCCATTACGACCTTGGAAGAATTTAGTCAAAGATTGACAAAGAGATTTGATAGGAAAGATCCAGAGATTCATTTATGAGAATTAGCATAGTTGAAGCAAGAGGGAAAAGTGGAAGTTTGTGTAGCGAAATTTGAAAGACTTTTAGTGATGGTCCCTAATGTGACAAAAAGAAGACTCATATTCTTTTTTATTGAAGGCCTATCCTCGTTGCAAGATTCTATTAAGAGGAGGCAGGCAGTCTGGGAAAATGTTCGAGAAAGCACCTACTATTGTGCCCATGAAGTTTCCTCAGAAGGAAATTCTTCCACCTAGTGCGTTACCTCCCAAACCTAGCCAAACAAAGGTATCTAAGAATGAGCTACGCAGGAAGAAGCTGTGTTTCACATGTAGGGAGCCATGGAAGCTAGGTCATTGTTGTTTGGGGAAGGTCCAAATACATTATATTGAGGTGGTTTCAGATGAGGATTCATAAACTGAAGAAGTTGATCCAACGATTTTTTTGAATGAAGATGAGCATGAAACTCAAGAGGGAGGGAACCCAAGGGGCACACTTGTAGAACTATTAGCAACACCTAGATATCATTCATTTTGGGTTAGAGGAGTTTTGCAGGAACAATGAGTGATAGTTTTGATTGATAGTGGGGCCACCCACAATTTCATTGATGAGAGATTGGTGGCTAAGATGGGATTTGAGGACTAAATATTTTGAAGGATTTAATGTCATGGTGGCTGATGGGTATACTCTACCATGTAATCAAAGGATCCAAAAGTTGGAATTGACTCTTGGTGGTCATAAGATGAGGTATGATTTCTATGTGATTGGAATAGGCAACACGAAGGTGGTTTTGGGAGTGCAATAATTGCATTCACTTGGGGAATATACACAGAACTATCAAAATATCGAGCTGAAGTTCAAATCTAATGGGAAGGAGGTAGTCTTTCATGGCATTTCTAATGAGGTCCCATGGTGGTTTCAGCCAAGAGGATGGAGAGAGCTTTGTGTAGAGATCAAGTAGGATGGGCAATTGAGTGCTTGACTATAAATATAGGGCCCTCCATGGAAGGGAGGTCTTATCATGTTGATATTCAGTCAATCATGGATGAACATAGCAAAGTTTTTGATGAAATTCCTCCTAGTTTAGCCCTGAAGAGGGGATTCCATCATGTGATTGAGCTTGAGGAGGGGGAAAAACCAGTTATCACTACTCCTTATCATCATCCTCGCACATATAAGGAAGAGATAGAGAAGACAATTAAGGAGTTGCTAGACATGGGGCATATATGTCCAAGATCTAGCCCATTTTACTTATCGGTGGTTTTGGTCAAGAAGAAAGATGGGACGTTGAAGATGTGTATCGACTATAGAGAACTCAACAAGAAGATAATAAAAAAACACTACTTGATTCCAAGGATCGATGAGTTGATGGATGAGCTTCATGACATAGTATACTTCTCCAAAATTGACTTGTGATTAGAGTATCATTAGATAAGGATGAGAGAGGAAGATGTGCACAAGAAAACTTTTAGGTGCCATTATGGACATTATGAGTTTTTGGTCATGCCGTTTGGGTTGACCAATTCCCCCACTACTTTCCAGTCATCCATGAATCAAGTATTCATTGTAAAATTGAGGGAATTTATATTGGGTTTCTTTGATGATATCTTGATCTATAGTAGGACATGGGAGGATCATTTGAAGCATATAGATGAGGTCCTTGGAATTCTTGAGCAACATTTATTCTATGCCAAGGTATCAAAATGTGAATTTAGTTTGATTGAAATTTTGTATTTGGGGCATAAGATTAGTGCTCAAGGAGTTAGTGTTGATGAGGAGAAGATTAAGGTAATCTAGGAGTGGCCTAGACCTAGAAATTTGTCACAATTGAGAGGATTTGTGGGATTATGTAGCTACTATAGGAGTTTTGTGAAGGGGTTTTCACAACTTGCAGATCCCTTGACCAATTTGACAAAGAATGGAGCATTCTCTTGGAATCCTATAGTGCAACAAGCTTTGATAAGCTCAAGGAGATAATGAGTAGATGTTCTATCTTGGCTATTCCAGATTCTCACTTTCTTTTGTACTTGAGTGTGATGCTTTAGGAGAGGATATTGGAGCGGTTTTGATGCAATATAGACATCCTATAGCACATGAGAGTAGGAAGCTCAAGGATTTAGAGAGGATATTCTCTATTTATGACAAGGAGATGCTAGCTATCATGCATGCACTTTCCAAATTCAAACAATACCTGGTGTGTGGGAAGTTTGTGGTCAAAATAGATCATAATAGCCTCAAATTCTTCATCAATCAGTGTAAATTGAATGATATGTAGCAAAAATGGGTAAGTAAACTTCAAGCCTATGATTTTGACATTGAGTATGTGATGGGAAAAAACAATGTGGTGGTTGATGCACTCTCTACAAAGCCTTATTTCTGCTCTATTTTTGATATATATGTTGATTGGAAGGCTGCCATAATAGTTAAATATGCCAAAGATTCTTTTGCTATTGACACTTTAGATGGAAATTTGCATGATGATAGATACAAGATAGTTGAAGGCCTCATCTTTTACAAAGATCGTGTGTATCTTTTTCCAAAATCTAAGGTGAAGGAGAGGATTTTGCGAGTTTGTCATGACACACCTCTTGTTGGTCATTCGGGTTTCTACAAGACATACAAGCAAGTAAGAGAGCATTTTTCATGAAAGGGAATAAAGAATGATGTGTTACAACATGTTAGAGAGTGTTTGGTGTGCCAAAAAAATAAGACCAGGCATGTTTTTTGAGCTGGTTAGTTGTAGCCCTTACCCATTCCAAATCAAAAGTGGGAGATAATTTCCATGGATTTCATTACTAAGCTGCCTAAGGTGCAAGGTAAGGATTGTATCTATGTGGTGGTTGATAGGCTTACAAAATATGCTCATTTCCATACCATTCCTTTAGAGTATAAGGCTCCTCAAGTTGCTGATTTGTTTTTTAGGGATATATCTAGACTTCATGGGCTTCCCAAGAACATTGTGAGTGACATGAACAATAGACTTATCAACTTGTTTTGGAAAGAGCTCTTTTGTTTGACTCACAAAGAATTGATTCCAAGTACTAGATATCATCCAAAAATAGATGGACAAAATGAAATTGTGAATAAATAGATTGAGGGCTACCTAAGGAACTATGTTACATGGCAAAAAATAACTTGGATTAAGTGGTTACACTTAGGGGAGTTTTTCTACAACACCATACATCACATGTCTATAGGTATGTCACCTTTCAAGGCACTTTATGGTTATGATGGTACTTCATTGATGAATTTGATCCTTACCAATAGTAGAGTCCCCGAAGTAAGGGCTGTGGTACAACAAAGTATGGATATTTTGAATGCCCTCAAGGAGAATTTGTCCTGTGCCCAAATCTAGCAAAAGATGTATGCATATCAACATAGAATAGAGAAAGTTTTTGAGGTTGGTGATATGTTTTACTTGATCCTAATGAAGATTGGAGAGGTTGCATATGAATTGGAGTTACCTAAGGACAACATGATTCACAATATATTTCATGTGTTATGCCTCAAAAGGGCACTTGGACAACAAGTCACACCCTCATTGGAGCTACCCCTCTTGATGATGAAGGAAAATTGATGCTTGAACTCAAAATTATTTTGGATATGAGGGAGAAAAGGATGAGGAACAAGGTAATCTTAGAGTCCTTGGTGAAATGGAAGAACCTACCTATTGAAAATGCAACTTGGGAAGGTGTGGATATTTTTGAGCATCAATGTCTGAGGTTGCTTGAGGAAAAGCAACATTTGGGAGGGGAGGAATTTCATGTACCCAATGATTTCTAGTTCAAAATTTGAAAAGAGTGGGAAAATAGTGTTTTTCAACACTAAACTAAATATATTTAAATAATATAAAATAATAAAAAATATTTTTAAATAATAAAATTCAATTTGGGTTGACCTAAATTAAATATTTTTAAATAGTATTACAAGGAATAAATAAAATAAAAAACTATTGGTCAGCTTGCTTTGGGACCTAGAACCTATGATTTGGCAGGTATAAATACTTGTATTGCCTATTGGGGAAAGATATGAAGATTTTTTGATGAATTCTGGGCGCTATATCCATAGGACAAACACCTTGCTATATGCACATGAAGGTCTAGGAGTTTATGAGAAAGAATACCCTTGTGCTGACACATCTCTATGGAGGTAGATTCAAGTTGAGTTTGTGGGATTGTTATAGGTTGAAGGCAAAGTTTAGATTTGGGCACTCAGACTAATTGGTAGCAGCATCCAAACACATGGATCTAAAGATCAATAGTAAGGAACTTGATCAGATTACTTTAAATCAAATTTTCTATTACCTTAGGAGAGTAAGGATTTGAGGGTTTCACACCTCAAAACCCTAGGTGGTCACTATTGTGAAGTTTGTGTAGATCTAGGGTGG
Organism: Sequoia sempervirens; assembly: GCA_007258455.2. Classification (NCBI taxonomy): domain Eukaryota; kingdom Viridiplantae; phylum Streptophyta; class Pinopsida; order Cupressales; family Cupressaceae; genus Sequoia; species Sequoia sempervirens. The sequence goes on from VDFB02000003.1 coordinate 94,287,169, forward strand.
AAAGTCCAAGGAATATTTAATCTGCAATCAAATCATGGATAAACAAAGGAGTTAGGGTCCTCATAAGGAGTAGCCAATCACCATAAATACCCTATATGCCCTCACCTAATAGTTGGCAACCATCGGTTGATTATCTATCCCTAGAATAGTTGTAACAAATCCATTGTAAGGTCTGTGATTTTGTTTTAAAGATCCGAATTAAACTATCTACTATAACTTTTCCATTATTGTGCTTCTGTATGAACTTGATTTGGTCCCAAATAACTTCATATTAATCTATTTACTATATAATGTCATATTGTGTGCATAATCTTAGTGGTTGAGATGTTCTTTTTGTACATTGTTGATTCATTTTAGTGCTACTACTACTTTACAAAGCTGACTGTGATGTATGTATTAACCTTAGCTTCATGATTTTGAAATTGGTTAAGTCTGTATACAAACCCTAGGGTTATTACATCCTTCCAATCTAGTTCTCCTATAGAAATGACTAAGAATTTTGGTCTCTTGGAGAGTGTATCTACTACCCTATTGTTCTTTCCCTTGATATACTTGATATGAAATTCATAGTCCTATAATTTGCTCGGCCATTTTTGCTACCTATAATTAAGGTCACACTGTGATCAAAATATCTCAAATCTATTTTGGTTTATATGTACTCCAAAATATCCACAAACTAGGTGATGCAGGGGCATCCTTGATGCACCTTTTGATGCAAATTGTTGTCATGTTGAATAAAATTGATTTTGGTTTGTTTTGGGTCAATAAGGTCATTGAAGACCATTTGGAGTCATGTAAGTCCATTTTATAATGTTTTGGTGTCATGTTGTCCAAAGTTGCAAATGTTGCCAAAATGTTGTCAAAAACTTGCAAATGTTGTCATTATTGCTAATCAAGGAGTTATTGGTTAGTTTTTTAGTTGGGATTGGTTTTAACATGATAAATGTGCAATGTAACCTCAAGCACAAAGGTTGGAGGAAAAGTTGGAATGAGAATACTTCATTTTGCCATGTTTTTGCTTGCATTTTCTGTGTGAGAAAACCTTTAACTTGATGGTATGGATTTGTATGGTATAGTACGGACATGAAACCAATTGGAAAGGTTGAATATGTGTTTTAATATTATAATAATTTTTATTTGAATTAATTCATTAAGTTTTGAGTGAGATATGATAATTTCATTGAGGGCAAGTCTGTAAAGTTTATTTTTCTGAAAAGTTGCAGTCTGAAACACACTTTGTATGGACTGGTACATTTCTGTATGGTCTTGAAAACACTTGGAGAAGTTGAAGAGTAGTCTTAGCTTTCTGATTCTTTTGATTTGGTAGAATTTCATCAAGTTTTGTGCAAGATATTGCAATTTTGGTGAGTGCAGGTCCAAACCTTGCCTAGGGTTTCCAACGAACTAGAAAATTTGATATCTTTGTTTCCCACCATCAAAAAGTCATGAAAATTGGTATAAAGTTCTGTTTAAATATGTTCTAAAAATCCTTTAAATTAAAGTTCATAACTTTCAAGGTTGGAGGAATTGTGAGGGTCTGTGTGTTCAAGATTGCACAAAATCTGTCATAAAATCTAGTTAACTGTGTGTTCAATGGATTCCTTGCATTGTTTGATCATGAATGGGAAGTAGATCATTGAGATGTGTTGTGAGATGTCAAAAAAATCATGTGCCTCAAGATTTTGTTTGATTTCTTCATTGTTGGGTGTAATAGGCTTTAAGAGCAAGTTGCCAAGAATGAACAAGAATGCACATTTGCATTATTTGTATTGAAACCCTATTTGGAATGTGTCAAGTTAGTCTTGTTTGAGTCATTTCTTTGCATCACTAGGTGTTTGAATTTTACCAGTGCATGTATGAACACCAACATCTCCTTGTTGTATATATATAATTAACACTTTGTCTCTATAAATTTTCAAGTCTCAAATGATATGGGTTGTATTTTTTGCATAAGAACAATCCCTAGACTTTCTCTCGAAGCATCACATTGCACCACAAAAATTTATGAAAAATCAAGTATTTCAAGAATGGAACATATGTATGTTACCTTCTTTAAATGGTCAAATGGATTCTATGTCATTATGGACCAACAAAAGGTACCTTTCTTGGTCAACTCTATCAAGGGTGAGGCTAGTTGTGAAAATCTTTTAATGAATCTCCTATAGTAGCTAAAAGGCCTAATAATCCTCGTAGTAGTGTCAATGGCCTCAAAGTAATCCATTCTTGGATGGATTGCACATTTATTTTATCCATCACTTTCATTTTCTTTTCTTGGAAAAGGTCTCCTCATCAAAGAACACTAATACAAATTTCTTCGTTAAAGTTTGAAAAAGCTATCATTGTTGATTGGAAGGTCGCTAGCACCTTGGTGAGCCCAAAAGTATCACAAAAAATTCAAAATGCCCATGATGAAACCAAAAAATCTTAAATTTATGCTCAAGTTTAACCCTTATCTAGTGGCATCTAGACCACAATTCAATTTTGATGAAGCATATTGAATTGTGTAACTCATCAAGTCACTCATGAATATAGGGTATTATATACCTATTCTTGATGGTTTTCTTGTTCAAGACCCTATAATATTTACACATCCTCATCATTCCATCTTTCTTATTCATCAATACCACTAAAGATGTGAATGGACTTGTCATAGCTTATTCCATCTTATCCTTCAAAGCATGAGGGTGTCTATAAGAATTCATAATAATAGATCACATTCCTAACTCCAACTTGATAGTGTGGTTAAAACCCCTATTTGGTAGAAGTCTTGGAGGCATGTCCCCAAACATAAAACATATTTATCTAGCAAAATTCAGATATATAGAGGGTATTCATCCTCTCTTATATCCATAGTTCCTAGTGGTATGCCCTTAATGGTGAAGTTGATTTCCATCCAACTCACTTCCCATCTCAAAAGCTTGTCTACTTAATGAGCCAAAACCTAGTATACTAGTGCATCAATAACACCCTTGATGGTCCTCTTTTGTCCTTGCTCCACAAAATTGAATGTCATCATTTGGTACTTTCATGTGAACTCGCCAAGTAAATGCAACCAATGGACACCCAAAATGAAGTGCGATCCACCAAGAAAATGACCTAAAATCATGGGTGATAATATGCCTGTTGTGACCTTTTTCACACATCGCCCCATTGCAAATGGGGACCCCCTAATTTTTGCTTTGTTTCAGACTTTTGGCTTGATTTTAGTTGGTTTTTTCTGTTGTCCCTCTCTTGTTCTATCTATCTTTCCGGGGATGTGCCCGTCTGAATTGAAATTTTGGCTAAGTCTATAGAATTAAGGTTTGCTATCTTTTCGCTAGTTTGAAGTCAAATGGAGTGAATAAATTAAAATCTGAGCTTGGTGTTGTAGTTAGACAATAAAGTTTCATCAAATTCTGACAAATTACTATTTTTAGTAGGTGTTCAATTTGGGGCGTTCTCTCAAATTTTTTTGAAGTTCCGATCGCTACATTGCATCCAGAACATGTCAAGCTGCTTGTCTGCAAATTTTGAGCCAAAATGAATAACATTCTATTTTTTAGCAAGTTCACCTTCAGGAGCAGATTTTAGGGTTTATATGCAAAGTTTTTCAATGCATGTCTGGAGATTCTTTTTGGGTTTTCTAAAACCTACGCAGTGATATAACATGAAAAATGAGACAATGAATTTTAGAATTTAGCCTTTAGAGGCTATTTTTAGGGTTTGCATGTTGAAATTTTCTTTGCATGTCAAAACATTCCTTGTGGGTTTTTCAATGGCTTCGCAGTGGTGTAACATGCAAACCAAGATCATGACATTTTCAGAAGCCATCTTCAAAGGCTATTTTTAGGGTTTGCATTTAGAGTTTTCAGTGCATGTCAAGTGATTCTTTATGGGTTTTTCAAGAGCTACACAGTGATGTGACATGCAAGGTGAGATGATCAATTTTAAGAGACTTACTATTTTTAGCAGGTCCACTCTAGCAGCCCCCCCAACACTTTAGTATCACAAACTGACCAACATGCATCAAAAACATGGTCAAACAGAGATCGTTTAAGCAACATGCAAGTCAAATTAGGGTTTCCAACTTTTGGACCCAAAATGAGGGGTAAAATGCCAATTTTTTTGAAAACCAGTGTATCCCACTACGATCAACGTCTTTCAACCTATCCACTGGTAAAATTTGAAGGAAATCAGAGCACTTACTATTTATAGTAAGGCACTCCAAAAACAGGCTATACATAGTAAGTCAACAACAAGTGCTAATGTGAATGGGTAGGTTATCCCATGAGGATCGCGTCATTCAAATTTCAAGTTGAACGGAGTTGTGGAAGTCTCAAAATCAAGCAGTTACTATAAATACTAAAAAACCTCTAGAAACATGCTATAAATAGCAGGTCAGTGCAAGTGACAAGGACCCCATGGAGTGAATTTTAGGTCAAACGAAGTTGTAGAGGTTCAAAAAATCAAGCACTTACTATTTTTAGCATGTCCATGCAGAGGAAATAGGGTTTCCTAAAAAGTAGGGCAAAACACGACAGTCACACAAAAGCAACATCCAATCATGATCAACATCCTTCAGGCAGTTTACTCACAAAGTTTGAGCTCATTCTGAACAGTTACTATTTTTAATAAGTTGCTAAAAATAGCAGATGCATGCAAGTATTAGGCACCAACAACTCAGTCAAGTCACAAGGTTCGAGGCAAAGCAAAAATCCAGCTTTCTAGAGCTTGAAATTAGTTTGAAATGTAAAAATTGAAAAACTTTCTAAAAATAGCAGGTTAGGGCAAGCTGAGGGCATCATGAACAATTCGCCCTAAGTCAGACAAAAAGCTAGAAAATTCATCTCAGTTCAGCAAAATGGAAGCTTTGCATGCCAAATCCACCTTGGAAGCTTGAAGAGCCATGAAAAATTCACTAAGTTTGAGAAATTTGAAGTCCAACATGCCAAATGCGCCCAAGCTTGAAAAGATATGCCTTGAAATTTGTTTAAGTATGCTAAATTGGAAGTAGAGGACCCCAGATGTGCCTTAACTTGAAGGAGGATTGAAATTATACTAAGGCATTGGAATCAAAAGCTCAAACCTCTAAATGCGCCCTTGCAAGCTTGAAGGGAGTTGAAAATTTCTAAGTACTAGAAAATGGAAGCTAGACATGTCAAATGCGCCCTAGGTAAAGAAAGGCACCTGGAAAATTGGAGGTAAGGGGAGTTGAATGCACCCTTGACTTGGAGGAAGCCTTGAAATTTCTCTAGGTATGCAAAATGAAAGTTGGACCTCTCATATGCGCCCCAGCAACATGATGGAGCTTGAAATTTTTCTAAGTGTGGGAAATTGAAAGCTTGACCCCCTATATGCGCCCAAGGAGAAAAGGAGGTAATTGAAAGTTGACTAAGTCTAGAAAAATTGGAAGTAAGGACCCCTATATGCGCCCAAGAAAGAGAGAAGCCATGAAAATGTTCTAAGTGTTGAAAATTGGAAGCAGCTACCCTCATATGTACCTTAGCTACTTGGGGTTGATTGAAAAATAGTTAAGTGTTGGAATTTGAAGTGGCTACCTCAAAATGCACCCTTGAAGTGAGAGGAGGTTGGAAATTTTACTAAGTATTGAAAACTTGAAGCTTCCCCCCTCAAATATGCCTTAAGAAGATGAAGGTAGAAATCTTCTAAGTACCTAAAACTTGAAGCAAGACCCCTTATGTGCGCCTTGACTTGGAGGAGAAGTTAGAAAAATTTCAAAGTGTCACAAATTGAAAGCTCAAGGTGCTAAATGCACCCAACCTTTTGAAGAAGTTTGAATTTTTTTTCTAAGTGTGAAAAATGAAAGTTGAAGAGTCTAAATGCACCAGCTTCAAGGAGGAGAGGGAAAATAGTCTAAGTGTTAAAGACTAGAAGCTCCTCTAGTCAAATGCACCTAACCTCTATGTGGATAAGTTGAAAACTTTCCTAAGAGATGTAAAGTGGAGGCACATAGGGTCAAATACACCCAAGATGATGTGTTAGTTGGAGAATTTTCTAAGTGTTTGTAAAAATGGCAGTAGATACATGAAAATGCGCCCACTTTGAAATGGTGATTTGAAAATTTTCTTAAGGAAAGGAAAACACAAAAGAAAAAAAAGTGAAGATAAACTTTGGTGATGAAATATTTTTCTAAGGTTGAAAAATAAAATAAAAAATGTACCCTTCATTTGTATACACATGGATTCTGCATTTTCCGAGGGGAATTGTCTTCTGGGTATTGAATACTTTCAACAAGGAGATGATTTTGAAATTCTTCACACCTTGCCAAAGACTTTAAGATGGAGATTTTACTCAGGCATCTAGTTGATGAAATCTTCTAGAGGAAATAAATTACTTCTAAGGAAGATAGGGAGGGGAAATTTGGCTAAGGCATGAAGAATTTGGAGATGAAGTGAAACTCGAATATTAGGATGATATGCGCCTATGATGAAAGGTTGTAAAGAAGGAAAAGCCTGCTAGAGAAAATGATGAATGAGGCCAATTAGGGCTTTGAAATCAAAATGTCAGGATTAGGTAACTGAAATGAATTTATACTATAAAGCGTTCTAATGCCCTTCTCTTTATCTGTTTTGTAGGATGAGTGCTAGGACCAGAGCACGATGACTTGAAGTGATGAAGCAAGTAATACAAGATGATGTTACAACCTTCGAAGGGAGATAAAGTTATGTGTTTCAAGCTCTTCCACAAGATTTCAGTTGCACCCAAAACATGAAAGAAGAAAAGTTGCAAGAAATGGCTAAGTTTTGGAATAACCTAAAATGCACTCAGTTCAGAGAGGTAAGTAGCGAGGATGAAATGCTTGAGTCCAAGATAAGAAGACCCTTTAGGATCAGGGGGTGGAGAAATAATTACCCTCATGCAGTTCAGAGTTAGAGAATGTTAGTTGAGAAGAGAATCACCATCAAGCAGGAGAAAGAAGTTGCCGCCTTGGAGTCAGATCAATAATGTGCCTGCCGTACCAGAAATTGAAGTAGTATTGGCCAAACTCATCTAGTTTGCAGCTGGATAAGGAACAGTGTGAATGCGTTTATGAACAGGAATCTTCTAGAGGATGGTGGACATTAATTATTCATTTATAATTCCACTCCTCTTTTTAGGGTTAGGGTTGAGGTGGCACAATTTGGGCCATTCATCTGATTGTAATCTAAGTCGTCCATTGGACTTGGCCAGCTATAGAAAGGGGCATCCCCCCCTCATTTGTACCTCATTAGAGTAGGCATTAGATTAGACAATATAGATTAGAATAGAGAGACAACTAGGTGATAGCTTAGAGGTAGCTTAGTATAGATTGATAGGATAGTTTGAAGAAGAGGGGAAGTTTTCCCTTTGAAAACTTTGTAAGAAATTATTGTGAACACTCTCTCAATAAAAAGAGTTTTCATTGATGGTGAATTTTTTCTTTTGTTGTGAGTAGCTAGCAAGGTTTCTTTGTCCTTCTGATTCGAATAGTAGCTTAAAGTCGGGTAAATTTCATTTCATGCAAGTAGATAGTAATAATGGAATGTAGTGTTTGATCTAAGTAAGCTTCGCTTATCCATACCGCTAGCGGGCTCACTGATGGTGTGTTTGCCTTGTGTGGTCAACTGGAAACATTGTGGGCCTAACTTCAATCACATTTTGAATGATGGTATGCGTCATTGTGATGGTATCTTCATGTCAAGTGGTGGTTTGAATATGTTTAGTCACCTCCTTGAGGATTGCACCGACTCCGTGGAAGCTGTCCAACACGAGGCAAAGCGAAGTCCAGTTGAAGTTTGCTGAAGTTGAACTCCATATCCCGCACTTAGAATAAAATTTAGAATCTCTAAACCTTACCACCATTTTAAATTCAGTACTTTCTGGTTATTATAGGAAATCCGTGCTTCGTTGATAAATCTGTCGAACTGTGAAAATCCCTTTATCTGCTATTGAACAATTCTGTAAGTCCCCTTGAAATACCAAAAAATCACATCAAGCCAACTGAGACTATCCACTACATGAAGGAACCTTGGAGTTGAATGCATGATCTTTCTAGCAATCTTAGCATGCAGGAGATTTTTTTCAAGAGAGGATAGAGTCGCCATTGGTAACTTTATTCTGTGTTGGTGCGGTCACAAAAAACACATCAACAAAATTGGCGCTAGAAGGAGGGCGAGCATTGAATTGTTCCAGAGGCTGGAAGGAACTAGTATGAGCTTTGAAGTGCCAAATCAGAGATATGTTAGATGTCTCTTATGTCAAAAAATCCAAAAAAAGTAAAAAATTGAAAAATTCCAAAAAAAAGTAAAAAGTAGAAGTGGAAATCCAAAAAAGAAATTTCTCAATGGATGGGCACATTTCTTGCTCTCAAGACAGTCTCATGGATATTGCTTGGATTCAAGAGAAATTGAATGCGCAACTGCACCCGAGGAATTTGTCTAAATTTTCCTTGCCAGGAAGATGTCGAATTCATGAGACCTCTCAGCACAAAGAAATTAGTTGCTTAACATTCCTCTCAAGGATAGAGCTTGTTCTCCAAGGGAAAATTTTCTTTTGGGATGTCCCCAAGCCAGGAGTATTGGATGTAGAACTTGATGACTATAACATGCTAGAATTTATGGATGAGGCCTTCACAAGATTCATATTTAGGATCCAAAATCAGTTGGAACTAGGCAATGTTCGCTTGAAAGGTGTTTTTCTCCCTCGTTGGTGTCAGATTCACAATGCACCTCATCCAAAGTTCACTTTCTCAACATGTGAAGAAGTCATCAACTTTGCCATATGGTGCCTTGGATTACCAGTACTACCATATGGATTCTTCAAAGACAAAGGATGGATTGAATATGTACACGAACATTTTTAGCACCAAATGAAGAGTGTAACTCAACATCATCCAACAACAAGGAGAATAAGTCACAATAGGATGATGTGATCGAGCTTAGGGAGTAAGCAGATGAAGATTGTTCCTACATCATGCTAGAACAAGAGGCTATTGGAGCAAAAATCAAAGAAGCAATGGGATATATCCAAGAAAGAGGAACCACCCAAGGCAATTGTCGACATACAGAAGTGAATGAATGTACAAAATTACAAGTTATTGAAGATCATCAAGAACCAAGAATAGAGGACTTAGCTCAAAGTACAGATGGTGTGAGAAATTTTTGATGTTCATTCACTCAAGGAGGAGAATGCGAAGAGCGAAGTGATTTCGGTACACTTCAAGAAGGAACACTCCTTGATGAAAAATTTCTATCATGCATGAACAAGATGGAAGAAATGACAAGAAACTTAAGGCAAGATGATGTGTTTAACGATCAATGGGCTACCAAGATGGAGGAAAAATATGAAATACATTTCACGTCAACACTTGATCCATTATTCATAGTCATGGAAGAATTTCTTGATGAAATTGAAACAAATGAAACACTGCTTTATAAAGAGATAGAAAATGAAGAACAATTCAAGTTTGGGCTTGATCCATTGTTAGGGATTCAAAAAGAGCCAGCACATGAAATGATCCAAGTTTCTAAATGCCCTCTTGAATTGATTTCCCACCCCACTCCTCCTAGTTTGGATCATCTCCATGTTTTGGACGCAAGAGGTTTGGTTCACCATCAACTTCGACCTCCTGATGAAGCAATATACGATAGGAAAGAATGCAGGCTAGTGAATGAAGACCACTAGGTTGTATCTTTCCCTACTATTGGCTACAGAGAATATCATTTTGATTATGGAGATTTTGGAAAGAAAAATTGTTTATGGATTAATCATGGTCCAGATGAGTTACCCCAGTTACTAATCTTTCCTAAAGTTTTGCCTGAGTTTCAGATTTGTCCTTTGAAAGAATATTTTTTTGAGTTTAAAGATAAGTTGGCAAAACTTCACACTATGACTACTACTTCTCTATTATTGCACATCCTGAGAAATCATGCTAGGAGTTGCATATTCTTGGGTCTTTTGACTGTTGTTCGCTTAAGGTTTTTTATTTTTTGTTTAGATTAGTTGTCTTTCTTTCGTAGTTTAGTGCGCTTTCAATAAAGGGGTCCTATTTGTGTACAGGGTATTGTGTTGTTTTCACCACGGTCCACCACAATGTTAGTCCTTTTCTTGGATAGTCATTCAGGAAGTGCTTTAGAATCCGAGGTTGTTCATTCAAGTTTTATCATTTGGTTAGGATTTGTACTTGACTCGGAAGGGAATCATCTATTGTGTCTTGACACCAAGTCTCACAATTACTATATTTTACACACATAATTAATTGCTCTAAGTCATTGAAGTTACTTAGAAGAAGTCGTGGTAGGTGAAAAATATCAAATCCTACTTAATCACCCTTGTAATTCTCAAACCCATTGGAGGCTTCACTGATTACCAGCCAATTGTGGAATTGACAGAAAATCAGTATGAAAAGAAAAGAAAAAATGTGCTAAAAAGAAATATCTGAAAAAAATAACAAAAAGGAGCAATGAAAAAAATATCAAAGTATTTGGCTTTGGGAATTTGCGAATAACTCCATCAGGGCAATAGATGCCTGAATGGAAATGGAACAATATTTGTGAGAATTACAGGATGCTTTTAAAGTTGGGATCATTATGTAGCTCATCACAACGGATTCAGGGAGCTTCAATGGTCTTTTGAACTGGAATAAACACATATACACACAATTGTAATCAAAAGATGAGGTACCTTGATCCAATTTAGGATTCCCCTTCCCTTTTAAGTGTATCCCCTAGTCAATTGATGGGTTGGAAAGAATTATCCAAATGTTCTGAGTATGGAATGGGTTTTGTCTTTGAAATGTTCAGGAACATTTTTCAGGTTGGGGCTAATGTTATGACCTTTTCACACATCACCCCATTGCAAATGGGGACCCCCTAATTTTTGCTTCGTTTCAGACTTTTGGCTTGATTTTAGTTGGTTTTTCTGTTGTCTCTCTCTTGTTCTGTTTGTCTTTTTGGGGATGTGCCCATTTGAATTGAAATTTTGGCTAAGTCTGTAGAATTAGGGTTTGCTATCTTTTGGCTAGTTTGAAGTCAAATGGAGTGAATAAATTGAAATATGAGCTTGGCGTTGTAGTCAGTAAGCTTCTAGCAGGTCCCCAACAAAGTTTCATCAAATTCTGACAACTTACTATTTTTAGTAGGTGTTCAATTTGGGGCATTCTCTCAGCATTTTTTAAAGTTTCGATCGCTACACTACATCCAGAACATGTCAAAATGCTTGTCTGCAAATTTTGAGCCATAACAAAGAAATTTCTATTTTTGTAGCAAGTTCACCTTCAGGAGCAAATTTTAGGGTTTATATGCAAAATTTTTCAATGCATGTCTGGAGATTCTTTTTGGGTTTTTTGAAACCTACGCAGTGATATAACATGCAAAATGAGACAATGAATTTTAGAATTCAACCTTCAAAGGCTATTTTTAGGGTTTGTAATCTAAAATTTTCTTTGCATGTAAGAACATTCCTTGTGGGTTTTTCAAGGGCTTCGCAGTGGTGTAACATGCAAACCAAGATCAAGACTTTTTCAGAAGCCATCTTCAAAGGCTATTTTTAGGGTTTGCATGTCAAGTTTTCAGTGCATGTCAAGTGATTCTTTATGGGTTTTTCAAGAGCTATGCAATGATGTGATATGCAAGGCGAGATGATCAATTTTAAGAAACTTACTATTTTTAGTAGGTCCACTCTCACAGCCCCCCCCAACACTTTAGTATCACAAACTGACCAACATGCAACAAAAACATGGTCAAACAAAGATCGTTTAAGCAACATGCAAGTCAAATTAGGGTTTCCAGCTTTGAGACCCAAAATGAGGGGTAAAATGCCATTTTTTTTGAAAACTAGTGTATCCCACCACGATCAGCATCTTTCAACCTATCCACTGGTAAAATTTGAAGGAAATCAGAGCACTTACTATTTATAGTAAGGCACTCTAGAAACAGGCTATAAATAGTAAGTCAACAATAGGTGCTAGTGTGAATGGGCAGGCCATCCCATGAGGATCATGTCATTCAAATTTTAAGCTGAACGGAGTTGTGGAATTCTCAAAATCAAGCAGTTACTATAAATAGTAAAACACCTCTAGAAACATGCTATAAATAGCAGGTCAATGCGAGACACCACTGTGAGCAGGTCAAGCAAGTGACAAGGACCCCATGGAGCGAATTTCAGGTCAAACAGAGTTGTAGAGGTTCGAAAAATCAAGCACTTACTATTTTTAGCATGTCCATGCAGAGGAATTAGGGTTTCCTAAAAAGTAGGGTGAAACACAACAGCCACATAAAAGCAACATCCAATCACGATCAACATCCTTCAGGCAGTTTACTCACAAAGTTTGAGCTCATTCTGAACAGTTACTATTTTTAGTAAGTTGCTAAAAATAGTAGATGCATGCAGACATTAGGTGCCAACAACTCAATCAAGTCACGAGGTTCGAGGCAAAGAAAAAATCCAACCTTCTAGAGCTTGAAATCAGCTTGAAATGCAAAAATTGAAAAACTTTCTAAAAATAGTAGGTTAGGGCAAGCTGAGGGCATCATGAACAATTTGCCCTAAGTCAAACAAAAAGCTAGAAAATTCATCTAAGTTTGGAAAAATGGAAGCTTTTCATGCCAAATACGCCCTGGAAGCTTGAAGAGCCATGAAAAATTCACTAAGTCTGAGAAATTTGAAGTCCAACATGCCAGATGTGCCCAAGCTTGAAGAGATATGCCTTGAAATTTGTTTAAGTCTGCTAAATTGGAAGTAGAGGACCCCAAATGCACCTTAACTTGAAGAAGGAGGCTTGAAATTTTACTAAGGCATTGGAATCAGAAGCTCAGACCTCCAAATGCACCCTTGCAAGCTTGAAGGGAGTTGAAAATTTCTAAGTACTAGAAAATGGAAGCTAGACATGTCAAATGAGCCCTAGGTAAAGAAAGGCACTTGGAAAATTGGAGGTAAGGGGAGTTGAATGCACCCTTGACTTGGAGGAATCCTTGAAATTTCTCTAGGTATGCAAAATGAAAGTTGGACCTCTCATATGCGCCCCAACAACATGATGGTGCTTGAAATTTTTCTAAGTGTGGGAAATTGAAAGCTTGACCCCCTCTATGTGCCCAAGGAGAAGAGTAGGTAATTGAAAGTTGACTAAGTCTAGCAAATTGGAAGTAAGGACCCCTATATGCACCCAAGAAAGAAAGAAGCAACTACCCTCATATGCACCTTAGCTACTTGGGGTTGATTGAAAAATAGTTAAGTGTTGGAATTTGAAGTGGCTACCTCAAAGTGTGCCCTTGAAGTGAGAGGAGGTTGGAAATTTTACTAAGTATTGAAAACTTGAAGCTTCCCCCCTCAAATGCGCCTTAGGAAGATGAAGATGGTTGGAAATCTCACTAAGTGTTGCAAATTGGAACCTCAAAGATAGAAATGTGCCTAGCATGGGAGGAGAGTCATGAAATCTTCTAAGTACCTAAAACTTGAAGCAAGACCCCTTATGTGCACCTTGACTTGGAGGAGAAGTTAGAAAAATTTCAAAGTGTCACAAATTGAAAGCTCAAGGTGCTAAATGCGCCCAACCTTTTGAAGAAGAAGTTTGAATTTTTTTTCTAAGTGTGAAAAATGAAAGTTGAAGAGTCTAAATGCACCAGCTTCAAGGAGGAGAGGGAAAATAGTCTAAGTGTTAAAGACTAGAAGCTCCTCTAGTCAAATGCGCCTAACCTCTATGTGGATAAGTTGAAAAATTTCCTAAGAGATGTAAAGTGGAGGCACATAGGGTCAAATACGCCCAAGATGATGTGTTAGTTGGAGAATTTTCTAAGTGTTTGTAAAAATGGCAGTAGATACATGAAAATGCGCCCACTTTGAAATGGTGATTTGAAAATTTTCTTAAGGAAAGGAAAACACAAAAGGAAAAAAGTGAAGATAAACTTTGGTGATGAAATATTTTTCTAAGGTTGAAAATAAAAAAATTAAATGTACCCCTTCGTCTGTATACATATGGATTCTGCATTTTCCAAGGGGAATTGTCTTCTGGGTATTGAATACTTTCAACAAGGAGATGATTTTGAAATTCTTCATGCCTTGCTAGAGACTTTAAGATGGAGAATTTACTCAGGCACCTGGTTGATTAAATTTTCTAGAGGAAATAAATTACTTCTAAGGCAGATAGGGAGGGAAAATTTGGCGAAGGCATGAAGAATTTGGAGATGAAGTGAAACTCGAATATTAGGATGATATGCGCCCATGATGAAAGGTTGTAAAGAAGGAAAAGCCTGCTGGAGAAAATGATGAATGAGGCCAATCAGGGCTTGGAAATCAAAATGTCGGGATTAGGTAACTGAAATGAATTTATACTATAAAGCGTTATGATGCCCTTCTCTTTATCTGTTTTGTAGGATGAATGTTGGGACCAGAGCATGATTACTTGGAGTGATGAATCAAGTAATCCAAGATGATATTACAACCTTCGACGGGAGATAAGGTTATGTGTTTCAAGCTCTTCCACGAAATCTTAGTTGCACCCAAAACATGAAGGAAGAAAAGTTGCAAGAAATGGCTAAGTGTTGGAATAACCTAATATGCACTCAGTTCAGAGAGGTAAGTAGCGAGGATGAAATGCTTGAGTCCAAGATAAGAAGATCCTTCAGGATCAGGGGGTGGAGAAATAATTACCCTCATGCAGTTCAAAGTTAGAGAATGTTAGTTGAGAAGAGAATCATCATCAAGCACGAGAAAGAAGTTGCCACCTTGGAGTTAGATCAAGAATGTGCCTGCCATACCAGAAATTGAAGCAGTATTGGCCAAACTCATCCAGTTTGCAGCCGGATAAGGAACAGTGCGAACACGTTTATGAACAAGAATCTTCTAGAGGATGGTGGACATTAATTGTTCATTTATTACTCCACTCCTCTTTTTAGGGTTAGGGTTGAGGTGGCACAATTTGGGCCATCCATTTGATTGTAATCTGAGTCGTCCATTGGACTTGGCCAGCTATATAAAGGGGCATCCCCCCCTCATTTGTACCTCATTAGAGTAGACATTGGATTAGACAATATAGATTAGAATAGAGAGATAGCTAGGTGATAGCTTAGAGGTAGCTTAGTATAGATTGATAGGATAGTTTGAAGAAGAGGGAAAGTTTTCCCTTTGAAAACTTTGTAAGAAATTGTTGTGAACACTCTCTCAATAAAAAGAGTTTTCATTGATGTTGAATTTCATCTTTTGTTGTGAGTAGCTAGCAAGGTTTCTTCATCCTTCTAATTCGAATAGTAGCTTAAAGTCGAGTAAATTTCATTTCATGCAAGTAGATAGTAATAATGGAATGTGGTGTTTAAGCTAAGAAAGCTTCGCTTATCCATAACACTAGCAGGCTCATTAACAGTGTGTTCGCTTTGTGTGGTCAATTGGAAACATTGTGGGCCTAACTTTAATCACAGTTTGAATGATGGTATGCGTTGTTGTGATGGTATCTTCATGTCAAGTGGTGGTTTGAATATTTTTAGCCACCTCCCTTGAAGATTGCACCGACTCCATGGAAGCTGTCCGATGCGAGGCAAAGCGAAGTCCGGTTGAAGTTTGCTGAAGTTGAGCTCCATATCCCGCACTTAGAATAAAATTTAGACTCTCTAAACCTTGCCACCATTTTAAATTTAGTACTTTCTGGTGAGTATAGGAAACTCGTGCTTCGTTGATAAATATTTTGAACTGTGAAAATCCATTTCTCTGCTATTGAACAATTCCGTAAGTCCCCTTGAAATACCAACAAATCTCATCGAGCCAACTTAGACTATCCACTGCATGAAGGAATCTTGGAGTTGAATGCATCATCTTTCTAGCAATCTTAGCATGCAGGATATTTTTTTCAAGAGAGGATAGAGTCACTGTTGGTAACTTTATTCTGTGTTGGTGCGGTCACAAAAAACACATCAACAATGCCCATCCAATGTCTCCTATGAATGGTAGACAACTTGTTTTTAGGAACATTAGTAACCATCTACTATTTCAAATTTAAACTCTGCAAACTCTTCATATTTCAATCTAAAACAAGTTATCACCACTTAATCAATGAAGTTATGGATCATTCCCCCATCAATGAGTTCCACTATGTTGTCCTCCAATCCTCCCCTTAACTCAAGTAGAGTGATATCTCAATGCTCTTAGCAAGCATGCAATAGTAATGAGTCACTCTTCTTCCCTTAATGATGAAAGACCTTTTTTGTTATTCTACGTACTATAACAATACCTCACCCTCTTCCACATTTGTGTCTCTATTCCTGATTTACACTCATCATCATCATCATCATCATCAAAATACACCTCAATCAAGTGGACCTATCCATTTCCCAAGAACCTATGTGTTAGGTCCCAAGGTCCCTTACAACTAAATTCTAATTTTTTACTCTACAACTCATTGTAGGCCATGTCTCCCAACTAGTGGTTCCTAAAGGTAGAATTGGTCCCTTGGTGACTCTTGATTTGAGAGGGTATTGGCACAAATTTTTGTGGAATTATTTTAGATGTAGTTCCTTTTTTCTCTTATGGTGGTGATCATGAACTCACATGCTTTGAAATAGATCCTTGGAAGAATCAATTAGATGCAAGTATTTCTAATGTTAAGACCCTTTTGATGGATTCCTGCACTGAACTTTGCTCAAGGGCCTTAACTAGGCCTCTCTATGGGGTTCTTTAAATCCTTCCATGAAAAGGATGGTTAGAATCCTTTTTAGAACATCAAGTACTATCATAGTGGTTCTCTAGAAATCAGCCACGTATGCATCCATTGAACTCTCATGTTATAACTAAGCAACTCTCTAAAATGCTCCTCTGGGTCTTACCTCTCAAATTTGTTGGTCAACCTCTTGTAAAAATCCTCATAGGTGGTGATAAGGTTGTACTTAGGTTGTCATTTTTGGTATTGGGGTGGGTGTGGGTATGGGGTTTTTGTACGCCGATACAATAATATTTTTTCTTGGGTATGGTATGAATATTATATATGTGCATTTTTTGAACATATAAAAAATTGAAAATACATTTTATATATCATATAATATTAATAATGGCATTTGGATCTTTGATAGTATGATAATTCATCATTGATCAATGATATTATGATAGTCATAAAGATAACTGTCTAAATTGTCAATTTTGGTCTTTACTCCTAGACCCTCTCATTGTAATCAAGTTTCCTATGTGAAAAGAGATCCCAATAACTAATGGTGTTTGGAAGTGTAGACCCCAATGGGATTGAGGAGAAACACCCCTCATAGGGGTCTAAGGGCAACAACCTGAAAATGGATTTGAGGGGCAACACCCCTTGCGAGGTTTGGGGGCAATGCCCTTAGTGTGTTCCTTGTCGCAATATAGTGAGGGGAAGAGCCCTTGTAACAAGCACAAAATATGGCTTTTGAAACCACACAAACCTTCATGGTGCACACCATTTTCCTAGTTTTGTCACTTAATGGAAAAATTAAGTATTTGACATATTTTTGTTTATAATTTTTTTTTAAGAAAATGATTTTTATTTTTTGTTTGGGCGACCCTTGGGTCTCCTTGAGTACACCCAAGAGCGGATTGGGTTTGTTGTGGTTCCTTCACAAAAGGACCCACAACAAACTCAAGGCGTTTGGGTGGGACCTTAGGAAAACCCAAGATGCTCTGTCATAGGACCCATATCCACACCCATTTAGTATGAGACCAAGACCCTGAAGGGGTGTACCCAATAACTTAGGGTTGTGCCCTTGAGTCTCCAAACTATGATACCACAATTCATTTGAAACCCCTTCCAAGTGAAGGATAAAAAATTTAACTGCTTCCTCCATGTACATAGGTATCAATGAGAAATGTTCATTTTTTGGATCCAAGGTCATGTTGAGACTTTGTTGGATTCGTGAAATGAGGGGGCAGTCAATTTTTTGAAATATCCCACCCCTTGTTGAGATATTTACTACTTTGAAAATCTACTTGTGATTGCTTGATGTTTTAAAGTGTTTTGTTTGTTTTAAAATTTTGAAAGGTTTATGCCAGGAAATGCCAATAACATATAACCAATGCCAGATAAAAAGAAATATTGAATGAAAATACTAAGATGTTTCAAATCATACTTATGATATCTTTTGCAATGAACAATATAGTTCCAATATAGATTTAATCTTTGCATTTCATTAACATAAACTCATACCTGGATTTCAAATACATTGAATGCTGGTCTAAAAATTTATATCAGCAAATCTAGATATGTTTACCAGCAATAGGATAACCCTTAGAATAGATGCACATCAACAGTTATTATTTTCTTCACCATGAAAATACTTTAATATGATATTAGACCCTCAGCCGCCCCCAATTATAATGATTGCAGCACCTAACCTTGGGCGTTTCAACAAGGAACACAAACACAACACTTAAAGAGCTGTATGGTCTGGCTGATATGAAATGTACAACCTGAGAATGATCAAAAGGTACGGCCCAACAAGTTGAAACAACAAATAGCAAACAATAGCTGTAAAAATTTTCATCCTCAACAATAATCTTCAATTAACCCTTGAATTGTCCCTCCAATATGCTCAATGTGACCACCGTATGATAGCCACCAAATGAATGCAACCTTTGGGTGGTCTTTCACACCTGTAGGATGCAAAATCAAAGAGATACCACATTCGCCAAGATTGAATGTGCAACAAAACCATAGGTTTCACCTTCAAATGCCAAAGCAACAAAGCCAAGTGTTGAGAGAGTGATCAATAATCAATTTCATTTGCTTTTTTGAAAGCTATATATACCTCCCTTGAAAAGACATGATTTCCCAAGTGCCTTTTTGCTTTTAAAATATAATATTATATTTTCTTTTGATGTGACTTTATTATATCTCATTAAATGGGGGCTCAAATCAAGGTCATTTTATATTTTGACTTTAAAACATTAATGACCTCTTATTATAAAGTCAACTTAAGTCATTATAATATGCACTTATACTAATTAATTATTATTAAAGCATTACTTTAATAATAATTATAATATCACAACTCCATCATTAATCATCATTCACTGAATTTGACAGTGCCAGGAGGTAATCCACTAAATCCTCTACTCACTCGAGTGACTTACTAAAAAAAGTAAGGTTGGGCTTTATCACCCAACTGACTTACTATAAATAGTTAGTGTATAAAAACGGAGCCAAAAACCTCTAAATAACATCACCTCTGAATATTCCAAGGGGTTGGAGAGATAAAAACTACAAATGGCCATCTGAAGAGCGAGATAACTCCAACACTAGGCCCTTTATTCACCATTATTAGCCTACGAGGACCTGGTAATACGATAATCCTCCAAACTCTGATGCTCGCTAAAAAGGGGACATTACATTTTCCCAACTTGCTTTGCAAATATTGACAAGGTTTGTTTAGGGTGGGTTTACTTCTATTCTTGGTTATGCTTTTGACTTTGGAGTGCAAAAGTTCATAAAGGAAATGCTTTGTTCCATATTTAGCATGGAGTGCATCCAAGTCACGCTCCTACTATTTATCTAAATTTTCTTCTAGTCACAACTATGATACCACTATATAGACATAAACTAATAACATACAAAAAATAATCCAGAAAAATAATTGCAACCAAAAGACAAACCTACACTTATTCTCATCAATAGATATTTTTGTGTTTTTTTCAATTCTTCAAATTTGGTAAAAATTGACGCTCAACAAACTAATGCAACTTACCAAAATTGTCCACATGTAGAATATTCCAAATGTCAATTTGAATTTCAATCAATTGATTAAGGGTTTTCATCCTCAAGATACCTAATATTGAAAAGTTTTTTCCCCAAGCCACAACTTCTAAAACACACTATCTAGCCCAAGAAAATTAGTGATTTTTGTTTTTTTCAAATTTAAAGTCATTCTTCTCTTCCCAGAGCATTACATAACTCAAGATCTCCTTTCCCAACACAACTCAATCAAAGGAAAGATAAACCTCAAATGTTGGAAACAATTGGGAAATTAACTTACAAATTAGTTACTCAAAATAAAGAAATCAATTAATAGGTTAGAGGAATGATTGGGAATCAAACACAAATAAAGAAGGTTTGTGCTGAAGGAAAAAAATAATAGTTTTGTAATCGAAAAAACTGCCATAAACAACATGACAATTTTACTTAGGTCATAATGATTTTTCTGTGATGTATGTGGCAATTTTTCTCCATCATTAGAAAATAAATAAATGATGCAAAAAATGCCCCTTCATTTTCTTTAAGTTTTGGCCTTCTTGTTTGAGATTTTCTTGTTGATTTTGCTTTAGTATGCTTTGAGCAGGCCATGGTAATTCATTCTTTTTGAAAAACTTAAGAAATGTCATGGTGAATGTGACAAGTCACGATTTAGAATTAATTGCAAAAGTCTAATGTGAATATAAATAGAGTTATGCTAGAAAACATGGGACCCCATTGACTATTAAATTTGACAAAAGCATCTTCAACATGACCATGGCTTTGAAGCAAATAGCTAGTGGTGTTCAATGACTCAATAATAATCTTGGATTGACTTGCAGGTGAGGAGTTTGAATCTTTCCAAAGCTATATTTTGGTTATGTATTATTATAAATAATTGTGAGAAAATTACAAAATTATCTTTGATGAGTTGGTTTTGAGTTTGTTTAAGGGATTTGGCTTCATGAAAGAATTAACTGACCTTAGTTGGTGTTTGCAGCCATTACCTTTTAGTAAGTAAATCAACTATAGTATCATATTCAAATTCATAGCTTATTAAATTTCCCAAATCCTAAATGTGACCAATAATACACTCCATTTGCTAGCTGGTAAGGAGGCTATGTTGAGTTTTAATTTTATTAGTTGTAGATTTTCTTCCATGCTAACCAATTTAATAACCATTCATCCAATTAACTACTAATTGGTGGGAATAATCTTGTTTAGGGATTAATCACAATGCTAACATGCAATGTGAATCCCTTTTGAACCATCTCTTGAGATTGTCAAGCACTGAATATTTAAACAACAGTCCACTTGACAGTGCAGTGCCAAAGACCAAATTATTCAGTCGTTTCCTCTAATAGTGGAGGGATACATACGTCTATGAAGCAAAGGAATTTTTGTATCATACTAGCATCTCATCCATTTGGTTCTAATGTGTTGGAAGAATTTTTATAGCTACAGTGGCACGTATGGTTACAGTATTCTAAACCTCCTAAAATTTGACCATGACTAGGATGAAAATACGAGTCTAGAATATCTCACACAAATACTTATGGGATATTGAATTGGAAAAGGCCACTTCTATTATTCTGTAGATATTATTACCAAGTGTGGTGATTACACTTTGAGGCATAGCCTTGTAGATATTGTGGCACTTCCAATTGTAGGGATTCCCAAGTAGGATGCATTATTAATGCCGAATGATGCTATATCATGGATCGCCTCATCCAAAAGTGGTGTTATGGAATAGGGAAAATGTCCACTATCAACTAACATGAGTATCTCTACCTTGATTCAATCACCTAATGTAATACACCTAAAGACAAGGTATCATTGACAAATATAGAATCAAAATTGCTTCAATAGAGATCATGATTTTCTAAGTGCTATTGTTCGTATTAAAATGTAAATGTAAAGTTTGTAAGGTCTTGCTATTGTTTCTCGATTTATACACTTGTAATAAAATGTAAAGGTAGATAGATAGACAAAAGTGAAGAGCTTTGTTAGATCAAGAAGCCAAATCCATGTGGATGCAGATCCAACTTCCTGGATTGCTTAAAGATTTAAATTGATAAAATGATTTGGTTTCCGCCTACAATATGATTTGGCTGCCGCCAACATCAATGATTTTCTCTGTTGCAATGTCATGTAAGTTTTACTGCAAAATCTCCCATAGAAAAGGTAAATGATAGACAACTTTGGGATCACATCTTTCAGGTATTTTAGTGATTTTTTTTTCACATTCTATGGAGACCAACTACTTGGCTAACTTTTTATTTATACAAGGACACTTGAACTTTTTGGTATGTTATTAGAGTTACATTTTTACCCTTTACATGCACAATGACTCTAGAAGGTGGTAAAAAAGAATATTATAAAATTAGTTTTCAAAATTTAGCAACTTAGGTTTTCAGTTACAGTTGGTTGGAAAGTACTTTGTGTAAACATATATTAAGTCCTCAACAATATATGCTTGCTCTCCTTCCTTGGGTCCAAGGGGAAGTGTATCTATCTAAAGGTTGCCATATTGCATTGAGATTATTTACTTTGTAATTTAAAATTATATTTTCTATAGTGCATACATGATAATATATTGAAATTGGGAAAATATGTAATCAACACAATGCAACCCAACTGGCAAGGTGAGATGCAAGCCCAAGGTTACCTTAAAAGGGGCATACTATTAGATTAAAATATACAAGAAATCTCAAAAGAAAATGAAAAGGAAAGTTAAAAAGTAAGGGTAGAGAAAACACTTAGAAATAGTAAATAACAATTATTCAAAAAAAATCACGAGTAAAATAACTTCAATATTTTCAATTGCGTGTCTATATTACAAAAAAATCAAAATGGATAGGAAAACCCACCTGAAATTGGCACAAATTTAAAGAAAGAACTCTCTATATTGGCCTTGTTTTATTCTCTTCAGTCTTCTACAAATCCATATGTTCATACCTTCATTCAAGAGTGCTTCAGACTTTTAGACTTTGTTTTAATTCACAAATGGTCAATCCAAAATATCATTGGTTAACTTTCTGTAATGCAAAAAGAAATTAAGTAGATAGAAAAATCCACCTGAAATTGGAGGTTGATATAAGAGTTATCTATAGTTATTGGAAATGTCATGCCCCCTTTTGTGGGCTATAAATCCAAATCTGCACCCAATAAATGTTTAGAAAAGTAGATTAAAATTTCTAATGAAAAAAAAGGTAACTGAAAAACTCACTACTTAATAATGCATATTGCAAACAAAATTCAAAATGGAAAGAAAAGGCGGGTAATTATGCTTATTGCAAACAAAATTCAAAATGGATAGAAAATCCCACCTAAAAGGTTAATATAAAGAGTTCTATCACAAACTCTTCTACAAAGCCATATGTTAAAATCTGTCAAAAATAGGTAAAACAAAAAATCATTGGTTGGTAATCCATGCTAAAAAAAAAAATCAAAATAATTAGAAAAACCCATATGAACTTAGAAGTTAATTTGAAGAATTCTCCATGTCTATCTGAACTTAGATGCTAATATGAAAAATTCTCTATATATATCAACTAGTGCTCAATGAAATTAGATTTACATAATACAAATTTGTCAATTTTTTTCAAACTTGTTAATTAATAATTCATATTACAAACAAGATATGAAGAATATTCCAACTAATACAACTTACAAAACATGTCCACATGTAGAATATTCTAAATGTAAATTTGGTACTTAAGGGTTTTCATCCTCAAGATACCTAATCTATACATTTGAAGTGTTTTGTCTCCCAGCTACAACTACTAAAATACACTGTCCAACCCAAGAAAAGGAGTGATTTTTGTATTTTTCAAATTTAAGTCTCTCTTCTCCTCTTCCCAGAGCATTAGATAACAAGATCTCATTTCCCAACCCACCTCAATCAAAGGAAAGACAACCCTCAATGTTGGAAGTAATTGGGCAATTAACTCACAAATCGGTCACTCAAATTAAAGCAATCAATTGGTAGATTGGAGGCTAACAAAACCACTGAGGTCGAATAATTTGGAACCAAACACAGTTGAAGAAGGTTTGTGCTCAAGGAAAAAGGAAAGATAATAGTCTTGTTATTGAAAAACTGCCATGAACAACAAGATGGAAAATTTTCTTATGTCAATGATTTTTCCATGATGTATGTGGCAATTTTTCTACATAAATAGAAAAATAAGTAAAAGATACAAAAAATGTCTGATCATGTTCTTTGAAGTTTGGTCTTCTTGTTTGATATTTTCTTGTTGATTTTGCTTCAGAATGCCTTGAATAGGCCATGGTAATTCATTCTTTTTGAAAAACGTAGGAAATGACATGATGAATATGACAAATCATGATGACTCAAAATTAATCACAAAAGTCTAATATTACTACAAATAAATTTATGCTAGAAAACATGGGACCCCATTGACTATTAAATTTGACAAAAGCATCTTCAATATGACCATGGCTTTGAAGCAAAAGGCTAATGATGTTAAATGAGTCAATAATAATCTTGGATTGAATTGTAGGTGAGGAGTTTGAATCTTTCCAAGGCTATTATTTGGTTATGTATTATTATTAATTATTGTGAGAAAAATTTAAATTCTCTTTGGATGAGTATGATTTGAATTTATTTAAGTGATTTGACATCATGAAAAAATTAACTGACCTTGGTTGGTGTTTGTAGCCATTGCCTTAGTAAGTAAATCAACTATAATATCATATTCTCTTCCTGCTTGTCAAATTCATAACTTAATGCCCAAATCTTGAATGTGACCAAATATACACTCCATTTGCTAGATGCTAAGGAGGCTATGTTGAGTTTTAATTTTATTAGTTGTAGATTTAATTCTATGCTAACCAGTTTAATAGCCATTCATCCAATTAACTACTAATTGTTGGCAATAATCTTGTTTAGGGACTAATCACAATGCTCACATGCAATGTGAATCCCTTTTGAACCATCTCTTGAGAATGTCAAGCACTCAATATTTAAACAATAGTCCACTTGGTAGTGTAGTGCCAAAGACCAAATCATTTAGTTATTTCTTGTAATGTCCCCTAATTGGGAGCACCCTAAATTTTCCCTAATTTCCTTAATATAAATAAAAAAGGGGTTAGAGAATATCTTTCCTTTGATTGAAGTCTTGCACATAGGTTAGAACCATTTACCATAATTAAACTAATTAGCATATTATAATTACTTATCACAATAATCCTAATTACCAGATTACCATAATTAGATACTAATAACTCATGGCCAATCATTAACTCAATCACAAAGTATTTTAACATCCTTGGAGGGTTCAATCATAGGAGAGTATGGGAGAATGTGACTTGATGGGGTGCCTAGGACCCTTTTACCCTAGGCCCAAGAGTGGATATACCATCCCTCTTGGCCTCATGTGGCACATGCCATCCATATGAGGTGATCTACCTTGGAGGTGTCCTTTCTGTTATCCCCTCATCTTGCCAACCATTTCCCTCTCTCTATGTTTTAACCTCTTATGCTAATTATCCACAATGGAGGAGTGATATTACAATGGGTGCCTTGAAAATGCCATCTCTTCTAAGCCCAAAATGTTGTAGCCTTTGTACCCCCTTGGCCTCATGGGGCTCATCTAGTCCCCATCTGAGGTGGTATACCTAGGAGAGTGCCCCATCACAGTTCCCCTCTTGTAATCTCAGTTCCTTCTATCATGGCTAAACATTCAAGGCATATGACAAATAGATATTAATCACATTTACTGAAATGACAAGAGCAGCAATATATCATTAGTAACTGTAATATCTAATTAAATAATCACAACCATTCATATTAAATCGTGCTACATCATATGACTGTAAATTAGGTCTCATGCCACTAGTTTAGGTAGTTGGATTGCTGCATAAATAATAATTAATGATTATTTCTGATTTAGGAATGCAAACCTCGATTCCTTATATCTGATTTATTGATCATTTTCTTGTTTATTGGTTTCCAGAATGAATATGCTTTTCTCCCATCTCTTGTTCTTTTCATTGAAATGCTTTCTCTTTTATACTTATGTTGGGCAGATGGTCATGTCCCTTCCATAGGGCGTGTCTTTTATTTGATTTCTTTAACCAATCGTGACCCTTCATTAAAGGATAATTAATTTATATTAGCACTATCCTTTAATCGACTATTTCATAAGGGTCGGCTATCTCCTATGATAAATACTTTCACTTAATCTTTATTGTTGTCCTCGTCTTTCAATTGATTGCTGCATATATGAATTGGTTCTAATGATAATGAGTCTCTTTGATCAAATAAATCACCGTCTGTTGTGACGTCGACTAGATTTAACACATATATCCCTATTCATTTTCTTCCATCCTTAAATATAAGCTTGATCGCTATTTTTGACAAGGAAAAGTTGGTTTGTCCCTTAAGTGAGTCCATAATATTGCTGCTTAGATAAATATCATGAGTCAAGTCGGCCCTCCTATGGGTATTTTAAATTGATTTAATTAATTCAAGTTATACCAGTCGACCCAGGTTTAGTATTGCAATTGCAGGGGCATGAAAGTCCACCTTGCCCAAGATTGCTTGTCCTCAAGCAATCACAAAATATTAGTTTCAATTGTGATACTTTGATAGGGATTGGAATTTTTAAACCAAGTGATGATTAGTATGTTTGTCCCTATGTTCTTGGAGAGCAATTGTTAGTATTCTTTGCCTTGATTTACTATAGATCTTATGCATTGTTATTTCCCAATATCTCTCGACAACAAAACCAAGACTTTGGAAATTAGCAAGACTTGTTACTTAAGACAATTTTTCTCTCATCTCAATGATGCAAATTCTTTGTTACTGTTAGTGATCCAAATTTGCACCCTAATACCAAGCTGTGAACGAACTTAGCAGGTTTGGATGTAACATGGGACTGCTTTTAGGTTGTGGGTGTCCTATTCGAAAGCAGACCTCCAGATTATGGGCTGACTTCCCCTTTTGATGCCACCTAACTATTAATCTCTGAGGTAAGGGTAAGAATTGCATGAAAAAAAACCTAAGGTGATGCACCAAAACAACCTAGACTTGTTAACAGCCTATCACATTCAAATTAATATCATAAAGTTGGACTCACACAACTCACTTTCCAATGTAGTTTACATAAATAATTCATAAGGAGGTCTATAAACAGTGCTTTTAAAAGGAAAAAAGGGGTTTCACAATTAACAACACTACTAAACAACAGGTTATAACCTGTAAACATACATTTTCTACTAAACAAATGCCTAAACATGAGACAAGCTTGCAAGGAAAAGATATATTTTCACAAGACAAAGTAATCAATCATTAACAACATACATGAGAAACATGAAATGAGAAGGTAAAAATGCTCTACTTAATTAATTCAAAGTGCTTATTGTATAATAGGCCCATCTGAGTTACAATACTGCTCCATGAAAAATAGATCCAAGAATAAAGCTATCCTACTGCTGGAAAGAAAGAACTCCCTCAAAATGTTCAAAATGAACATACTTAAGCAAAAACCCACCAAAAACCCCTCACACAAGTCCTTCCAGAAGGTTCTGGTCAGAACCAATAGAAAAGGCCAAAAAGAACCTTCTAGAAACCCTCCAAACAACCCCTTTTCCTCTAAAATCAGTCAAAACAACCTCTCACACACCCCTCATGTCTGCAAGTCATCATTGGTCTTCACACAAGTATTGACCCACACTCTCATGCAATATCTGTGTTTTGAAAACAAAAGACTCCAAAAAGCATTAAAGATAATAATCTTGATTAAGTGATTCATAAAACATTACTTAATCAAATCATTTTACATTTCAAAGCACAAAATAAGGGGCCCACCATCTCTTTGAATTACATTACATTAGCATTAAAAAGACATAAGAAAAGTGATTTTCAAATCACTTAAATGATATCTTTATACGTTGAAATAAAATGCAACATATAATGTCATATCTAAATGCTTCCAAAAGCATTAAACAAGGTTAAAAACTTCCAAGGCACATGACCATCTCTACTTACCTCATTCTGCATTTTAGTCCACACATGGTTAATACTCACTGGTTTTCAAAGGCATCATAAAGCTCAAAAACACTTGGCCAATATGGCCGACCTCCATAGTTCTTGGAAAGCATATTCCAAGTCACATGATTATTGGTCAAAAATCAAAGGCATCATATGTGTAACTTGGCACACTCCATATGTTGTATTGTTTGAGGACTTGGCAATGTTTTGAAATAAGGGAAAAAAACATTAAGGCCTAAAATTCCTAATTCAAAACACAAGTTTCACCCCCCATGCATTAACATATGTTTTCAATTTTAAAAAACATGGGAAGAAAATCCCATCCCCATTGAATAGGGTCAAACCCTAATCATCAAAACACCAAAACAAAGGGAAAACACCATCATTTGGTCATTGAACAATCTGGAACATGGTGCTTCCGCCGTGGGGTTTGAGCAAACACAAAAAAATGGAGATTTTCCATAGGTTTGGTTGTGATTTCATGATGGAAATACTTCAACAACAGGTAAAGGTTCATTTTGTTGCACAAAATCTTCATTTTTCTACCATTTGGAGGCCATTTCAGAACCTATAGGCCGCGGCCATGGACATATTGCTGACTCATAAGTATTATTCTGCTCTTTCTGTTTGTTGTTTCAATTGTTCATAACTACCATGAGAGCTCTAATGAAGCTTTGTTAAAAGCAGAAAGCTTGAAAGTTTACAAAAAATTTGTGAGAAAAATCTCCAGGTGAGTTAAATCGACTCCATTCTTGTAGATTCTGAGCAAAAGAAACCCATATTTTTTTTTCTACCTTGAGAATAAAGCATGAAATGCTTGTTTCCTTTCTGCATTTTCTAATGAGGACACTCCATTATTGTTTACCTATTGCTTTCATGAAGGAAAAAAAAACTTCTTGGCCGCGGCCATGGAAAAAAAATAGTGTATATTTTAGATGTGGCTTTGCTTCATTTGAAAACCCCATAATGTTTCTTTGATTCTCCTCTGTATTATAAAATTTCTTAACAACCCAGATGGGTTTTTTAATATGTAGAAGAAGAAAGATGGCCTGTGAGCTTGGCCTCCATTTTTAAAAATGGGTTTCCTCTGTATTTCACAATTTTTGTTTCTGTTGCAATCTAATTGCAAAACCCCTAAGTGGGTTTTTTGTAGCACATATATTTTTGTATCTGCAAATGTTTTTGATTAGGGGGAAAAAAGGTTTTGAATGGACCTGAAACCATCAAGTTTTGAAGGGACCTAAAACCCAAACTAAGATGGTCAAGCTACCCTAAGAATAGAGTCAATAACACCCAACAACAAAACAGAGATTTAGCCAGCCATCATCCAACAAACTACCCAACATACCAAGATTTTACATGGATCTTGAACCCCTTGATTTTAACAGGACCAACAACCCACTACAACAAGGTTTTGGCAGGAACCTTAAACCCAAATCCATTGGTTTTGAAGGGACCAACAACCCTATACAACTAGGTTTTGGTAGGGACCTTAAACCCAATAAAGATTCCCTCTCCACCTCTATAGGAGAGGTCACCACAAATAATCAAGGCTCCAAAAGTATCTGCAAATGTTTTCAAAAGAACCCAAGTGGGTTTCTTGGTTTCTTGAAGAAACTCAAATTTTGTTGTAGAAATACAAGTGGGTTTTGTAAATACACTTCTTTTTCTATAATTTGTAGCAATGTTGTTTCACATTTTAAAACCCCAGATGGGTCCTCCATATTTTGCAGAAAAAGAGGTTTACTTGGCCACGACCTATCATAATGCATGAAATGGATTACATTTGTCATTCCCGTTCTTTTTTCACCATTGTTGATGCCTCTGCATCAGCTTCTCATGATAAACCCAGATGGGTCTTTTTAATTTGAAAGAAAACTTCAAATTTTGTTGCAAAATGATTCAATTCCATTGTACAGTGTGGGTATAATTGAAAGCTCCAATTTGTAGCAAAAAATATGTTTTCTATGAGCATGTGAATTGGTTTTTGTAAATACACTTCTTTTCTTGTAGAATGTCCTTGAAAACTAAAACCCCAAAGTGGGTTTGTCATTGTGAAGAAACTCTTGCATTTGACATCTTTCTTTAAGAGTACCATACTCCGTCCTTTTGATGATACCTCCTCATGTTGCTAAACACTCATGGTAACCCCCTTTTGATGCCTTAGACACTTTGACAAAACACTACTATATGAAACTTTGGCACTACGATTTTCACTGTACATATCTAGCAAGGTGATTGTAATGTTTGCTAAGAGGGTAATGTTCATCCTTATCCTTGAAACACTATTCTTGACATTCATGAAGTGGCTACTTTCTTTTCACAAGATAATGGTCTTATCACACTATATTCCATTGGTCATTTCTATTCATGCAATTTTTCTTTTATAGGAACTTGTGATACATGCCTTGCTATGATTGTTACATTTTGAATATAAAGGACAGTATTCATGTTCATTGAATGTCGTTGTCTATGCATCATAGCACTTGTAATTATGACTATCTTCATGATTGTAACTGTTCTAGGTTTGCATGCATTGAAACAACTTTTGAAAGGCACCCTTACATGTCAATTGTGCATTGTATCACCATTTTTTACTGTTATTGTCAATGACAATGACCTTACTCACCGCACTTACTTTCACAAATGCACCTATGAATAAACATTAACAATTCCATCTGCCTCCAATGATAAGCATTCTCTGGTTCATTCTTCTTCTTTTTTCCTATAACTTCTGCAAAGGTGTTGTCCTATTCACTTGTATCATGACCTTGGCCTCAAAGGGGTCACCTTGTGCTGCTTCATGATTGACTCAACCATTGCTTGTGATTGTATTGGTTTGAAGCTTAGTGGCTATTCCTCATGATCATAACTCCACATTGCTTTTCTCCATTGTTGTTTCTATCATTTCATTGTTTCAAAATAGATTTGTGCAGCCAATGGTGACAATATTTCATGTCCATTAAAAGTCACACTTTGTAAGTTGTGAAACTTGACTGCTTTTCCATTTCCATCAATAAAGTTACTATCAACTGCATATCACTTGTGGAGGTAATCCTTGGGTTTGAGAAACTTCAAGAAATGTAGATGAAAGTTGATCATTATGTGACACTGAATAGGGCAGTTGAAAAGTTTTACTACCCTTTCTTTCTTTTTTCATTTGTAAAGTAATCTCTTGTGACCATTTCTTGTTTGCCTTCAGTAAAGTCAAAAAGACATTTTGCTGTCCTGCATCACATGAGAATACATGTTGCTGTCCCAACCTTCATGGCTTCCATACTAATGGTTGTTGTCCTACATGAATCTGCTATTTGATTCCATAACATTTGTTTCCTTTTTGATTATGTGTAATACATAACTGTCTCCCCACTTTGATCCTAGTGGGAAGACACATGTCCCCTACGTCGGTGACCTAAAAGCTCACCATCCTATGTGATGTGTGGCTGTCCAATAGGGTCAAGGTGAGAGGGACCATGACAATACTTTGGATTGCTCTCTCATTATTTAAGAGATGCATAATTGAACTTGATGCATCTTTTGAATCTGATAATGAAAGTTGATCAACTGGTGTGATTCCATATTGATTTAATGCATTAATAATAGATATATCTTTGATCAAGTTGCTCAATTTCCTTTTTCTTTCAAAGCATGCTGAGCTTTACCCTCGTGGGAGCCACATTTACCCCACATGCTATATTTAACTGAATCAGAACAGTAACCAGACTTGTCCTAAATCTGCACATGAAGCAAACAAGTTAGAAAAATAGATGCATATTTTGGATGTGTTTGATGACTTTGTTTTTTTCTAGGACATCCAAGGTTTGCATGCTTATTTAATGCACTTATGGATCAGTTTATACATGCATAGGTAGGTGTGTATGTAAGGATTGAGTTCTTTCATTGCTTAGAGCATTGCTCTAATATCATCATTTTTCTAGATGTAGGAGCTAGGAGCACTACGGAGATGGGAAGGACACAAACAACTTGAGGCAGCAACAGTAGGGCAAGAGGGAAACTTCACAACTAGTCATTCTCAGGCAATGTCTGGTCTCCACTCTTATATGCACATTGTGTTTTACTTATTCATGTATAAATTGTTTCTTTATTTTCATTGAATAAGAAAAGTTAGTCCCTTGGCTTGTGAGGGACATGTACACTTCATGATTATCAATAAAAGATTACATTTGTATACATATGATTCTCTTTTCTCATTTGCTGTAATTGCAACATTGGAATGAAAAAATGTAATCTGTTTCATTTGACAATCTTTTCCCATGCATATTAAACCTAACAGACTTATGGTTTATCTTTTAAATGTTTAAACAAACAACACAAAAGAATAACACTAAACCTAATTTTCAGCTGAAAGCTAAAAATCAGGTAACAGTTACCTCTTTTTAAAATCTAAAATCATTGATGGATTGCGGGAATGTTGTGAATATCAAATCACCTTTACATCTATACAAAGTATGTTTCATTTTGTGTAAAAGTTTTTTTTAATGAGGAGCTTATAATGTTTTATCCAAGTATCTGTTACTCTCACACTTAAGTACAATTTTATGTGATTGATCACATAAATGAAAAGGATGTACAATAGTTTAATATTTCTAGCAAGCAATAGGACTTAATGTTGTCATGAGGATAACACCCTTAGCCAAGTGTGAAACTCAACCATCTTGTGAAACATTGGATCATCTTCAGGCTGTGGGTCGCCTTTGGTGAAGATTGATGTAGAGAAAGACGCACATTCAACAACCTAGACACTTTCTACACAAGTTTTCAAGACAAATGATGCCAATGTGCACCCTTGTTCATTCTTGGAAACTTGCTCCTAAAACCTCTTGGCACCCAACAAGAGGCAACCAACATGAAACATGTGAGCTTTGGTTTTTCCAGACTGGTTTCAACACATTCTGTGGGTTTCCAAACTTACATGACTCAACAAGCTGATTAGCACAATGATTCTTGCAAACAAAGGCTTGCTACCACTAGGTGTATCCTATGCAATGACATCAAACAAGAATGAAAATTGCTTGACTCAATGGATTATTGGTTTGTTCATATCCTCTACCACAAGAAACAATGATTCTCCATCCATCCAAGAACACACAATACATACATTTGTTTGGCTATCAATCAAATAAGGGTTTTATGACAATTTGCAAGCAAATTTGGACACACAGACTTCCATAACTCCCTATGGAAAAAAGATATCAGCTCAAGATCTTGGAAAAAAATAGAATATGTAAAAATAGAACCTTTCTAAAAATTTTAGCATTTTTCACCTTGCCAATTGAGAGAAATGGATTTTTTTCTCAAACTGGAAATGCTAGTTTCTGAACAGGGATGCTAGGAAGATTGCCTTATTAGACCAACTAAACAAACTTTTCTTTAGGACTTGTAAAAATGAAAAACATCAAAAATTAATTTCTTTTTCCATACATATAAGTTTAAGAGCCGTAATCAACTGTACAAGTTTGTACAACGTGAATAACAGGCTATTTCACATAGAAAAATTCAAGTAAAACATGGCAAAATGAAGTTTTTTTGCATTCCAACCTTCTCCAACCCTAGATTTTGTGTTTAAAAGACATATTTATGCTTCTACAGTAAGTTCCAGGCCTCCAAATGACCCACAACTGATTGGTTAACAAATTTGCAAAGTTGTCTTTACAACATTGACAACTTTTGAGCAATTTTTACAGCTTTTACAATATTTGCCTAAATTTCACCTAATGATCCAAAAGTGGTCCTAAACCACTTAGGATGATCTCAAATGACCTTATTTACATCAACAAAGCCAAAACAAAGCAAAAACCAAAGTTTCACAATATAACCCAAAATTGCATCAAAGGTGGAGCCTACACCATACTCTCCAGAGAGAAACAATCCAAGGTCCCCTTGAATGGAGGTCTGCAACAGCGTAACCAACCAGCATACAACATCTGAGATTGAATGTAAATATTCTCCATTACCTGCAATAACATGCTTTGTGACATGGTATAAATCAGAACTAAATCTTCAACCTTGAAATCAACTGCTTTTCGTCTCACATCTGCCCTTTGCTTGCATCTGCTAAATCTACTTTGTAGTTGCTCACTTTCTTGTTGATGGATTGCTACATTACAATAGCAACACCTTGTTTCATTTTTACCTTAGGTCTCTCACTCCTCAATTGTACAATCTCAATAAGAGCATTTTGTCTCCTCTTTCTGTCTCTAGCCAACATGGCATCAAACATAGGCTCTTCTTCACAACTTTCAGTTTTTTTCTTGGAGTAAAATGCTGCAATATCACCTTTTCATCCTTGGATGGTTCAATCATGATCTTAGGGTCATTGGTCTTTACCTTGTCTGCATATCTTATCTTCTCTTGAAGTGTTTCCTCATCATCATGCCCTGCAACACCTTTTTCCTCAACCTCTTTCATATTCTTGACCAACCACTCTTTGCTCTTCTCCCTATCAACCTGTATATCTACATTCTCTTTTTCATATTCATGATCAAAACCAAGATTTGTACTTCCGTTTACCCATTCAATGGCCTACTGCATGGTTTTTCTTTCTTCCCTATCTTCATTGCTTGCAAACTCCTTCTATAGTATTCTCCAAAGCTTCATGAAACTTTAGTGCATCTTCAATTTTCAAAGCAATCATCCTTTGCTTCCTTCTTTTCTGAATAATCACCTTTATGGGCCATTTCACCTTCTTTCTCATTGGCCAATGCCAAACATTTCTTGATATGCTTTCTCAGGACACTGTTGTAATACAAGAAACTCTTCCATTGTTCTATCAAACTTTGCAACTAGGCTTATCTTGTTGTCTTTCATCTTGTACTTCTTTTTGAGGCCTTCTTTGTTATCTTGCTGCTGCATCTTCTTGTCTTCGTGATACCTCACCTAGTTTTTTTTTCCTTTTCCTCACTACCTAGTCTTTTGGCATCCAGGTTCTTCACTTCAACCTATCAAAAACAATACACAAAATTCCAAAACTTCCCTTTCCCAAATCTTTGGGCTTTGATACCAAAATTATGTAGAGAAAGGCTCACATTCAACAACCTAGACACTTTCTACATAGGGCTTCAAGACAAATGATGCCAATGTGCACCCTTGTTCATTCTTGGCAACTTGCTCCTAAAGCCTCTTGGCACCCAAAAAGAGACAACCAACATGAAACATGTGAGATTTGGTTTTTCTAGAATGGTTTCAACACATCCTAGGGGTTTCCAAACTTACATGACCCAACAAGCTGATTGGCACAATGATTCTTGCAAACAAAGGCTTGCTGCCACTAGGTGCATCCTATGCAACGACATCAAACAAGAATGAAAATTTCTTTTCTCAATGGATTATTGGTTTGTGTAGATCCTCTACCAAATTCCACAATGATTCTCTATCCATCCAAGAACACACAATACATACATTTGTTTGGCTATCAATCAAACAAGGGTTTTATGACAATTTGCAAGCAAATTTGGACACACAGACTTCCATAACTCCCTATGGCCAAAAGATCTTGGCTCAAGATCTTGGAAAACATTAGACTATGTAAAAATAGAACCTTTCTAAAAATTTTAGCATTTTTCACTGTGCCAATTGAGAGAAATGGATTTTTTTGATTTTTTCTCAAAACTAGAAACCCTAGTTTCTGAACAGGGCTACTAGGAAGATTGCCTTATTAGACCAACTAAACAAAATTTTATTTAGGACTGGTAAGAACAAGAAAAATCTGAAATTAAATTCTCTTTCCATCCATATAAGTTTCATATCCGTACTCAACCGTAAAATTTCGTACAATGTGAATAACAGGCTACTTCACATAGAAAAATGCAAGTAAAAATGACAAAATGAAGTTTTTTTGTATTCCAACCTTCTCCAACCCTGTATTTCATGTTTACAAGACATATTTATGCTTCTAAAATCATCGCCAGGCCTCCAACTGACTCACAACTGATTGGTTAACAAATTTGCAAAGTTGTCATTACAACGTTGACAACTTTTGAGCAATTTTTACAGCTTTTACAATATTTGCCTAAATTTCACCTAATAACCCAAAAATGGTCCTAAACCACTTAGGATGGTCTCAAATGACCTTATTTACATCAACCAAGTCAAAAAAAAGCAAAACCCAAAGTTTCACAATGTAACCCAAAATTGCATCAAAGGTGATCCTTTACCATACTCCCTAGAGAGAAAAAAATTCAAGGTCCTGTTGAATGGAGGTCTGCAATAGTGTAACCAACCAACATCCAGAATATGAGAATGAATGTAAATATGCTCCATTACCTGCAACAACATACTTTGTGAAAGGGTACAAATTAGAACAAAATATTCAGCTTTGAAATCAATTGCTCTTCGTCTCACATCTGCCCTTTGCTTGAATCTGCTAACTCTACATTGTAGCCACTCCCTTTCTTGTTGATGGATTGCTGCATTGAAATAACACCTTGTTCTCCTCCAACACCTTGTTTCATTTTGACCTTAGGTCTCTCACTCCTCAATTGTACAATCTCAATAAGAGCATTTTGTCTCCTCTTTCTATCTCTAGCCATCATGGCATCAAGCACAGGCTCTTCTTCACTAGTTTCAATTTTTTGTCTTGGAGTAGCATGCTACAGTATCACCTTTTCATCCTTGGATGGTTCAATCATGATCTCGAGGTCATTGGTCTTGACCTTGTTTGCATATCGTATCTTCTCTTGAAGTGTTTCCTCATCATCATGCCCTGCAACACTTTTTTCCTTGACTTATTTCATATTGTTGACCAACCACTCTTTGTTCTTCTCCCTATCAACCTGTATATATACATTCTCCTTTTCATATTCATGATCAAAACCAAGATTTGTACTTCCATTTACCTGTTCAATGGCCTGCTGCATGGGTTTTCTTTCTTCCCTATCTTCATTGCTTGCAAACTCCTCCTTTTTGTATGCTTCATTTCCCTCTTCTGTAGCATTCTCCAAGGCTTCATGAAACTTTAGTGCATCTTCAATTTTCAAAGCAATCATCCTTTGCTTCCTTCTTTTTTGAATAATCACCTTTATGGGCCATTTCACCTTCTTTCTCCTTGTCCAATTCCAAACATTTTCTTGATATGCTTTCTCAAGACACTGTTCCAATACAAGATTAATACATTTTTCAAACTATTCCATTGTTCTATCAAACTCTGCAACTAGGCTTATCCTGTTGTCTTTCATCTTGTCCTTTTTGAGGCCTTCTTTCTTATCTTGTTGCTGCATCTTCTTGTCTTCATGATACCTCACCTAGGTTTTCTTTCCTTTTCCTCACTACCTAGTCTTTTGGCATCCAGGTTCTTCACTTCAACCTATCAAAAACAATACACAAACTTCCAAAAATTCCCTTGCCCATATCTTTGGGCTCTGATACCAAAATGATGTAGATAAATATTCACATTCAACAACCTAGAAACTTTCTACATAAAGTTTCAAGACAAATGATGCCAATGTGCACCCTTGTTCATTCTTGGCAACTTGCTCCTAAAGCCTCTTGGCACCCAACAAGAGACAACCAACATTGAAACATGTGAGATTTGGTTTGTCCAGACTGGTTTCAACACATTCTAGGAGTTTCAAAACTTACATGACCCAACAAGCTGATTAGCACAATGATTCTTGCAAACAAAGACTTGCTGCTACTAGGTGCATCCTATGCAATGACATCAAACAAGAATGAAAATTGCTTGTATAAATGGATTATTCATTTGTGCAGATCCCTTACCACATGCCACAATGATTCTTCATCCATCCAAGAACACACAATACATACATTTGTTTGGCTATCAATCAAACAAGGGTTTTATGACAATTTGCAAGCAAATTTGCACACATAGACTTCCATAACTCCCTGTGGCCGAAATATTTTGGCTCAATATCTTGAAAAACATTAGAATATGTAAAAAAAAAAATTCTAAAATTTTAAGCATTTTCCACCGTACTAATTGAGAGAAATGGATTTTTTTCTCAAAACTGGAAACCCTATTTTCTAAACAGGGCTGCTAGAAAGATTACCTTATTAGACCAACAAAACATTTTTTTCTTTAGGACTAGTAAGAACAAAAAAATCTGAAATTAAATTCTCTTTCCATCCAAATAATTTTCAAGGCCATAATCAACTGTACAAGGCCATACAAGGTAAATAATAGACTTTTTTGCATTGAAAAATGCAAGTAAAACATGGCAAAATGAAGTTTTTTTGCTTTCCAACCTTTTCCAACCCTGGATTTCATGTTTACAAGGCATATTTATGCTTCAAAAATTATTTATAGGCCTTGAACTGACCCACAACTGATTGGTTAACAAATTTGAAAAGTTATCATTACAACATTGACAACTTTTGAGCAATTTTTACAACTTTTATAATATTTGCCTAAATTTCACCTAATGACCCAAAAATGGTCCTAAACCACTTAGGATGGTCTCAAATGACCTTATTTACATCAACCGATCCAAAACAAAGAAAAAATCAAAGTTTCACAATATAACCCAAAATTGCATCAAAGGTGGTCCTGCACCAAAGATGAACCTCCAGAGCCGTCTGTTTCCCTTGATAGACCTCCTATAAACTAATTTTGATCAAAAAAAGGGATAGAAGAATTAAAATGGAAATATTTCTAATCCTAGGAGGTGATGCGCCAAAATCCAAGACTTATACCCGCAATTTTAACACACAAACTCTCAACTATTAAGCTATTTCTTCACAAAATTCAATGCTATACATGCTCATGCATCAGTATTTCATAAGAAGGTCAAACAATCATAACTTTAGAATGAAAACTAAAAGTGTTCTCACAGCCAAAATCCGAGCTTTTATGACACAATTTTATGACTTGCATAAACATTGATTTCCTACTTAAAGGTGTTGGAATGAGACAACATATTTGAGGACTAATCATTAATCATGGAAAATATGCATCAATCACCCATACACACACAATAGAAAAGATATTGAGAAGGTAAAATGACTGAAATCTTACTGATAATAAGATGCTTTAGCTGATACAAATCCAAAAAACTAATTGAGAACACATAAAATTGCTATCCTATATCTCAAAATGAATTACAATCTCATCTCTTTTTGCATAAGGTAAAAGAGGAAAGGAATAAATCTCAACTCCAGAGTTCACATCCAGTTCAACTATTCATGCATGCTCAACGTCTTCTACAAGATGCAACCTCTTCCAGCTTCAATTATCTAAGGTGGCTTTCTATAAAGCAAGATCTTCCAACTATTTTTAGCCAGTTCTTCCTTTCCTCTTTTGCCTTATGAAAAAATAGATGAGATTCTAACTCATTTTGAGATATAGGATAGCAATTTTATGTATTCTCAATTAGTTTTTCAGATTTGTATCAACTGAAGCATCTTATTATCAATAAAATTTCAGTCATTTTACCTTCTCAATATCTGTTCTATTGTGTGTGTGATGCATATTTGATTGTCCATATTCTCATTCCAACACCTTTAAGTAGGAAATCTATGTTTATGCAGGTCATAAAATTTTGTTGTAAAAGCTAGGATTTTGGCTGTGAGAACACTTTTAGTTTTCCTTTAAAGTTATGAGTGTTTGACCTTCTTATGAAATATTGATGCATGAGCATTGAATTGTGTGAAGAAATAGCTAAATAATTGAGAGTTTGTGTGTTTGCAGTTGTAAGTCTCGGATTTTGGTGCATCACCTCCTAGGATTATAAATCTTTCTATTTTAGTTCTTCTATCCCTTTTCTTGATCAACAATAGTTTATAAGAGGTCCATAAAGGGAACTAGCCTGCTTTGGAGGTTCATCTTTACCAAAGGCAATACACAACCTGAAGATGATCCAATGTTTCATGGGATAGCCGAGTTTCACACTTGGTTAAGGGTGCTATCTTTGAACTTTCATAGTTCAAATCTTGTCCTTTCATTGCTGGTTTTTGGTGTGTACATCAACAATTTCTATCTTTGGAGGCAAAAAATCTTCACAGTTGACAACTCAAAGTTTCAATCTACTATTTTCAAGTAGACTAAAGTGCTGGTATGTTTATTTTATGAAGAAAAGAAAGTGATTTTCTTTCATTTCAAAGAAAATTCCAAGCTTTGAATGCTTTAACATGCCAAAAGATCATGGAAAAGCAATCTTTCCACTCCCATTTCATGAAAATTCTACTCATTTACCTCCCTATCAACCATATCAAGCTGAGCATACAATTGGTTTTAACCCAAATTCCTTTGTCATGCCCCCAAACTATGAGGTATTGAAATACAAATAAATAAATAAAATAAATAACAAATATAATATGATAATAAAAAATTAAATATATGAAACTAATATAAATAATATGTTAAAATAACATATAATAAACAAAAGCAAATATACATAACTAATAAATATACTAACATATAATAAATTTATATTAAATATATATAAACATATGCACTGAATAATATTGCTTATATTAACAACCAAATTAAGCACAAACAACAAAAGAATGACTACAGAATAGCAATATGCCAAGAATAGGAGATTTGAGGTGACTCCATAATGGTCACTAAGGGTACGATTCCCTAATTGTAGCGCTTGATATTTATTACCAATAAACATACTATTGGCACTTGTTCGGTGTTTCATTAAGAAAGTTAATAAAGGACTATGCTTTGCAAAAGTCACCTCTCTTGAAGGAGGTATATCTGTTATGAAACATCATGCCTTTGAAAGGAAACACATTTCTTGGAAGGTATAAATAAATAATGAAAAATGAAGGAGGGGGAGAGAGGAAAGTAATTTGTAATATATTTGGGAAATATAGTGGATGAAAAAGATAGAGAATAAGGCCAAAAATAGGGGATAAAAAATATCAATTTGAGAAGGAAAATATCATTCAATATCTAAGAAGAATCAAGCAAAAATAAATATGAAGTAGCTACAAATCTAATAAGGAAACGATGAGAATAAACTATGAAGTAAGGAATCTAGAATATACTTCTAAAGTGTAACAACATATATAAATAGATTGAATGGGGGGGAAGTCTGCATGGATACAACAACAACCATTGATATAATTAGAATAATAGTAGATCCTCCCTCACCTATAGTAAATGTATTTATTATTCAAACAATAAGATATTAGAAGGACAAACAAAGGAAAGGAGATAAATGAAAAACCTGGATGATATCTTTGAGTGCAACATCAGGCATAATTAGATAAGTTCATATAAAATGATAATATATATAAGATATATTATACGATTATGCAATAATGATGCTTGCAACAATTATTGAGCCTTATAAGTAATTATGATGCTTTAAAATAAGTATGAAAAATAAATTCTTATTTATTGGATTCACACTAACGATATCTTTTGAGTGTCAAGAATAGATGGATCGATTAAGGAGAAGAAACTTACAGACCAAGAAAAAAAAGAGAATCAATCTAGTTCATCACCACAAATTGATATTTTTTTTTCAAATCATTGTTTACATATGTATGCATATTGCCTATATGTTAATAATAATATTTAATAAATAATTTCTTGTGATAGAATATATGATGTGCTTGATTGTTTGAAATCCATCTTGTGGAAGGGCCTGAGGTGCAGTGGTAGAGGCCAGAAGCCCACTTGCGACCTCCACCCAATTCCTCAAAAAAGAAGGGCCAGGGGTGGAGTGGTAGAGAGCCAAAAATTCTACTTGCCACCTTTGCCCAATCCCACAGGATGGCAAGTGTCTTCAGGGGTTGTGATATTGATGGGGAAAGAAGGTACAAGTCGCCAAGGGGGAGGGCTATGGTATACACCCTCTTAGGCTTTGCATATGGCTTCGAGCGGACCCATCATGTCCTCCCAATTTCAGAATATATTGCATTATTGATAATCTATAAATGTGATTGCAATTGTCTAATGCTAACAAATATATATACATATTGGGGAATGTTGTTCATATGATGAATGCAGGTTTTAGTCCAAGATTACATTATTAAGGAGTTATTTATTTGATAAGGTGAAATCGCTAACCCTATTTTGTGGAATTTGTGATCAATAGGAAAATTCTAGGGAAAATTAGGACAAGGGACATCACATCCTTTTCCATACAAACAAAAGAACATGTTCAATATGCTTTCCACCCACCTTCCCCTGCTCAATCTTCTTGGCAGCCTACATATGCTCAAACAATATTATATTCAGTTGCAACATGGAGTAGTGCATGCATATTGAATTCACTTTTTTTTTTAGGTTCCAGTGTAATGAAATCCTGTTGTAGGGAAGATTGGACATGGAGGAGTATTTATTAAGAGAAAAAAGGAGTTCAAACTTGTCGTAGAGTTCATATATATCATAATATCCCTTCCATGCAAAAGCATGCATGAAAGAGCAATCAAGGAAAAGATAGGTATGTTGATGCATCCATGTTGTCTTTGATAAAAAAAAGCCTCCATAGATTTTGTTTTGTAGCCAAAGTACTTAGTTCAAAGTATGGAAAAGCTTAAGTTCTCTATGTTTAGCTACATTCAGGAAGCAACTCAATATTCCAATGTTACCTAGATCTAAACGAATACTACTAATGCATCAAAGCATGGTTTGGTATCTTTTGAGTGTTTTGTTTTTAGAAAAAGTGACATTTTCTATTTTCTGAAGAACAATAATGGAGAGTTAAAGGTCTTTGCTAAAGAGCAGGGAGCTGAAGAATTTAACAATAAGTGTTAGGAAGGCAGATTTAAAGAGTTTTCTTTTTACACTAGGAAGGTTACAAGTATGTTTTCACAATGATGAAAGAAAGACAGAGAATAAGTTTCAAGCTGCCTTGCACAAGCAATTTTAATCATATGGCTATTTGTAGTATTAGTAATTCAATCAAGTTACGTAGCAAGTTTGACCTCAATCCTTACTGTTCAACAGTTTTCACCCACAATTAAAGGTATTGATGATTTGATATCAAGCATTGTCCCAATGGGGTATTGTTGATGTGTTTTTCGTGACCGCACCAACACAGAATAAAGTCACCAACGGCTTCCCTATTCTCTCTTGATCAAAGTATCCAAAACGCTAAGATTGCGAGAAAGTTCGTGCGTTCAACTCCAAGGTTCTTTCAGTGCGAATAGGTTCAGTTGGCTTGATGTGATTTGTTGGTATTTCAAGGGGACTTACGGAATTGTCACAATTCAACGGATTTATCAATGAAGCATGGGTTTCCTATACTAACTAGAAAGTACTGAATTTAAAGTGGTTGCAGGGTTCAGAGAGTCTAAATCTATTCTAAGGCGTGGGACATGGCGATCAATTCTCACAAGCTCCAACCAGGCTCTGCTTTGTCTCGCTTCGAACAGCCTCCACAGAATCGGTGCAATCTTTAGAGGAGTAGCTCAAGGTGTTCAAATCACAACTTAGCATGAAAATACCATCACAACGACGCATATAAACGTACAAATCATGATCAAAGTTAAGTACACGATATTCCAGTTGACCACACAAGGCACATTCACCATCAGCAAACACACTAGTGGTATGGATAGACGAAGTTTGCTCAAATTGAAGACCACATTCCACAATTCCTATCTACTTGCATAAAAATGAAATTACGCTACTCTATGCTACTTGAAGTAGAAGGGATGAAGAAACCTCGCTAGCTATCCATAACAAAGACGAATTTCACCATCAATGAAAAGATCTTTTATTATGAAAGTTTTACACAACAATCTCTTGCAAAAGTTTTCAAAGGAAAAATTTCCTTCTTCTTCAACTACACTATCAATCTATACTAAGCTACTTCTAAGTTGTCCCTCTACTCTATGTTTACTGTCTAACTCTACTTCTAATGTCTAATTAATCTTCTCTACTGAGGTACAAATGAGGGGGGATGCCCCTTTATATAGCTGGCCAAGTCCAATGGACGGCTCAGATTACAATTGGCTGGATGGCCCAGATTGTGCCACCTCAGCCCTAAAGAAGATTCACCCTAAAAACCGCTACCAAGAGGAGTGGGGTAATAAATGAGCCATTAATGTCCATCATCCTTCTAGAAGATTCCAATCCAGAGACGCGTTCACACTGCTCTTGATCTTCTTCTTGACGTTGCTCTTCAACTTTGCTCGAGCTTCCATTCTTTTCTCCATCTTGAGTTTTGAAAACATTTCTTCTCTATCACTAAGTCTCAACACTTAGCCATTTTTTTTGCAATTTTTCTTCCTTCGAGGTTGAGATGTATTTGTGGAGTACTTGCTTCATCACTTAAGTCATCACTTCATGGTCTCGACGTTCCTCCTGCAAAACAAGCAAGGAGAAGAGCATTAGAACACTTCATAATATAAACTCAACTTACTTACCTAGATTTTCATGTTTTGATCTCCAAGGGTTCATCGCTTTTCTTCTAACAAACTTCATCCTCAAATTCTTCATGCCTTAGCAAAATTTGCAACCCATCTTGTATTCTGCCTGGGCGTACTTCACTCTGATATTTCATCCAACTCTGGCTCAAGAAAAATGTTTTCATCAGGAACTTGATCAAAAATTATCTAGGTGCCCAACTTCAAATTCATCCGCCAAGGCGACATATTTCAACATCTTTTTCTTTTCTTGCCTTAGAAATTTTTTCAAACTTTTACTTAGGAAATTCATTATTTCAGTGCCCATCAAAAATCTCCATCCTAAAAGCCTTGGCAAAGTGCAGGAGACACTGAAATCCATTCCTTGTCGACAATCTTCGATACCCAGAAGAAAATTTCTTTTAGAACTTGTCGAATTCATGGGTATACAACAAACGGGTTCATTTGATTTTTCTTGAATTTTGAATCTTATAAAAATAATTTTCAACAAATTTAATCCCGTGCTTCACATCTGTGAACATTTCTTTGCTCTGACTTGAAATTTTTTTATTGACCCTGCAGTGCCAACATTCTCTGACTTCAACTCTGGCAATTCATTCGTGTTTCAAGAAAATTTCACCACCCTCATGTCTAGGCGTATTTTCTAAAGGAAGAAAATATTTTGCCCTAGAAAATTTTTAAATCATTTAGCATTTTTTTTGCCTTAGGAAATTTTAATCAACTTCCTCATTTTCCAGTGGTGGAATTCTATCAACTTCACTTAGAAAATTTTCCTTGAAAGCACATCATACTTGAATTCCAATGCGTAATAAATTTTAATCTCCCCTTGGGCACATTTTAACTTCACCACGCCTAGTAATA
Source organism: Sequoia sempervirens (assembly GCA_007258455.2). Taxonomy (NCBI): domain Eukaryota; kingdom Viridiplantae; phylum Streptophyta; class Pinopsida; order Cupressales; family Cupressaceae; genus Sequoia; species Sequoia sempervirens. Next base: position 94,331,985 of record VDFB02000003.1, read on the forward strand.
TTTTCCATTAAATTTCCAACGCCTAGGCAATTATCATCTTACTTATCAATATTCTCTGTTTTAATTTCCACCACCTTGTATTTTACCTCACACTTCTATTACTTTGGGCGCATTTTCCCTGTCATGGAGAACATTCTCAATGCCTAACATACTATTCACCAACCTATACACTTTAGGTGCATATCACATTTGGAGGGGAATATTCAACACGCCAAGCATACCTCACTTTCCACTCACCACCTTACACACTTGGGCGCATATGACAAGAGGAGAAGAATAAAACCTTTCAACGTGACTCTTGAGCTTCTTTGTTTTGTCTTTACTTGCCTTTGCTTGGGCACATATAGCATGTAGAGGAGAATAACATCTCTAACGCCCCCCTCCTTTGACTTGTTGACCTCCTTTTAAGATGGGTGCATATTGCCATGTGAGGTGGATGAAATTCCTTTTCCAACGCCTCTTTGACCATCTTGACCTCTTGTGAACTTGGGCGCATTTTGGCATATGTGAAGGACGAACACCTTGACTCTTTGACTTTGGGCGCATTTCAACATGTCAAGTGGATGAAAGCTTGTTGATTCTTTATGATGGGCACATTTGAGAGGGAGAGAAGAATGAGTTTTTAACTTAGAAATTTTCTTGGACATCTTCCTAGAGTGGGTGCATTTTGCTATTGGAGGAGGATAAAGATCAACACTTAGAAAATTTCCTTATCATCTTTATCAACTTGGGCGCATTTGGCCATGGGTGAAGGATGAACTGGAAACTTAGAAAATTTTCATGCTTGGTATTACCTTGAGGGTGCATTTAGACAAGGCAGGAGGATGAAACTTGTGCCTTAGAATTTTTTTATGCTTCTTCATCAAGCAGGGCGCATTTTGAGGTGGCAGGAGGATATCCAACACTTAGAATTTTTTTTGTCTTTGCCAGCTTCTCTATGCCTTACTATAAATAGTAAGTCCTTTGGTTCTCATACTCAGAAGCTCATATTGATTTGAAATTTTGAACACTGCACCTTCATGACCTCGTTAGCCTGTTGACATTGTTATTCTGAGCTGGCCTGCTAAAAATAGCATGTTTCTGAAGGTGGTTTACTATTTATAGTAAATGCTTGCTTCTGATATCTCCACAACTTTGTTTGATTCGAAATTCGAATGAGGCGCTCCTCACCACGTGACCTGCCCATTGACATCGGCGCCTGTTGCTGACTTGCTATTTTTAGCCTGTTACTGAAATGACTTACTATAAATAGTAAGTGCTCCGTTTGCCCTCAAATTTTATCAGCAAAAATCTTGGAAGACGTTGATCGTGGTGGTATACACCGGTTTTTGAAAATTCTAAATTTTTACCCCTCTTTTTGGGTCTCAAAGCTGGAAACCCTAATTCATCTTGCATGCATATCAAATGACCTCTATTTGTCTTTGTTTCTGTTGCATTGCGATCAGTTCATGATTATGAAGTGCTGGGAGGCAGCTGTTGGGATGCATCTGCTAAAAATAGTAAGTTCCTAAATGAGTGACCATCTCCGTTTGCATGTCACATCATTGCGTAGCTCTCGAAAAACCCATAAAGAATATGCAGACATGCAAAGGAAACCCTGACATGCAAACCCTAAAAATAGCCTCGAAAGACTGAATTCTGAAAGTCGTTATCTCGCTTTGCATGTCACACCATCGCGAAGGTCTCTGAAAACCCAGAAGGAATCCTCAGACATGCACATAAAAACTCTGCATCTAAACCTTGAAATCTACTCTGGAAGCTGAACTGCTAAAAATAGTAAGTTGTCTGTTTCAACTCAAATTTAGCCAATGGGTAGCTTAATGTGTTCTGGATGCAGTGTGACTCTTAAAACTTCAAGAATGTTGAAGGAATGCCCAAAATTACACTTACTAAAAATAGTAAGTTGCCAGAATCTGATGAAATTTTAGTGGAAACCTGCTTGAAGCAGCTTGACAACAACGTTAATCTCTTATTTCAATTCAAAACTTGATTTGACTTCAAACTGACGCGAGAAATGCAAACCCTAATTCTATAGACTCAGCCAAAATTTCAATTTAGATGGGCACATCCCCGGAAGGACAGACAGAACAAGAGGGAGACAACAGGAAAACAAACCAAAAGCAAAGCCAAAATTAGGGGGGTCCCCATTTGCAATGGGGCGATGTGTGTAAAAGGTCACAACATTAGCCCCAACTTGAATAAATGTTCCTGAACATTTCAAAGACAAAACCCATTCCATACTTAAGAGTCTTTGGATAATTCTTTCCAACCCATCAACCGACTAGGGGGATATACTCAAAAGGGAAAGGAATCCTAAATTGGATCAAGGCACCTCATCTTTTGATTACAAGTGTGTGCATATGCGTTCATTCCAACTCAAAAGACCATTGAAGCTACTAGAATCCGTCCTAGCAAGTTAAATAAATATCTAAACTTCAAAAGCATCTGGGACATTGCCTCGCTGCCAGTCAGGCGTCCATAGCCCCGACGAGGTTGTGGCTACAATTCTCACGAATATTGCTCCACTGCTGGCTAGGCGTCCATAGCCCCGGTGGAGTTACTCGTATGTTCCCAAAACCAATATTTCATAATATTTCTTTCATTTTTCATTTTCTCATTTCTTTCTTGTTTTTCAGATTTTTCTTTTAAGCACATTTTCTTTTCCTCTTTTGATTTTCCAATTCCTCAATTGGTTGGAAGGCAATGAAGCCTCCAATGGGTTTGAGAATTGTAGTGGCGCTTAAGCAAGACATAAGATTTTCACTTGCCAAGACCTTTCCCAAGAGACCAAAATGACTTAGAGCAATCAATCATGTGTGTGAAATATAACAATCGCGAGACTTGGTGTCAAGATACAATAGATGATTCCCTTCCGAGTCAAGTATAGATCCTAATCAAATGATAAAACTTGAAAGAATAACCTCGGATCCTAAAGCACTTCCTGAATAACTGTCCGAGAAATGGACTAACATTATATCAACATTGTATTGGAGTGTGGCGAGAACAACACAACACCCCCACTTCACAAATGGGATCCCCGTTTATTGAAAGCGACCTAAACTACAAAAGCAAGACAACTAATCTAAACAAAAACAAAAACTTTAAGAGATCAACAGTCAAAAGACCCAAGTACATACAACTCCTAGCATGATTTCTTAGGACATTCAGCAGTGACACAACAATGGTGATAGTGCGAAGCCTAGCAAATTTGTCCTTGAACTCAGAAAAGTAATCTTTCACAATACGAATCTCAAATTCAAGCAAAAATTCAGGAAAGATTAGCAATTGAGGCAACTCATTGGGACCATGATTAATCCATAAACAAGTTGTCTTTCCTAAATCTCCATAATCAAAAAGATATTCTTTGTAATCGATAGTGGGGAATGATACAACCTGGTGGTCTTCATTCGCTGGCATGAATTCTTGCTTGTCGTCCATTACTTCATCAGGAGGTCGAAGTTGATGGTGAACCAAACCTCTTGCGTTCAAAACGTGGAGATGATCCAAACTGGGAGGAGTGGGGTAGGAAATCAATTCAAAAGGGCATTTGAAAACTTGGATTATTTCATGTGCTGGCTCCTTTTGAATCCCTAACAATAGATCAAGCCCCAACCTAAATTGCTCTTCATTTTCTATCTCTTTATCAGGAAGTGTTTCATTTGTTTCTATTTCATCAAGCAATTCTTAAATAACTGTGAATAATGGATCAAGTGTTGATGCAAAATGCATTTCATATTCTGCCACTATCTTGGTAGCCCATTGATCATCAAACACATCATCTTGCCTTAAGCTGCTTACCATTTCTTCCATCTTGTTCATGCATAACTGAATCTTTTCATCAAGGACCATTCCTTCTTGAAGTGTACTGGAATTTCTTCCCTCTTCATGTTCTCCTCCATCTCTACTTTGAGCTAAGCCTTCCGTTCTTGGTTCTTGATGGTCTTCAATAACTTGCAATTCTATATATCCATTCACTTCTGTATGCTGACAGTTGCCTTGGGTAGTTCTTCTTCCTTGGATATATCCCATTGCATCTTTGATCTTTTCTCCAATAGCCTCTTGTTCTAGCATGATGTAAGAACAATCTTCACCTGCTTGCTCCCTAAGCTCGATCACATCCTCCTGTTGTGACTTATTCTCCTTGTTGTTGGATGATGTTGAGGTACACCCTTCATCTGGTGCTAAAAATGTTTGTGTGACATATTCAATCCGTCCTTTGTCTTTGAAGAATCCATACGGTAGTACTGGTAATCCAAGGCGACATCTGGCGAAGTTAATGGCTTCTTCACATGTTGTGCAAGTGAACTCTGGATGAGGTGCGTTGTGAATCCGACACCAATGAGGGAGAAGAACACCTTTCAAGCAAACATTGCCAAGTTCCAACTGATTTTGGATCGTAAGTATGAATCTTGCGAAGGCTTCATCCACAACTTCTGGGATGCTATAATCATCAGGTTCTACATCCAATATTCCTGGCTTGGGAACATCCCAAAAGAAAATTTTCCCTTGGAGAACAAGCTCTATCCTTGAGAGGTATATTAAGCAACTGATTTCTTCGTGCAGGGAGGTCTCATGAATTCGACATTTTCCTGGAAAAGCCAACTTAGACAAATTCTCGGGCCACAACTGTGCATTCAATCTTTCATGGATCTGAGCAATATCCACAAGATTGTCTCAAGAGCAAGAAATATGCCCATCCATTGAGAAATCTCTTTTTTGATTTTCCATTTCTTGATTTTTTTGAATTTTTCAACTTTTCACTTTTTTTTGGATTTTTTGACATAAGAGATATCTACCATATCTCTGATTTGGCACTTCAAAGCTCATACTAGTTTCTTCCAGCTTCTAGAACAATTCAATGCTCGCCCTCCTTCTAGCGCCAATTCTGTTGACGTGCTAAGAGGAGAGGCAAGCATAAAATGAATGGTGACCGGAGCAATGTGTTCTTTCCTTGTTCAACCCTCCTTCTAGCACCAATTTTGTTGATGTGTTTTTCGTGACCGCACCAACACAGAATAAAGTTGCCAACGGCTTCCCTATTCTCTCTTGATCAAAGTATCCAGCACGCTAAGATTGCAAGAAAGTTCGTGTGTTCAACTCCAAGGTTCTTTCAGTGCAAATAGTTTCAGTTGGCTTGATGTGATTTGCTGGTATTTCAAGGGAACTTACGAAATTGTTCAATAGCAGAGGAAGGGGGGTTTTCACAATTCAACGAATTTATCAATGAAGCACGGGTTTCCTATACTAACCAGAAAGTACTGAATTTAAAGTGGTTGTAGGGTTCAGAGAGTCTAAATCTATTCTAAGGCGTGGGACATGGCGATCAATTCTCACAAGCTCCAACTAAGCTCTGCTTTGCCTCGCTTTGGACAACCTCCACGGAATCGGTGCAATCTTCAGAGGAGTAGCTCAAGGTGTTCATATCACAACTTAGCATGAAAATACCATCACAACGACTCATATAAATGTACAAATCATGATCGAAGTTAAGTACACGATATTCCAGTTGACCACACAAGGCGCATTCACCATCAGCAAACACACTAGTGGTATGGATAAATGAAGTTTGCTCAAATTGAAGACCACATTCCACAATTCCTATCTACTTGCATAAAAATGAAATTACGCTACTCTATCCTACTTGAAGTAGAAGGGATGAAAAAACCTCGCTAGCTATCCATAACAAAGACGAATTTCACCATCAATGAAAAGATCTTTTATTATGAAATTTTTACACAACAATCTCTTGCAAAAGTTTTCAAAGGAAAAATTTCCTTCTTCTTCAAGTATCAATCTATACTAAGCTACTTCTAAGTTGTCCCTCTACTCTATGTCTACTGTCTAACTCTACTTCTAATGTCTAATTAATCTTCTCTACTGAGGTACAAATGAGGGGGGATGCCCCTTTATATAGCTGGCCAAGTCCAATGGATGGCTCAGATTACAATTGGCTGGATGGCCCAGATTGTGCCACCTTAGCCCTAAACAAGATTCACCCTAAAAACTACCACCAAGAGGAGTGGGGTAATAAATGAGCCATTAATGTCCATCATCCTTCTAGAAGATTCCAATCCAGAGACGCATTCACACTGCTCTTGATCTTCTTCTTGACGTTGTTCTTCAACTTTGCTCGAGCTTCCATTCTTTTCTCCATCTTGAGTTTTGAAAACATTCCTTCTCTGTCACTAAGTCTCAACACTTAGCCATTTTTTTTGCAATTTTTCTTCCTTCGAGGTTGAGATGTATTCGTGGAGTACTTGCTTCATCACTTAAGTCATCACTGCCTGGTCTCAACATTCCTCCTGCAAAACAAGCAAGGAGAAGAGAATTAGAACACTTCATAATATAAAATCAACTTACTTACCTGGATTTTCATGTTTTGATCTCCAAGGGTTCATCGTTTTTCTTCTAACAAACTTCATCCTCAAATTCTTCATGCCTTAGCCAAATTTGCAACCCATCTTGTATTCTGCCTGGGCGTACTTCACTCTGATATTTCATCCAACTCTGGCTTAAGCAAAATGTTTTTATCATGAACTTGATCAAAAATTATCTAGGTGCCCAACTTCAAATTCATCCGCCAAGGCGACATATTTCAACATCTTTTTCTTTTCTTGCCTTAGAAATTTTTTCAAACTTTTACTTAGGAAATTCATTATTTCAGTGCCCATCAAAAATCTCCATCCTGAAATCCTTGGCGAAGTGAAGGAGACACTAAAATTCATTCCTTGTTGACAATCTTTGATACCCAGAAGAAAATTTCTTTTAGAACTTGTCGAATTCATGGGTATACAACAAACGGGTTCATTTGATTTTTCTTGAATTTTGAACCTTAGAAAAATAATTTTCAACAAATTTAATCCCGTTCTTCACATCTGTGAACATTTCTTTGCTCTAACTTGAATTTTTTTATTGACCCTGCAGTGCCAACATTCTCTGACTTCAACTCTGGCAATTCATTCGTGTTTCAGGAAAATTTCACCACCCTCATGTCTAGGCGTATTTTCTAAAGGAAGAAAATATTTTTCCCTAGAAATTTTTTAAATCATTTAGCATTTTTTTTGCCTTAGGAAATTTTAATCAACTTCCTCATTTTCCAGTGGTGGAATTCTATCAACTTTACTTAGAAAATTTTCCTTGAAAGCACATCATACTTGAATTCCAACGCCTAATAAACTTTAATCTCCCCTTGGGCACATTTTAACTTCACCACGCCTAGTAAAATTTTCCATTAAATTTCCAACGCCTAGGCAATTATCATCTTACTTATCAATATTCTCTGTTTTAATTTCCACCACCTTGTATTTTACCTCACACTTCTATTACTTTGGGCACATTTTCCCTGTGATGGAGAACATTCTCAACACCTAACATACTATTCACCAACCTATACACTTTAGGCGCATATCACATTTGGAGGGGAATATTCAACACACCAAGCATACCTCACTTTCCACTCACCACCTTACACACTTGGGCGCATATGACAAGAGGAGAAGAATAAAACCTTTCAACGTGACTCTTTAGCTTCTTTGTTTTGTCTTTACTTGCCTTTGCTTGGGCACATATAGCATGTAGAGGAGAATAACATCTCTAAGGCCCCCCTCCTTTGACTTGTTGACCTCCTTTTAAGATGGGCGCATATTGCCATGTGAGGTGGATGAAAGTCCTTTTCCAACGCCTCTTTGACCATCTTGGCCTCTTGTGAACTTGGGCGCATTTTGGCATATGTGAAGGACGAACACCTTGACTCTTTGACTTTGGGCGCATTTCAACATGTCAAGTGGATGAAAGATTGTTGATTCTTTATGATGGGCACATTTGAGAGGGAGAGAAGAATGAGTTTTTAACTTAGAAATTTTCTTGGACATCTTCCTAGAGTGGGCGCATTTTGCTATTGGAGGAGGATAAAGATCAACACTTAGAAAATTTCCTTATCATCTTTATCAACTTGGGTGCATTTGGCCATGGGTAAAGGAAGAACTTGAAACTTAGAAAATTTGCATGCTTGGTATTACCTTGAGGGTGCATTTAAACAAGGTAGGAGGATGAAACTTGTGCCTTAGAAATTTTTTATGCTTCTTCATCAAGCAGGGCACATTTTGAGGTGGCAGGAGGATATCCAACACTTAGAATTTTTTTTGTCTTTGCCAGCTTCTCTATGCCTTACTATAAATAGTAAGTCCTTTGGTTCTCATACTCAGAAGCTCAGATTGATTTGAAATTTTGAGCACTGCACCTTCATGGCCTCGTCAGCCTGTTGACATTGTTATTCTGAGCTGGCCTGCTAAAAATAGCATGTTTCTGAAGGTGGTTTACTATTTATAGTAAATGCTTGCTTATGATATCTCCACAACTCCGTTTGATTCGAAATTCGAATGAGGCGCTCCTCACCACGTGACCTGCCCATTGACATCGGCACCTGTTGCTGAATTGCTATTTTTAGCTTGTTACTGAAATGACTTACTATAAATAGTAAGTGCTCCGTTTGCCCTCAAATTTTATCAGCAGATAGCTTGGAAGACGCTAATCGCGGTGGTATACACCGGTTTTTGAAAATTATGACTTTTTACCCCTTTTTGTGTCTTGAAGCTGGAAACCCTAATTCATCTTGCATGCATATCAAATGACCTCTGTTTGTCTTCGTTTCTGTTGCATTGCGATCAGTTCATGATTCTGAAGTGCTGGGAGGCGGCTGCTGGGATGCATTTGCTAAAAATAGTAAGTTCCTAAATGAGTGACCATCTCCGTTTGCATGTCACATCATTGCGTAGCTCTCAAAAAACCCATAAAGAATATGCAGACATGCAAAGGAAACCCTGACATGCAAACCCTAAAAATAGCCTCGGAAGACTGAATTCTGAAAGTCGTTATCTAGCTTTGCATGTCACACCATCGCGAAGGTCTCTGAAAACCCAGAAGGAATCCTCAGATATGCACTGAAAAACTCTGCATCTAAACCCTGAAATCTGCTCTGGAAGCTGAACTGCTAAAAATAGTAAGTTGTCTGTTTCAGCTCAAATTTAGCCAACGGGTAGCTTGATGTGTTCTGGATGCAGTGTGACTGTTAAAACTTCAAGAATGCTGAAGGAATGCCCAGAATTACACACTTACTAAAAATAGTAAGTTGCCAGAATATGATGAAATTTCAATGGAAACCTGCTGGAAGTAGCTTGACAACAACGTTAATCTCTGATTTCAATTCAAAACTTGATTTGACTTCAAACTGACGTGAGAAATGCAAACCCTAATTCTATAGACTTAGCCAAAATTTCAATTTAGACGGGCACATCCCCGGAAGGACAGACAAAACAAGAGGGAGACAACAGGAAAACAAACCAAAAGCAAAGCCAAAATTAGGGGGGTCCCCATTTGCAATGGGGCGATGTGTGAAAAAGGTCACAACAGGTATTTGAGTGGGTCCTTTGTTAGAAACACTTTGTCAGAGGAGTTTAATACAGCTTAACCAAGATTTATTCCTCTTAAATCTCTTGAAGGTTATGCTAATGCTCTATTAAGTGGCACCATGAATTTGATAAAGGTATGCAAGGGCAGAGTTTGTAGATCTGGTTGTGAAGTATTGATAGTCTTTAGGACTATGAAGATGAAAAGGGGCAGTTGGTTTTTAAAGAAGAGGAGCAAAGAGTTGCTGAAGAAATTGAAGATATTAAAGAACTTTAGTAAGACATACTATGAAAGCATTTTTTATTACTTTCACAAAACCACTACTGATAAAGGATTAGTAACACAACAAATCCCAAGAATAATGATATAAAGTTGAAAACATTCCAATATGCAAGGTTCTTCAGCTCGAGCATATTTGCGTATTTACAAACAAAAACATGTCCAGAGTTGGTATATTTAATTACTACACTAGGTACACTATGGATAGAAAGCAATGAGGCAGCACCAACACCGTGAGTGGAATATGCAAATATAACAAAAGGGCAGGTCCAATGTATGACAGTCAACCACACAAAGAAAAAAGATCATTGCAGCAAAGGCAGTCAAAGGAAATCAAGAAGAAAGGAGCAACGATAAAGAGTGATAAGATGCACAGTTCATGTACAAAGGACAATAGTCACAAAGAAAGCATGAAAGCCATATTTTGATGGTCATCAATCATATAGAAGAAACAGTGCACAAGTTATCATGATGAGCAATCAAGTCCAATGAGGCAGGAGCAATAGCATGGTGGTAGTCATAAATTCAAATGAGGATGTGACAGTCTTAAAGGAGGCAGAGTTCATGTGTGCCATGAAGCCAAAGGCAGTGAGAGTTTTGACACTATGAAGAGCAGATTTTGGGAAGATCCCAAAGAGTAGTAGTCTTGAAATCCAAAGGACAAAGGTTGCAAACTTGTTAATACACAGTTACCATGCTACAAAGGGCAGACCTATTCAAGGACAGTCATGAATGTTTATGGAGGATCAAATCAATGCATGAATGACAAAGTTTTCAGACCTATGAGGAGTAAAGGACAGTCCTTTAACGCATAAAGGACAATCAAAAATGGCATCCATAATGCATTAAGGACAGCCACCATGAAGTAATGAAAGTCAAAAGCATTAAAGAGACAAGTTATAGATGCAATAACACAGTAAAAAGAACAGCAATTAATGACCAAACAGGAGGAGAAAATGATGAGAAATAAGTGCAGCAATTATGACATTAGAGAGCAGCAATATCGTGCCATTAAAGAGCAGCAAATTTTAGAGTTAAAGTGCAGCAATTTTCAGAGACAAATGAGCAGCAAACTCAGGGTAAAAGAGAATCAAATTCATTAAGAAAAGAGCAGAAATCTCATTGGAATAAAGAGAAACAATTTCATTAAAATTCATAGCAGAAAATTCATTTACAGTCATACATTCATGGGTAGTTTTCAGACCATAAAGAGCAGCAAATACAACAGTCAAAGAGCAGCAAAAAATGATGGTCAAAGGGCAGTCAAACAGAAGCAAGAATAACCAATAAATGAGAAGTTGCAAGGATATTTAAGTGTCATTTCAAAAGAGCAGTCCTAGGCCATGCAAGAGCAAGGAAAGATTATGAAAGGAGGCAGTGCCTGTGAAGTTTCAAGTTTATAGTGGAAGGCAAGAAGACTTCAAGGAAGATCATGACTGTGAACTCAAAAGGGGCAGAGTTTATTGATCACAAAGGTGATGAGGACAGCCCTTGCCACACCAAATGAATGGAGAACAGTCATAGTTTGCAATATGGAAATCAGACCTTTGACCATGAGAAATGAAGAAGGTGAAAGAGCAGCAATTTTCATTCAAATCCATGCATTAAAGGGACAATACTTAGCAATGCTTGGACATCAAAGGTAATTCAAAGATAGTCATAAAAAACCCCAAGGAGTCATTAATGAGCATAGATAGTCCTCATCAAATATAAAAGGACAGTCCTTATCAATAAGGGCAAAGTGGTGAAGGCTACAAGTTGAAAATAGGAAACTTAGTGAATGAAAAGGGCAGAGAACCGAGCCTTTTAGAGAATCACTGTCAAGGATAGAATGAAGAGTAATTATTATCTAATATTGCTGCTTTTTTCAAAAGAAGAAGCATATAGAAATCAAAGTATGAAGAAAAGTGACATGAAGACCAAGTAACAAGGACATTCCTAGCAAATATAATAGGGCAGAGTTCATGAATTTGGTGCAGTCATAAATTTAGACAAGACCAGTCAAAAAACCAAGAAAGACAGTGACAAAGGCATGCCAGACTATTTAAAAGAGTACCCCAAAGAATGTGATCTCATGGAATGTTATAACTATGAACAACATTATGACTGAAATAAGGAATGTTTGGCAGTGCTTTTTGATTGAGTTTATATCATAAAAGATAGTGTTGTTTGAAGTAAGAAAAGATGATTTCAAATGCAGTCACCTATTTATCAATAAAAGAAGCAACACTGATCAAACAAGAAAGGACAAACCAAGTAATGGGAACAATCATCACTGAGGATACATAAGGACTGTGTATGGAGACATAAATCAGTCAACTCCATGACAGAGTAAAAGTCAGCAACATCTCATAAGGATAGTCTCAAGAAATAAAGTTTGATATGAATTGATGACAGTCATCAAAAGGAAATCACAGTTGTTAACAAGTAGATTTTCAGTTATAAGGGAATTCATCAAGGGTATGAAGGATCCCTATATAAAAACAATGAAATTGAAATGACAGTATGACATGGCAGAGTTCCCATGTGGCAGATTGAAGCTTCTTAAACACAGTAATTTGATGTTGAAGGAGCTTGAAACATTCAGAATTAAGAGGCCTTTGATCAAGTGGAAGGCACAGTCAAAGCACTCTTAATGAGTGGCAGAGTTAGGAAGCCAAAGGGGGGAGTAACAGGTCAAGTGTATGAATGGAGTTTCTAAGGACAGAGTTTCAAGAATATAAAAAGGCAATCCTTATGAACATGTAGAATGTAATGACAGCCTTGTGAAGAAATGGTATGAAATTTGAAAACCATAAGAAATGACCTATGAAAAGATCACAGTCAAGTGCAACCTAAAGAAGACAGTGCAATCTATGAGGTTAGGTGCTGTGCATGCTTAGTTTAGTGACAATTTGGGGCAGTTTAGGCCTAATTAAGAGGCCCATATGGATTAAGTTGAAGTTAAATAAGGTTTGAGCCTAAAATTATGCGTTTTGGGGTAGTTTGAGGCCCTTAAATAAAGACCTTTTTTTCCTTATACGCCAAACAACTTGAAAACCTCATGCAAAGAGGTTAAACTCAACCTTTTTCAATCATCTTCATGCTTTTCTTGGAGTTTCAGTTCTACTTTAGTTGAAGCAAACTTCAAGGAGCATGCACAAGTCAAAGAGTTCAAGCCAACTCTCAACTCTGGAGTTCACATCTAGTTCAACTCTTCATGCACCTTCAACGTCTTCTAAAAGGTGCAGCCTCTTTCAACATCAGTTATCTGAGGTGGCTTTCTATAAAGCAAGATCTTCCAACTATTTTTAGCCAGTTCTTTCTTTTCTCTTTTTCCTCATGCTAAAAGAGATGAGATTGTAACTCATTTTGAGATATAGGATAGCATTTTTATGTATTCTCAATTAGTTTTTCAAATTTGTATCAGCTGTAGCATATTATTATCAATAAAATTTTATTCATTTTACCTTCTCAATATCTGTTCTATTGTGTGTGTATGGGTGATTGATACATATTTCTCATGATTAATGATTAGTCCTCAAATATGCTGTCTCATTCCAACATCTTTAAGTAGGAAATCTATGTTTATGGAGGTCATAAAATTGTGTCATAAAAGCTAGGATTTTGGTTGTGAGAACACTTGTAGTTTTCCTTCTAAAGTTATGAGTGTTTGACCTTCTAAAGAAATACTGATGCATGATCATGTATAGCATTGAATTGTGAAGAAATAGTTGAATAATTAAGAGTTTGTAGGTTAAAACTACAGGTATAAGTCTTGGATTTTGGTTCATCACCTCCTAGGATTAGAAATCTTTCCATTTTAGTTCTTCTATCCCTTTTCTTGATCAACAATAGTTTATAGGAGGTCCATCGAGGGAACCAACCCACTCTAGAGGTTCATCTTCACCAGATGCAACCCACATCCTGAAGACGATTCAATGTTTCATAGGATAGCTGAGTTTCACACTTGGCTAAGGGTGCTATCCTGATTCCTCGTGACAACACTTAAATTTATAGTTTTACCCTATTATCCAATTAATGTTTCACCTTCTAATTCAATTGAAGGTTATCATCCTTCTTCTATGTTTGGTACTAATATTATTTTCATATCTTGGGGAAGTACTTGACTTATTAAATTGTATCAGTTTTTGCCAAGGTTGAATGGGTGAAAATGATCTTGGGATTTTTGGATTATGGCCCACATGGTAACTTCAAATAGGCTTATGTAATAATTTTGTTGTGCCTGGATTGGTATCAAATTTATCTAATCCTTGATTTTTAAGAGTGTGGGTTTACTTTGATCAAGGAGGCAGTTAGAGACTCCTAGAAGAAATGATCTACTCTAGATGTTAAATATAGAAGTGAATACGCCAATTTGTAGATTACATGCATTTCCATTGTTTCTATGAGTAGAAAATTATGTACCCTTATGTTCTGTACTTAGGTTTTAATACTTGGTTCAATGTTGGTGGTGAGGTGGATCCATTTGAGAGATTTATTCCTTCATGTCCATTTCTTAAAGGAGTCACCCCCTTCCTCACTTTCTTCCTTGTATCTTATTCTTTTGTTTAGGCCTTTTTTATTTTCTGTCACTTGATTAGATGTTGCTTCAATGTTGTGGGCTTGGCTCCTTTTTCGTTCGCATATATGTCTGGGTTCCCATTCTTTCTTGCAATTGAAACACAAATTGTCCTTTACAAGGTCTTTTTGGTGGCACTTGTGTCCTAGTTTCCATACCCTTTTGCATTTAAAACACAACTTTCCTTCCTTGTTTTCATCTTGTCTATAAATGTGTCCTCTTTTCCATCTTTTCTTGCAATCAAAGCAAACACCCTTCTTCCTTAGTTCCTCTCGATCATGATAAGAAAGGTATGGTTTCCCGTGCCCATCCTTTCCATAGAAGTTCTTATCTTCCCTTTTGAGTGGCCCTTTTCCATTTCTCTTATTTTAGCACTAAGAAATGTGGCCTTTTGGTTTGCTTCCCTAAGTGTGGTAGGGTCAGAAGCACTTACAAGGCCATGGAGTGAATCAAATAATCCTTCTATGAATAGGTAAGTGAGCCTCTCCCTGGATATTTCCAGAACCATAACTACTAATCTTTGGAATTTAGTGACATTCTTCAAGGGTTCCCCTTTGTCTTATTCTTGTTAATTATTTAAAGTGCTTTTGGGGGTGTGTTTGGTCAAACCTCTCAATGAGTAACTTTGTGAAGGCATCATAAGTCTTTATGTTTTGATGATTTTGGGTGATTAGACCATGTTGCCACCAATCATGAGTGACCCCTTCTAAGTGCAATATGGAAAATTAAATGGTATTTCTTCTAACATTGGGTTGAGATATAAGTAGGTTTTGAGTTTTTGGACCCATGAACGGGTTGTGGTTTTTCCTGATCCATCAAAACTTGGGATGGCCAACTTGCCTACAATGCGTTGTAAAGCTTGATTAGTTTGGTTCTTTCTTTTCCAATGGGCCTTCTTTTTTCCATCCTTACAATATACCTTAAAAGGAATGATCTTCTGGACCTCAGGGTCAAGCCTTGCATATGTTGTAGCAAGTTCATTCAATTCTGAATTAGATGTGTTAACTTCCCCTTCTTCCCCTGACGACCCTTCCCTAGATAAGAAGGGAGGCTGAGTTACTCTTGGGGTGGACCTTGTTGTGGTGTTATTTTACGGTTGGCTTGGGGTGGCTTCCCTCCCATTTCCTTGGTGAGACCTAAGAGCATCTATGGTTGCATTCATGTTTTGTAGGATTTGGATTGTTTGTTACATGAATTCACTAAATTCATGTTCCATTTGTTCCTTTCTTGTTTAGTCTTGGTTGTGGTTGTTTTTTTGGGCTATTCTCTTTTTCTCTCTCTCCAAGGCTCTCAAGGTTATTTGGCTAACCATCAACTATTTTCCCCTTAGGCTAGCAGAATCATGCTCTAATACCACTTGTAATGTCCCCTAATTGGGAGTGCCCTAAATTTTCCCTAATTTCCTTAATTTAAATAACAAAGGGGCTAGAGAATATCTTTCATTTGATTGAAGCACTGATTGAAGCCTTGCACATAGGTTAGAAACATTTACCATAATCAAATTGATTAGCATATTATAATCATTTGTCACAATAATATTAATTAGCATATTACCATAATTAGATACTAATAACTCATGACCAATCATTAATTTAATCACAAAGTATTTTAACATCCTTGGAGGGTGCAATCATAGGAGAGTATGGGAGAATGTGACTTGATGGGGTGCCTAGGTGTCATGTCCCCAAAAGTCGTAAATGTTAAATATGAGATGCTGAAATACAAATAACAAAATCAAATAATTATCAAAATATAAGTATAAGTATTTGCCATCTAAACACTATTATTATAATTATCGAGATAATATTATTATAATTATAAATATATAGTTTAAAGGCATTACTATAATTATAATTATCATTGATAATATTATAATTAAAATCATATTATAAATATCATAGAAAATTTTATAATATTATTTGGATAATACATATGTAAGGTATTTCTGATTATAATTATATGATTGAATAAATAAATAAATAGGATAACAGATATTATAAATATAAAATATAAACTAAAATATCATTATAACCATATCTTAATTATAAACATAGACATTGACTATGCTATCAGCATAATAAAAGATCAAACCTTCCTAACCATTCAACAACGATTATAAAGTGAAACGTGCAATCATAATGGGCATCAGTCAACTCCAACAAATAGATCTAAGAAAAGGAAGCTATCTTCCAAAAAGGCATGACCCCCCAATTGCATCTCTTCTCCTTATTGTAGGAAGATATAAGGTGAGAACATATAAAGAGGAAAGATATAAATCAAGAGGGAAAAAGTGAGAATATAGGAACAACAACTTAGGAATCAATGAGAAGAAAGAACGTATTCTGCACACAAAAGACTATCGAATCATCCATAAAGGGATATTGTTTGGAAATCAGGTCAATGAATATCCTCAGAAATACATCTATAAATCTGGCATAAAAATAGAAATCTGAGCAGAGCCGATAAGGGAAGTAAGTGAAAAATCATTGAGCCTTAGGCACCAATTGGGAGGATTGAATGGGAATAAGGAGAAAAGGAACCAGCAATAACAGAGTTTTATAGATATAAGTTGAAGAGAGCATTAAGACATTATTGCAAGAAGATTGAGTTGCTTCTAGGGAGCTGTTGGTGCCCAATCCAGGCCATACATTATTCATAGAAGATTTAGAGACTCAACTATTATTGGGTCGTAGGATTGAAAGATCATATTAGAGACAATAAATAACAAATACATTAACTTATTCCAATTGTCTATGATAGAAACTGCATACAAATTGTAGTGTTTACCTCATTATAGTTGCAAACTGTTACCTCAGAGTTTATATCAAATAGATACTCATTCCTATCACAACACACACACACACACATATATATATATATATATATATATATATATATATATATATATATATCACTATTGTCCACAAAATATTGGTCCGATAATCAAATTGGAATAACCAAGAAGATTGTTCTTTAAAATATATCATTGAAATTATTGATCCTAGATCTGTTTAAACCTTGATTTAAGAAGACTAAAGACAACTTAAGAAAAATCCAATGTGGGGACATTACAAGTGACATCAAAGCATAATCCTGCCATCCTGTGAAAAATTGGTTAACACAAACTTACCAAAGAAGACAACCTAGGAAGAACAACACTTAAAACAACACCATAAGTGAACAAATGAGCAACAAAATGAGAACCTTCATGGAACAAACCACCCAAGCCCTCATGGACCAAAATGAGAGGAATGAAAGAACCACCTAACTTCTCCTCCAAGCCATCCAAAATATGAATAGCAATAATGGAAGGGAGACTAATTCTAATAATTTCGAGAATAATAATCCCTCCTCCCCAAAAGCACCCTACTCTAGACCAACAAGACCCCCCTTCCTACCTAGGGAAGAATGCATGGAAGAGGGGGAAGCAAATGAACCACCTTCAGATAATGTGGATGAAATCATGGAAGCATACAATAAACTTAACCCTGAATTTAGGAGGAATTTCTCCTTTAAAGATTAATGTGATGCCAAATTAAGAGCTGCCCCTAGGAAGAAAAGGCAAAGGAAACACAACAAAGACCTAAATAATAGAGTGGGCAAGTGGGCAAGCTAACCCTCCCAAATTTTGATGGGTCAAATAAAATCACAACACACGCATGGATACAAAAATTAAACACTTACTTAACCCTTAGCCCTATGATAGAAGGAGACATTGTCCAATTTTCCTTCTTACATTTAGAAGGATTGGCCCATGAATGGTGGCACCATGGTATCCACACCCAAGGGAACCAAAATGTAACATCCTATGATGAATTCACATAGAAACTTATAAAACACCTCAAGATAGAAGGCACCTAAAAAAGGCTTCAAAGAATTAACTCAACTTAAACAACATGGATCGGTTGAGAATTATATAGTAGAATTTCAAAGGATTTTAGTTAGGGTTCTAGGGGTTGATGAGGATAGACTTACCTACCTTTTTGTAGGAGGAATAAAAGATCCAACCTAAGGACTGGTAAGCATCTTAAAACCCACCTCTTTGGAAGATGCAATCGATAAAGCCCTAACATTAGAGGACACAACCTCAAGAGATAGAACAAGAAATCCCCCTACAAAGACAACATAAAAAGAAACCTTCCAAAGGGAGGAAGAGCGCAAGGAACCATACCTTTCTTACCGTGACTAAGAGGAACTAAAGAGGAAGGGGCTTTGCTTTGATTGTAGAAATGTATGGAAACCAAAGTACCAATGCTGTCAGAAAGACCTTACAAGGGAAGACTTGTGTCGCAAGTGTGAGGAGGTTCGAAAACCTATATAGAGATGTAGAAAAAAAGGAAGACAAGCCTTCAACGTGGAAGTGAACTCTAATAAAGTTATAGGAGATAAATGTAAAGAAGAACCAAATAAAAGAAGATACGAAGGAGGAGGTGACTCCTTTAAGAAATAAAATCAAAGGAATGAAGCTCTTTAGGAAATCTAGTCTATAATGGGGGACATTGCGTCCTATAGTGGAGAACCTTTGTGTTCTATAATGGAGGACATTGCATCCTATAATGGAGAACCTTTGTGTTCTATAATGGAGGACATTGCGTCCTATAATGGAGAACCTTTGTGTTCTATAATGGAGGACATTGCGTCCTATAGTGGAAAACCTTTGTGTTCTATAATGGAGGACATTGCGTCCTGTAATGGAGAACCTTTGTGTTCTATAATGGAGGACATTGCATCCTGTAGTGGAGAACCTTTGTGTTGTATAATGGAGGACATTGCATCCTATAGTGGAGAACCTTTGTGTTGTATAATGGAGGACATTGCATCCTATAATGGAGAACCTTTGTGTTCTATAATGGAAGACATTGCGTCCTATAATGGAGAACCTTTGTGTTCTATAATGGAGGACATTACATCCTATAATGGAGAACCTTTGTGTTCTATAATGGAGGACATTACATCCTATAATGGAGAACCTTTGTGTTCTATAATGGAGGACATAGCATCCTATAATGGAAAACCATTGTGTTCTATAATGGAGGACCAATGTGTTCTATAATAGGAGAACTAATGCGTTCTATAAAGGGGGGTACCAAGTAGACCCAAAAGGGCTAAATTAGAAGAGAAAGGGAAAGAGTTGGCATGATGGGTCCCAAGACCTCCATCAGGTCATGATTCCCCATACTCTCTTATGGTTGAATCCTACAAGGATATTAGAATGCATCTCGATCGCCCTAATGATTGACCATGAGTAAATACTAAAATTTAATAATCTACTACTTACTATTATTGGGGTGAATGCTTATGACTAGCTAACCAATATGATTATGATAAATGGTTCTAATTTGTGATCAAGCCTTCAATCTGGACCATAATCAGATGGGAGGTGTTTGCTAACCCCTTGTTTATTAGGTTAAGGATGTAAATTTAGGGCATTCCCCAATTAGGAAACCGAGATGTTTTTATCATCCCAACCTTAAGTTGTTTGAGGACAAGCAAAGTTGGGAGGGGAGGACTGTCATGTTCCCAAAAATTGTAAATGTTAAATATGAGATACCAAAATACAAATAACAAAATCAAATAATTATCAAAATATAAGTACTTTCCATTTAAACACCATTATTATAATTATCAAGATAATATTATTATAATTTTAAATATATAATTTAAAGGCATTACTATAATTATAATTATCATTGATAATATTATAATTAAAATTATATTATAAATATCATTGATAATATTATAATATTATTTGGATAATACATGTGTAAATTATTTCTGATTATAATTATATGATTGAATAAATAAATAAATAGGATAATATATATTATCCATATAAAATATAATCTAAAATATCATTATAACCATAATAAAGTGAAACTCGCAATCATAATGGGCATCATTCAACTACAGCGAATAGATCTAAGAAAAGGTAGCTATCTTCCAAAAAGGCACAACCCCGAATCACATCTCTTCTCCTTATTGTGGGAAGATATAAGGTGAGAACGTATAAAGAGGAAAGATATAAATTGAGAGGGAAAAAGTGAGAATATAAGAACAACAACTTAGGAATTGATGAGAAGAAAGAATGTATTCAACACACAAAAGGCGGATCATCCATAAAGGGATATTGTCTGGAAATCCGGTCAATGAATATCTTCAGAAATACATCTATAAATCTAGCATAGAAATAGAAATCTAAGCAAAGCCGATAAGGGAAGTAAGTGAACAATCATTGGGCCTTAGGTACCGATTGGGAGGATTGAATGGGAATAAAGAGAAAAGGATAAACAACTAGCGATAACAGAGTTTTACAAATATAAGTTGAAGAGAGCATTAAGACATTATTGCAAGCAGATCAAGTCACTTACAGGGAGTTGTTGGTGCCTAATCTAGGCCATACATTATTCATAGAAGATTCAGAAACTCAACTATTATTGGGTCATAGGATTGAAAGATCATATTAGAGACAACGAATAACAAATACAGTAACTTATTCCAATTGTCTATGATAGAAACTGCATACAAATTGTAGTGTTTACCTCATTATAGTTGCAGACTATTACCTCAGAGTTTATATCAAATACATACTCATTCCTATCACTATATATATCATTATTTTCCATAAAATACTAGCTCGATAATCAAGGTGGATTAATCAAGAAGATTGTTCTTTAAAATATATCATTGAAACTATTGATCCTAGATCTATTTAAACCTTGATTTAAGAAGACTAAAGGAAACTTAAGACAAATCCAATTTGGGGACATTACACTAGGACCCTTTTACCTTGGCCCAAGAGTGGATATACCATTGCTTTTGGCCTCATGTGGCCCATGCCATCCATATGAGGTGATCTACCTAGGAGGTGTCTTTTCCATTATCCCCTCATCTTGCCAACCATTTCCCTCTCTCTATGATTTGACCTCTTATGTTGATTATCCATGATGGAGGAGTGAGATTACAATGGTTGCCTTGAAAATGCCATTTCTTCTAAGCCTAGAGCATTGTACCCTCTGTACCCCCTTGGCCTCATGGGGCTCATCTGGTCCCTGTTGTGACCTTTTCACACATCAACCCATTGCAAATGGGGACCCCCTAATTTTTGCTTCGTTCGGGTCTTTTGGCTTGATTTTGGTTGGCTTTTCTTGCTGTCCCTCTCTTTGTTGCTTGTCTTTCCGGGGATGTGCCCGTCTTTGAGCTTAAATTTGAAGTTTTGGCTAAATCTCGAAAATTAGGGTTTGCGCTTTTCATGTCAATTTGAGATCAATTTGAGTTGGTTAGTTGCATTCTGATTGTTGCATCATGATTAAGACACTTCAAACTGCTTGCCTGCAAATTTTGAGTTGAATCTGACAACTTGCTATTTTTAGCAGTCTGGGCTTCAGAGGCCATTTTTAGGGTTTGCATGCGAAGTCTTTCGATGCATGTTTGGAGAATATTTCTGGGTTTTCCAAGACCTACGCAATGATATAACATGCAAGATGAGATGATAACTTTCTGCAGTCTTCACTTTGGAGGCTAATTTTAGGGTTTGCATGTTGGACTTTTCAGTGCATGTCAACATTTTCTTCATGGGTTTTTCAAGAGCTACGCAACAAGGTAACATGCAAGCAGAGTTGATCACTTTTCAAAAACTTACTATTTTTAGCCAGTGCCCGCATGCAATCTAGTTTGCTGGGTTTTTCTGGGTTTTTTGAGATCTCTCGGTTTGTGTGACATGCAAACGCATCTAGTAGCCGATTGGTCACTTTTTCAGACAATTACTATTTTTAGCAAGATCACTCCAGCAACTGCCCAACACTTCAGTATCACGAACAGGCCAACATGCAACAAAAATGGGGTCAAACGGAGATCATTTGATCAACATGCAAGTTGGATTAGGGTTTCTAGCTTCGAGACTCAAAATGAGGGGTAAAATGCCAGAATCTCCGAAAACCGATGTATCCCACTGCGATCAGTATCTTTCGAGCTATCCACTGGTGAAATTTGAAGACAATCTGAGCACTTATTATTTAGAGTAAGGAACTCCAGAAACATACTATAAATAGTAAGTCAGCAACAGGCGCCGGTGTGAACAGGTAGGCAAGTTAACCCATGAGGATCACGTCATTCAAATTTCAAGTTAAACAAAGTTGTGGAAGTCATGAAATCAAGCAGTTACTATAAATAGTAAAACACCTCCAGAAACATGCTATAAATAGCAAGTCAGCATGAGACACCAGTGTGAACAGGTCGAGTAAGTGACGAGGACCCCATGGAGCGAATTTCAAATCAAATGGAGTTGTACAGGTTCGAAAATCAAGCACTTACTATTTTAGCATGTCCATGTAGAGGAACTAGGGTTTCCTAAAAGGTAGGGCGACGAGGGCCACACAGAAACAACATCCAAGCACGACCAACATCCTTCAGGAAAATTGCACGCAAAGTTTGAGCTCATTCTGAACAGTTACTATTTTTAGTAAGTTGCTAAAAATAGCAGGTGCATGCAATCATCAGACGCTAGCAGCTCAGTCAAGTCACGAGGTTCGAGGCAAAGCAAAAATCCAGCCTTCTGGAGCTTGAAATCAGCTTGAAATGCAAAAAAATTGAGAAACTTTCTAAAAATAGCAGGTTAGGGCAAGCTGAGAGCATCATGAACAATTCGCCCTAAGTCAGACAAAAAGCTCGAAAATTCATCTAAGTTTGGCAAAATGGAAGCTTTGCATGCCAAATCTGCCCTGGAAGCTTGAAGAGCCATGAAAAATTCACTAAGTCTGAGAAATTTGAAGTCCAACATGCCAAATGCGCCCAAGCTTGAAGAGATATGCCTTGAAATTTGTTTAAGTATGCTAAATTGGAAGTAGAGGACCCCAGATGTGCCTTAACTTGAAGAAGGAGGCTTGAAATTCTACTAAGGCATTGAAATCAGAAGCTCAGACCTCCAAATGTGCCCTTGCAAGCTTGAAGGGAGTTGAAAATTTCTAAGTACTAGAAAATGGAAGCTAGCCATGTCAAATGCGCCCTAGGTAAAGAAAGGCACTTGGAAAATTTTCTAAGTGTAAAAAATTGGAGGTAGGGGGGAGTTGAATGCGCCCTTGACTTGGAGGAAGCCTTGAAATTTCTCTAAGTATGCAAATTGGAAGTAAGGACCCCTATATGCACCCAAGGAGAAGAGGAGGTAATTGAAAGTTGACTAAGTCTGGAAAATTGGAAGTAAGGACCCCTATATGCGCCCAAGAAAGAGAGAAGCCATGAAAATGTTCTAAGTGTTGAAAATTGGAAGCAACTACCCTCATATGCGCCTTAGCTACTTGGGGTTGATTGAAAAATAGTTAAGTGTTGGAATTTGAATTGGCTACCTCAAAATGCGCCCTTGAAGTGAGAGGAGGTTGGAAATTTTACTAAGTATTGAAAACTTGAAGCTTACCCCCTCAAATGCACCTTAGGAAGCTGAAGATGGTTCGAAATCTCACTAAGTGTTGCAAATTGGAACCTCAAAGGTAGAAATGCGTCTAGAATGGGAGGAGAGTCATGAAATCTTCTAAGTACCTAAAACTTGAAGCAAGACCCCTTATGTGCACCTTGACTTGGAGGAGAAGTTAGAAAAATTTCTAAGTGTCACAAATTGAAAGCGGTGCTAAATGCGCCCAACCTTTTGAAGAAGAAGTTTGAATTTTTTTCTAAGTGTGGGAAATTGGAAGCTCCCACCCCCAGATGCGTCCTTGAGGAAGAATGGAAGATGAGATGCCTAGGAAATTTTCTAAGTGTGAAAAATGAAAGTTGAAGAGTCCAAATGCGCCTAAAGGAAAGAGGGTGACTCAAAAATTTTCTAAGGCATTGGAATTGAAGGTAGATACCCTCAAGTGCGCCTAGCTTAAGAAGGAAGATGGAAAAAGTTTCTAAGTAGTGACAATTGAAGTTGGACCCCCTTAAATGCGCCCTAGTAAAGAATTTGACTTAGAAATTTGGCTAAATGAAAGTCCAGGGTGGTATATGTGTCCAAAGCATTAAGGTGAGTGATTGAAAATATTTCTAAGTGTTGAAAAGTGATAGCTCATACCCCTCAAGTGCACCCAAAGTGAAGAGAGATGCTTTGAAAATATTCTAAGTAATGAAACTAGAAGAAGACACACCTAGATGTGCCCTATCAACTGGAGATGTCAAGAAATTTTTCTAAGTGTTTGAAAATGAAAGTGCATAGTGTCAAATGCACCCTAGGAAGGTTGAGGGGCAGAGAAATATCTTAAGTCATTCAAAATGAAAGCCCACCATAGTAAATGCGTTCAAGGAAGAGACATCAAGGTGAGAAGTTCTAAGGGAGAAATGAAACACCACCATCCCAATTGCACCATCAAGGTGAAGAAATTTGCAAAGCCCATCGAATCTGCCCATGATGAAAGGTTGCAAAGAAGGCAAAGTCTACTGGATAAAATGATGAATGAGGCCAATTAGACTTTGGAAATCAAAATGTTGAGATTAGGTAAGTGGAATGAATTTATACCATAGAGTGTTCTAATGCTCTTCTCTTTATCTGTTTTGTAGGATAAACGCCGGGGCCAGAGCACGATGATTTGAAGTGATGAAGCAAGTAATCCAAGATGATATTACAACCTTGAAAAGAGATAAAGCTATGTGTTTCGAGCTCCTCCATGAGATTTCAGTTGCGCCCAAATCATGAAAGGAGATGTTAGAAGAAATGGCTAAGTGTTGGAAGTTTCTTCACAAAGACCTAATGTGCACCCAACACAGGTAGGCAAGTGGCAAACAAGAACTGATTGAGTCCGTGATAAGAAAATCCTCCAAGACCATAGTAGAGAAAAAGATATGAAGGCCCAGGCAGTAAGGATCATCCTCAAGCACTAAAACGCCCTCAAGGCTAAGGATGAGGAGTGAACAAAAGGCTTCAATGTTAAAGAATGACAGCGAAATGAGCTAAAGAGCAAAGCAGAGAAATTCTCCTTAAGCATAAAGTCCTTCGATGACCCAAAAGGTGTTCTCCAGCGTGCTTCATACAACTTAGGATGCAGTGACAGGAAGGAGGAAAATCACCATCAAACAGGTTAAAAAGTTAGAGCCTTGGAGTTTCAGATTGAGAATGTACCTGCCGTATCAGTCCAAGAAATTGAAGCAGTGACAACTAGACTCATCTAGTTTGCAGTCAGAAAAGGAACAGTGGGAATGCGTCTTTGGACGAGAATCTTCTAGAAAAATGTGGCCATTAATTGCTCATTTATTACCCCACTCCTCTTGGTGGTGATTTTTAGGGTTAGGGCTTATGTGGCTCAATATGAGCCATTCATTGTAATTGTAATCTGAGCCGTCCATTGGACTAGGCCAACTATAAAAGGGGCATCCCCCCTCATTTGTAATTCAGTGGATTAGATTAGAGGATAGAGAGACAGCTAGGAGATAGAGCATAGATAGTTAGCATAGTTTGATAGCATAGCTTAGATTGAGGAGGAAGGAAAGATTTCTCGTTGAATGCTTTGTAAGAAGTTGTTGTGAACACTCTCATAATAAAAAAGTTTTCATTGATGGTGAATTTCATCTTTTGTTGTGAGTAGCTAGCAAGGCTCCTTCATCCTTCCGAATCACTTGGCATTTTAAAGTAGAGTAAAATTTATTTCATGTATGTAGATGATAGTTGTGGAATGTGGTGTTTAATTTAAGCAAGCTTCATTAAATCCATACCACTAGTGGGCTCGCTGATGGTGAGTTCGCCTTGCGTGGTCAACTGGAACATTGCGGACTTAACTTCGATTATGATCTTCATGTTGGCATGTGTCGTTGTGATGGTGTCTCCATTGTTGAATTATAATTTGAACATTTCTAGTTACTCCCCTTGAAGATTGCCCCAGTTTTGTGGAAGCTATCCGAAGCGAGGCAAAGCAAAGCTTGATTGAAGTCTGCGAGAATTGATTGCCATGTCCCATGACTTAGAATAGATTAAAACCTTCTTATCCCTACTACCATTCAAATTCAGTACTTTCTGGTTAGTTTAGGAAGCAAGAGCTTTATAGACAAAACCTTTCGAGCATTTGAATTCCTTTCTCTGTTGTTGAACAATTTTGTAAGTCCCCTTGAAATACCAACAAATCACAACGAGTCAACTGAGACTATATCCGTTGCATGAAGGAACCTTGGAGTTGAACGCATGATCTTTCTCGCAATCTTAGCATGCAGGAGACTTTGTTCAAGAGAGGATAGAGTGACTGTTGGGAAACTTTATTCTGTGTTGGTGCGGTCATGAAAATCACATCAACAGTCCCTATCTAAGGTGGTGTACCTAGGAGAGTGCCCCATCACCGTTTCCCTCTTGTAATCTCAGTTCCTTCTATCATGGCTAAACATTCAAGGCATATGAAAAACAAATATTAATCACATTTACTGATATGATAATAGAAGCACTATATCATTAGTAACTCGAATGTCTAATTAAATAATCACAACTGTTCATATTAAATTGTGCTACATCATATGACTATAAATTAGGTCTCATACCACTAATTTAGGTAGTTGAACTACTACACAAATAATAATTAATGATTATTTTTGATTTAGGAAATGCAGACCTCAATTCCTTACATCTGATTTAATGATATTCACATTATCCTTTAATCGGCTATTTCATAAGGGTCGACTATCTCCTATGATAAATATTTTCACTTAATATTTATTTCTTCCTTCATCTTTCAATTGATTGCTCCACATATGAATTTCTTCTAATGATAACGAGTCTCTTTGACCAAACAAATTGTTGTTTGCTGTGAAGTCGGCTAGATTTAACATATATCCCTGTTCATTTACTTCCATCCTTAAATATAAGCTTGATCATTTTTTTTGACAAGGAAAAGTTGGTTTATCCCTCAAGTCGGCCCATAGTATTGCTTCTTATATAAATATCATAAGTAAGGTTGGCCCTCCTATGGATATTTTAAATTGATTTAATTAATTCTTTATACTAGTTGGCCCAAGTTTAGTATTGAAATTGCGGGGGCATGTCATTTCCTCTAACAGTGGAGGGATACATAAGTCTATGAATCAAAGGTATTATTTTATCATACTAGCATCTCATCCATTTGGTTCTTATGTGTTGGAAGACCATTTATAGCAGCACATATGGTTACAATATTCTAAACCTCCTAAAATTTGACCATGACTAGGTTAAACATCCGAGTCTAGAATATCACACACAAAAACTTATGGGATACTGAATTGGCAAAGGCTACTTCTATTATTTTGTAGATATTATTACCTAGTGTGGTGATTACACTCTAAGGCATGGCCTTGTAGATATTGTGGCAGTCCCAACTCCCAATTGTAGGGTATTCCCAAGTACGATGCATCACTAATGCCCAATGATGCCACATCATGGACCACCTCATCCACAAATGGTGCTATCAAGTATCAACTAACATGGGTATCTCTACCTTGATTCACTCACCTAATAGAATACACCTACAGACAATGACAAATGTAGAGTCACAATTGCTTCAATAGAGATCAATTTTTTAAGTGTTATTGTTCAAATTAAAATATAAATGTAAAGTTCGTAAAGTCTTGTTATTGTTTCTCTATTTATATGTTCGTAATAAAATGCAAAGGTAGATAGATAGAAAAAAGTGAAGAGTTTTGCTAGATCAAGAAGCCAAATCCATGTGGATGCAAATCTAATTTCCTAGATTGCTTAAAGCTTTAAATTAATAATATGATTTGACTTCCTGGATTGCTAAAAGCTTTAAATTGATAATATGATTTGACTGCCACCAAGATCGATGATTTTCTTTATTGCAATATCATGTAATTTTTACTGCAAAATATCTCGTTGAAAATGTATCTATACATAGAGGGAGTGCCAAACACATCTATCTAAGTTGAAAAGCATGAAAGATAAAACCGAGGAAAGTGTACACTTTATCCATAGATTCCTTAATTTACTTTGTCAAGGGACACCCAATACACCCTGATGCAAGATTGATAGACAACTTTGGGATCACATCTTTCAAGTATTTTAGAGATTTTTTTTAACATTCTATGGAGACCAACTGCTTGGCTAACTTTTTATTTATACAAGGCCACTTGACCTTTTTGTTATGTTATTAGAGTTACATATTTACCCTTCACATGCACAATGACTCTAGAAGGTGGTAAGAAAGACTATTATAAAATTAGTTTTCATAATTTAGCAACTTAGGTTTTCAGTTACAGTTGGTTGGAAAGTACTTTGTGTAAACATATATTAAGTCTTCAAGAAAAGATGATTGCTCTCCTTCCTTGGGTCCAAGGGGAAGTGTATCTATCTAAAGGTTGCCATATTAGTGATAATAGATTTCCACAATCCATGAAGAGTGTTGCTGAGTGTTTTTAGATTAGATTGTGTGTGGTTGCCATATTGCATTGAGATTATTTACTTTGTAATTTAAAATTATGTTTTCTACATTGCTTTGTAATTTAAAATTATGTTTTGTATAGTGCATACATAAAAATATATTGAAATTGGACATATATGCAATCAACACAATGTAGTCCAACTTGCGAGAGGAGATGCAAGCACAAGGTTACCTTAAAAGGGGCATAGTATTAGATTAAAATATACAAGAAACCTCAAAAGAAAATGAAAAGGGAAGTTTAAAAAGTAAGGATAGAGAAAACACTCAAAAATAGTAAACACCAATTATTCAAAAATAATCATGAGTAAAATAACTTTAAATTTTCAATTGCATGCCCATATTACAAAACAATTAAAAATGGACAAGAAAACCCACCTGAAATTGGCACAAATTTGAAGAAAGAACTCTCTATGTTGGTGTTGTTTTACTCTCTTTTGCAGATCTGCATGTTCATACCTTCATTCAAGAGTGCTAAGGATTTTAGACTAATTTTTTTAATTCACAAATGGTCAATCCAAAAACTCGTTGGTTAGCTTTCTGTAATGCAAAAAAACTTCAAGTAACAGAAAACCCACCTAAAATTGGAGGTTGATATAAGAGTTATCTATAGTTATTGGAAATGTCTTGCCCCCTTCTACGGGCTATAAATCCAAATTTGCACCCAATAAATGATAAGAAAAGTAAATTAAAATTGTCAATGAAAAAACAGGTATTTGAAAAACTCACTACTTAATAATGCATATTGGAAACAAAATTTAAAATGAACAAAAACCCCACCTGAAAGGTTAATATAAAGAGTTATTTGTTATCTGTTGGCTCTATCACGAACTCTTCTATAGAGCCATATGTTAAAATCTGTCAAAAATAAACAAACCATAAAATCATTGGTTGGTAATCCATACTCCAAACAAAATTCAAATAATTAGAAAAACCTATCTGAACTTAGAAGTTAATATATTCTCTATCTATCTGAACTTAAAAGCTAATATGAAAAATTCTCTATATCTATCAACTAGTGCTTAATGAAATTAGATTTACATAACAGAAAAATTTGTTTAAACTCGTTGATAAATAATTCATACTGCATACAAAATTCAAAATGACAAAACAAGAACCTCTTAAAATTGAAGCAAACTGGATATGAAGAACTGTCCATATCTGTTGACTTTGTCTTACCCTTTTCTGCAAACACATACATTCAAAGTTACACTCATGAAAGATTAAAAAAAAAAAACTAAAATGCAAAAATGCATTGGTTAATGATCCATGCTGCAAACAAAATTTAAACTAAAGAGAAAAAACCCACAATAAATAAATTCTCTTTCTCTTCTTGGGACTTGTGCTTTCAAAACTGCACACAAGAGTAATTAAGAAAACAAATTTCAAAATGCACACAAAACCCAGCTGGAATTGAAGCCTGATATGAAAGAATTCAGAATTTCATTGTAAAAATGCTTAATGATCATTATTGAAAACAAATTTCAAAATGCACAGAAAACCCAGCTGGAATTGAAGCTTGATATGAAAGAATTCTTTATATTTGTTAATCATCTTAAAAAAATTAAACTAAACATCCAAAGAAAACTTGCACAGCGACTGTCTTGAGAATACAGAGCAAAATTGCAGGATAACTGGCTTGAGAAATTTCCATGCATAACTGCTTTAACACATACAGTATTTCAAAATCACACAAAGAAATTGCAGAGCAAAGAACAAGGAAAATAAGAAAATTACTGTCCATTGAGAATACAGAGGAAAGTAAAAACGCATAACTGTTTTTACACATACCAATTGCAGACACCTTGTAGTTCAAAATCGCCATGACTGGCTCGAGAAATTTCCATGCATAATTGATCAATCGCAGGCAGATACCTTGTATTTCAAAATCACCCAAAGAGAATATGCCCGATGATGGTCTTGACTGGCCTGAATGAAGTTACCGTTAATAATTTCAATTTTTAGTTTTAAAAAAATCGTTATAGCTTTTATTTCCAAAAATCAGTTTTCTCGTTACAGTTTTTATTTTCTAAATCAGTTATACGATTCCTATGAAACTTTAATATTTAATATATATTATTTAATAGAACTCTAATTTTATAAAATTATGCAATAATAATTTCATGATTAAATAATTTGTGTCAAAAATTAAATTTGAAAATTAAATAAATAAAAAGTATTTAAATGAAAATATATGACATATAGTTGTAAGTGATTTATATTTTGGAATCTATTTATTCGGTAGTATAGATATATTACATTTATTTATCTATTAAAAAATTAAGGAAATGTTTATTTATTTAAGAGTTCTTTTATATTATTTTAAAATTATTTAATAATTATTTTATTTTTACTTATTTATTTAGAGTTATTTTTTTATTATGTCTTGTTGTCATTGTAGAATGCCTTGTGAAATAATTATATGTTTAGGACACTTCTATGCCATTTTAACTCATTGTGGATAGATACATTGATCAACCTTATCAATGACAAAGTGCAACAATGATATTAGAGAGGTATTAGTAGGAGGATGTTAGGTGAAAGGTAGCATGGAAAATAAAGGAGAAGATAGAAGGAAAAACCTTCATTCCATGGAATGCCATTTGGTGGGGTTGTAACGTTTTGAGGAGATAGAGAACTATGAAAATAAACAATGATAAGAGGAGAAAAAGGGTTGGGTGTTGAAAGTTTTTCATTCACTTTTTTCCTTCCTTCTCTACAAGTTTCTAGCCATGGAGTTTGCTTATTATGTCATTTTTTATTTGTTTCTATGTTTTAGGTGAACGTGAAGTGAGACCCAAACTATGTCAAGGAAAGAAAAGCTATGAAAGGGAATTGATAAGAGGCGACAAGGAGAAGCTTAGAAAAAATAAAGTAATATTTAGATTAAGTTGAACTCACAAATATGAGTAGCAAAGATAACATGTGATACTATTGGGCCATCAAGGAGAAGCTTAGAAAAAGTAAGTTATTTTTAGATTAAGTACAAATCATGGATATGAGTATTAGAGATAGTATATGATACCACTAGATCATATTCATCTACTGGAATCCAATTGACATGAATGCCTCCCAAAACTCTTGCTTAGATATGGGTCTATCATTTCCTTTATGTTTGGAAAAAGAGACCCCAAAATATAATGAATCAACATTTGAAAATAAAACCATGCCAATTGTTGCTTGGTGTGTTGCATATGATTCATCAAATATCACATGGATCCCAATACACTCAAGTGTCATTTTCGAGAAAATAGTGAATATATACATTATGCAACTTTTCAGTGCCTACCTTAGAAATATCTTCAACACCATTCTTAGCACCGAGACAAATATTAGCACCTACTTAATAAATATCTGTATGTTATCTTTTCTATAGTTAAGTACACACTTCCTTCCCAATCAATTTCTTAAATAGTATTTAATTCTAAATTATTCACTCATGTAGCTAGTATTAATTAAAGCTAAGTTGAGAGATTAATTACCTTCCTAAAATAACATTTAGTTCTAACATTTTCATTCATATAGCTGAAAATAATTAATGATTTGAGAGGTCAGTTGCTTTCCTATAATATATTTTAATTTTAAATTATTTGCTCTCATAGCTAAAATAATTAATCTTTAAGTTGATTTATGTTTATGTGTATGCATATTATTAGATTATCTTAGAGCGAGCTTAGGGAAGTTTGGAGGTAGGTTATTGACTAATACTCACAATTGTTTTCATCCTCATCTTTGTGTTGACCTTTAATATTGCCTCCCCTCCTTTCAACTAGCATGCAAGGATCATAAGTAGAAGTGGCATAAGTAAACAAATTTAAATGAAATTTTGATGTTCTTGTTCAATTTTATTTTCTTATTCCAGCTATATGAAAGAATGATAAATTACTATTTATTTTGTGATGGGTTTGTCTTTTGAGTTTGTGGTTTTTAAAATTTATAACATTTACAAAAAAATTATATACAATCTAGGATTACTACCTCTAAGGCTAAACCTTAGAAGAGGCTAGCTAGTTACTCTTTTATTATTATACCACTTTAAAAAGAAAATATTTGATATTGAATGTAAATGAATCATTTCCTACCTTAAGATTTCTCACTTGATTGGAATTTTAAATGGTGGTTAAAATTTTAATCAATTGATCTAGTTGTCTTGATGATGCAACCAATAAATCCTACCATCATGATTTATTTCAATATTGAATAGTAAAAAAGATCATAGTTACACAACAATTCCAACTATATTTTACCTTCTCCAATTGAAAATTTCCTTTTTCAATTAGTCAAATTCCTTGCTAAAATCTACCTATTTTTAGTAAATCCTACACACTTACTCATTTGGCTATGAAACTTTCCAATTATTAGAGTCTAACTAAGACTAATTAAGAACTGACAACTTCTAATTTGCATGAAGTTCAATTTTTTTTTTTTTAAAGATCAAATTTGGAACTATCAAAAAAATCAAATCTTCAATTTGAGACCTTGGATGGTTGAGAATGACCTTGAAACAATGTCAAAACTTGCTTCAACTAAAGAAGTTCTATTGGCATCACGTTCAACTCCTTGAGACACTCATCCATATAAAATTTCAGCTCAATTAGACTCTTGATTCAAAATTTATGACCTCTAGAAGTCCTTGCATCACTTAACCCAAATAAATTACATTGAAAAGTTGTTAGCAAGAATTATTTGCAAGTTGCTATGTTAACATTAAATATGGTGTTATATATAATGCACAATAGAAATTTATGTGATCACCAAATAAGACATGATAATCCTTGTACCCATTAAATATATATTCATAGTATTGAAGATTACAAAGGGTACCTTAAGAAAAAAAAATTCTAAGTTGTGGAATATTTGATTGCAAAGTTATAACAATATAAATTACTTGGTAAATGGTTAGATCCCTCTTACCTATTGAGCCTAATATGGCACCAATACAATAGTAATAAATGACTTTTTATAAGATGTTGAATTCATATCTATAGTAAGGAGTTATTAGAAGGCCATTGAACTGAATATTCAATGCATATTGATTGAGCTTGGTAAATGAGTTCTATTTGTATCATCTGGTAGATAGATAGAGCTTTGGGAACTTAAAATTTAACTTAGCTAGGGTTCACAATATTGAATACCATGGTAGGAATGTGCTTACTAAATTACCTTACATAGAACTATTGGAAGTTAATGGTGAATTTCTATGAAAAACTTATGTACTAGGTAACCCTTAACCCTTGTATGGGAAACTTGGGTTTTTTGTCCTTAGTTAATGTATTATTATGATGACTAATGAAGTGAAGTGATTTTAGATCATTGTTCCTATTATATTTGGCTAATTTTTTTTGATGTCTTGAAAATATGATTATCTCATTATAGTATGTTATAGTAACGTCTCTTTCTCTTCTACATTATATTTAATACAAAGGTGTTCCCATTAATTGTAGGAGAGTACATTGGAATTTGATTGTGGCTATTTGTTCAATATGATTGGAAAATATCTTTTAAGGTTGATAATAATAGATAATTATTATTGTTATATGTTGCCATGGGATTATCTCATACAAATTAAATAAAAATCACATGTCATAATTATGTTATAACTTAGTCAGGATTAAGTAGGTAAAATATTAGTTTAATAGAAGTGTCTAAGGTATTAAAAGGTTATACATAGAATTTTGGTAAGATTAACTCATCAAGCTCACATATCTTGAATAGAATATATAAGTTGTAGGTACTTAAAATTGGAATATTGGGTTGATCTATATTCCCTTATATTTACACCATGTATATTCAATTACAATAATTTTATTTTCATTGTAATTTTATCTTTAATACTTAAGCCATTTCATGGTTTGGGTTGGTAATTTTTCATTGAATATCCAATTAAGTTGGTATATTTTTTGTTATAACTATTGGGAGTCCTTCTGATAAATTAGAATTGCTACTTGTTAGTTATCTTTTGGGCATGGTTTGTACACTCCACTCTCTTTTAAACTAACTAATTGAGATTTAAACAATAATTATTTGTTAAATTGACTTATTAACCTTACTTGGTGGGGATGCTTTATGTGAATCCATTTTGAATGAAGGGGATGAAATTTTATGGCTCAAATTACAAAGCCTCTAATTCCCTAAAAGGGAAATGTAGGTAGGGTCATCTCAAATGAGGCCTTAAATAGTACATCTAGGGCTAGGGATATGACATGATCTAAGGATCTTGTCCTATATAGTACATGACTGGAAGTAGTGGTAGAGACTAGGCTTAGTAAGGTTTGAGGATAAAATTTCCAAATTAAAATAAATTATTAAGTATATGAATCATTGGTTCCAAAATTTAAAGTAGACCAATCTCAATAGAAAGGTCAAGCTCACTATAACATATTAATTGGATGGTCATATTATGTAGGTCACATGAAGAAGATAAATTACTAAGATATTTGATGTGTCATGAAACTCTAATCAATATTATGAAAAAATTTAGTAGTAATCAAGGGTGGTTATTATGCTAGTATTAGATCATAGTTCAAATATTAGACATATATATAACTTGTTAAGACTTTGGAATAAGTTGTCAAGGTGAAAGTCTAGAGTTGTGTCCCACTTTGGGCTAGCAAAATAGTTTTGAGAATTTTTTTTTTCTCAAAGGTTTTCAAGTGAAACAATTGAACCCCTAAAATTGTGTGGCGCCTATATGACACAAATGATTTTTTCCAAATCTCTATTAGCCTAAAACTTTTAATTGAATTATTTTTTGTATCAATTTATAAACAAGGTTGGGCAAAGTCCTTTCTCCAAAAATGGCAAAGTTGGTAGTTGATGTGGCATCTTTGCCCCTTTGTTGGGGAAATTCAACAATTCAAGTGGATTTTCAACTCCTCCAACCACAAAAATTTAAATAAAAATCTAAAAATACCCTTTGGTAGGGCTTGGGGCTTCAAATCTAATAATATATATTTTTAATATGTTAATTAATATTATGATTATTTATAATTTATTACAATAAATTGTTATAATCAAACATAAGGCTAATTAGAAATTAAAAAGGTATACTATAATTTATTTTAAAATTTAAAACATGGTGCACTAGAGGAGAGATTCCTCTCTAAAAGGGTGTAACTTATTTTTGTTTATGATAAATAGTTTAGACATAAAGTGTAGTTTTGTAGAAGCTATTATATTTTGAGTAAACTTGAATTTAAAATTTTATTAAAAAAATAATCATAAAAAAATCCTCTATTCACTAGATATTCAAGTTATCTAAGTGGCAAAAAAAATAAAGGAAAAAAATAAATTTACTATATTAAAAGTGGAATCCCATCAACCTTTTTTTAGTATTTAATATTCTTTTCAATTTATAAAAAAAACTATTTGCAACTATTTTTTAAAAATAAAAAATTAGAAATGTAAACTAGACTAAAAGTTCCTCATTTCATTAGTTTCTATCATTTCAAAATTTTAAACATGTACATTTATATCACTTTCAGGAGCTCCAAGTTAAAAAATTGTATTTGTGTTGGTCATTTACTTTATAAAAGTGGGACATAGTTATGAAATTTCACCAACAATATTATACTTACTATCTCATTATGGTTATAATTGACACTCAATACGAATTATGTAGAAATAATTAAAGTGAAATGGACCCATAACACGTAACCTGATGTTTCAATTTTGGATGTTGTTATATGTTGAAACTTATAGAGATAGATAGAGATATTAGCCCTCTTATAATCAATAATTATGAATAGAAAATAATGAACCCAACAAAAAACACTAGGAGTTAAAAATTTAGCTTGATTTAGACACTTGTAGATTTGATGACAAAAGGGAAATATGTGAGATATGGAGAGGAATCAAATTGGTTCTCCACAACAATCATTGTATAAGGCTTACCTTCTCGGCTAGTTCTACATTATGTAATTAAAATAGAAGATAATATATATTTGAGGAACTTTGTGGCCATGGGACCAAAAAGATGAATACAATGAATATATGGAACCAAATCCAAAGGCCCACAAGGTCCAAGAATGGGGATTGAATGACCCAAGGAGCCAAACAAAGATAATGTTAGTTTTGACCAAGTAATATAGTTTAGAAAGGGGAAAATCTATTAATAAGTCAAAGAAATCATATGCCATAGGAAGAGCAAGGATTTAGTGAAAGGGATTGTTAAAAATGATATTACTAATCAAAGGTCAATTTATGTCTAGAAACATTCATTACAAGGAACAAGTGGTGGTGAACGGGAGTTAATTGGATACTTGGTTAAGATGATTAGGTCAAAACTTAACAAATGGGACCTTGAAAGGAAACCCATGATTATCAAGTATGGTACTACATCATTTATGATGAAATAAGAAGAGAGATTTATTTTGAGTCTCTTTTCAAAGAACAAGAAAAATAGAAAATTCAAATAATGTTATAGAAGGATAATTTTTTTTTAGAAATGTTGTCATTGATGTCAAAGGAAAACAAGGTTATCAAAGAGTTTATTGTGGAAATTATTGGTCTAAGATGTATGGATGAGAATGTCAAGATAAGAATGAAGAGATTGTCATTGAAGCCAAAAATGAATGAAGAGAATGTTCAAAATATTGTCATTTCAATGCCAAAGGTATAAAGACAATTTAATGGTTGATGTCAAAGAGTTCATAGAGAAAACATTGATAGACAAAATAGTTTCCACCGTTAACATTGATGCCAAATGAGGTCGATGTATAGAAAAAATAGTTTCCATCATTATCATTGATGTCAAATGAGATCGATGTCAAAGGAGAATTAATATCATTTAGATTCAATGAGAGAAATTATAGTTTAAAAGCGAAGTGATTAAATTTTAATTATATTTAACAAGGAAAAGATTAATATGATTGATCACCAAAGCAATACGAAAGATAACAATAGTATATTGCGTGAAGAGGAGCAATGATTACATGTTAATAGATAATAAAAATTATATCATTGATATAAAAAAATAAAGATATGTTAATAAGAAGCAATAAAGCAAAGACAAATTAATAAAGGAAAATGATCAAAAGAAAAATATTTAAGACAAAAAATAGATAAGACAAAATAAGAGAGACAAAAAAAGAGGAGACAAAGCAACAATTATATATTCCTAAAGGGGCAACAATTAAATATGGAAAGAAGCAAGGTTAATAGTTAACAAATCTATAGTCAAAAGCACATAAATATCCTTAATCACCCAAGATATAGCGATCATCCTTTTTAATAGAGAGAAAATATAATAGGCAAAAATTTATTATTACAAGACAACGATTAAGAGTTTTAAAACAAAAGAAATTAGTTTTTAAAAAGGCTAACCCCTCTATGAATAGTCACCTCTTCTTGAAGGATTGCATCCCTTGGATAATGAGGCATATGAAGAGGTATAAATAGATGATGGTTTGAGTAAAAAAAAGCATGCGATTCAATGAATATTTTTTGAGTAAAAGAGTAGATATAAATAAAAAAAGGTAGAAAAATGAAGAGAAATTATGATCTTTTATAGAAGAATGTATACTGTGACATAATGAAAAATATATGAGAAAATTTATAAAGAAAAATTGATATGCATAGTGACCAAGTTTGAAGGAAGATATTGACAAAGTTTTTATTAGATTTATGAAAGAGAAGTGTGCATGATTTAGATCATATTTGTGAAAGATGCACAGTGTGTGAATTGAGATTAGATAGTGTGTGTGAACCTAATTTGAAAAGGAAAGACTTAATTCATAGAGAATCATAAGTTGTAATTAGATTGTGAGTTAAAGAGAACAAGATCAACCATTGAAGGATTAATAGAGGTTGAAGCCTCTTGCTGGATTGGAGCTCAGTTTGTGTGGGGGTTGGAGTCTCCAATAGAGGTTGGAGCTTCTTGTTGAGTTGGAGCTTAGTTTGTGTAGAGATTGGAGACTTTAATTATAGTAGGTTGGAGCCTAAAAGAAGAAGAATATTAATATATATATAAGCAATATTTTGTCGTGGTTTTCTCCTGCAAGGGTTTCCAGATAAATCATGTGTTCTCTTTGTGTTTTTAATTGCTAGATCTTGTATATATGTGTAGTTATTGTGATTGGTTAAGTTTTGAAAAGTAAAATATTGTTAGATACTAATTCACCCCCCTCTCAGTATCACTGTGTGCTCATCAAGGTTAGTCACTAGAATTTAGTTGGCTCTAAGGAGTGACAATAGAAAATTATTGTAGACAAAATTCTAATTTTTTCATTAATCTAATTACCACAATAAGATTTGAGAATCAAAAACTAAATAATCTAGTTGAAGAGGCCGTGTTGAGGAAATTTTCCTTTGTTGGGATTTTCTGTGTGCATTACTTCAGAGAAGGGAACCAAGTAGCCAAGTACTTGGCCAATATTGGTACCAATTCTAATGGAGACATCATAACATAGATATAAAAGTGTAGAATTCATTTTATCTAGTGAGTTGGAGATCTTTGCTTTGGTGGCATAAAAATCTATTACAAACATATATTTGAGTTAATATAAGCCTTCTTTCTTT
The DNA here is from genome assembly GCA_007258455.2 of Sequoia sempervirens. Taxonomy (NCBI): domain Eukaryota; kingdom Viridiplantae; phylum Streptophyta; class Pinopsida; order Cupressales; family Cupressaceae; genus Sequoia; species Sequoia sempervirens. The sequence goes on from VDFB02000003.1 coordinate 94,371,114, forward strand.
CTCAAGAATGAGGAAATATATGACAATCTCAAATCTATAGAAAAATGTCACATACCAAATGGTATGGTGGTTCTATAAATTTATAAAGTGAACTTAATTTACAAAGTGGGTTGAGCTATTTGATTAATAATTACAAGAAGAAAAAGTATTTTAATGAATAAAAAAACTAAGGTGAAATGGGAAGAGTCTTCCAGTTATAATTTATTGGTAAGGACAACCATGCATCCCCTTGCTACAACTATGGGTAGATTGAATGTTATGTATTACACACATTCAAGTAAATATTATTTGTAGCTAGTATTAAACAATAACAATTACTTAAGAGGAGGCTTCCAAATTAATTTTCATTTAATGTTATGCTTGTACTTACGAAATGGAGCATTGAGTTAGATTAAAGAATAGAGGAATTGTAAAGAAAATTAGAAAAGAGATTACAAATAATGAAAGTGACAAATAAACAATAAAATCTAGGTATTAAAAAAATATTATGTATGTAACAACAAGATGTAAGAATTAAGGAATATGATCTCAAATTATGGAGAATGAGGATATATGTGATGTAGGAGGATCTGGTTCCATGAGAAATCTCACATCAACCAAAAATATTTCATGTCTTTCCTTTCAATATTGTTGTTTTTATGTTTGTTTTTGTTGATTTTTTGGTTGTGGCTTTACTGATTTTTAGAGGAAATTTGGGTCAAATTAAGGATATCACCTTATAGAGGAGTCTAATGGGTATCTACAAATCAAAATTTCTAAGAATTAGACTCAAATTGGTTCAGTTATGGCTTTGTGGATTTTAGGTTTGTTACTAGTTTGTGGACTTTTGGGGTGTTGTTGAACCTGCCCTTATGCAAATTTTTGTTCTACTAGAAACCTTAGGAAAATATTTGGTATGTTATTGACCTTTGTTGAGACTCAATGCTAAATTGATCATTTATAACCGGTTCTAATATTTTTTCTTGCATGTTTGATACCAATGCAATTTTTCATACTTGACAAAACTTCTTGCTTATCTAGCTTGCAAGAATTCCACATCTATTTGAAGCATGTGGGTTTCTTATGGCCATCCAGATCTGTGAATGAAATCTTGTGATTTGAACATTTCAAAGTTTTTCAACTAGTTTAGATGAGTAGTCTTGATGGTGACATCAACATTACACTGTTGCAAAAAGAAAGTAATTGAGTCAAATATGTGCATTGCTTAAAAGGTTCAGTTCAGTAAACAAAAAAAGATGAAGATAATGTAAGGATGATGCCACCTAGTACGGTTGTGAATTTTTTCTGACCATCTAATCATGAATTAAAAATACTATTTGAACGACCATGTGCCAATCTTTTACTTATTGTTGCATCTATAGACTTTCAGCTTGCTACTACCTCTATGGACTTTTAGCATGCTGCTGCATTTATAAAAAAATAAATGTTCAAGGAATAAAATAATGATTGATTTATGTTGGGAGGGGCTTTTTTATTAGGGAAAATATTTTGGGAAAATTTGAGAGGTGATTGAGATTAGATTGGTCCATTGTTGTACTCATGTATTGTAATTATGCTATCATAAAATAATATAATTTGAATTTGTTTTTTGTTGAAAAATTTGTTGATTGTTATTTGGGTTGTAAGGTTGGGTACTTTGATATGACCCCTTAATTTGGATTACATCAAGTGGTATCAAAGCAAGGACCTTCTCTTGCTGGGAGGTGGTGAGAAGTTGTAAACGTTAAAGTGATAGGTGATCCTAAGGCTTTGAATATTTGTTGCAAGTTATGAGGATTCCTGCAATTACAAAAAGAAAAGAGGGATGTGGAAATCATGAGAAGGATAAGTTCTATGGAAACCACTAGAGGTCAAATATAGGATTATTACAAATATTCCTCCATGAATATGACACCTTAGGATGGAGGAGATGTTTGAGTAGTTCCATATTGAAATGAAGAATGAGTTGAGGACTCTAGTAGCATATTTGAGGAGAAATTTAGAGAATTCAAAAGACCATGCGCAAGTAGTGACAAAAGAAAAGTGGAAAAAAAATGAGGGAGAAAACAAAATTCTAGTGGATTAAGGACAAGAAAAATTCCTAAGAGCTCTTTCCAAGATTAGTAAGGGTAATCAAATGGAAGTGGACACTTTTTTGGAACAATTAAACCTTGAAGAGTTGGTAGATTAGATGGTGAGTTGGAAGAGTATTTTGATTTGGAATAAATCCATGATCCACAAAGGGTAAATTTGGTGCAAAAAAACTAAAGGGACATGTTTCCCTTTGGTGGATGGAGTTGTGGAGAGCAGGAGTTGAAAATGGTGATACAACTTGGATAACTTGGTGGAATAAGATGATAGCTAGGTTGAAGGAAAATTAATTTTTGGAGATTTTGAATTGGAGTTGTTTAAAAATCTTAGAATAAAAAATAGGACATGAGTGTAAAATATTACATAGAAGAATGTTACAAGATGGTAGTAAGATTTGAACATCATGAAAAGGACAAAGAGAGGTATCCAAATACATGAATGGGTTAATATTTAATATCTAGGATGAGATGCGTATGTTGAGAATCACCACGGTTGAAGATGCATACTAGTACACCTTAAAGGATAAAGAGAAGATATCTAGAAGGAAGCAAAATAGTTCAAGAGGTAGAGGAAGAAGAACAACAAAAAGAGGAAAATAAAGTAGTAGTAAAGGGAAATAGGCATCTGAAGAAAAATAAATCCCTAAATGGAATAGATAATCAAGTCAAGGGATGAGATGAAGAGAGTATATTGTAGGAGGATGTGGTGGCAGTAGCAAGGGGTTTCTTAGGAAAATGGTTCTAGTGTGGAGAAGTTGGTCACAAGGCCTTTGAGTGTTCACAATTACAATAAGAAAGTAGTAAGAAGAGCACAACTAGAAATCCCCTGACATAATTGGAAGAATAAAGTGTAGCATCACCAAAGGAAAAATAACTAGAGGAAGGCGAATCTCTTATGTTGAAGAGAGACTTAATGAAACCAAAATAGGAAGGAGATGGAAAATCACATAGAAGATGTATTTTCTAAATTGTATGAAAGTATAGAGGTAAGTGTTGTAAAGTAATTGTAGATAGTGGTAGTACTGATAACCTAGTTTTTGAATAAATAGTAGAAAAGATAGGTTTGAAAAAGAGAAAAAATACCAATTCTTTAAAATTTACTCGACTTTAAAAGAACATGAATTGATGGTGGATGAGCAGTGCATGAGTTTTAAGATCGGGTCATGTAAGGATGAAGTCTTGTGTGATGTTATGTTAATGAATGTATGTCATGTGTTGTTAGGAAGACCTTGGAAATTCGATAGGGAGGCTATCTATGATGGTAGGAAAAATATATACACCATTGTGAAAGGTGGACATAAATATGTTTTGAGTTCATTAAATGAAAAAGAGAAGAAAGTAAAGGAAAATCATCTTGTAGTTTTTTCTAGATTAGAAAAACAAGTCATAAAGGTCATAAAAGAGGTTGAAATAACATGGTGAAGGCTCCTTTGAAGAAGACTACAATTAGGAATAGAGGAAATACTACTAGTTTTGTGCAATAGCAATATAAAGAAAGGGAGAAAGGCACGAAGGCTAAAGGTAATCACAAGGGAAGTGAAGATTCAAAGAGGAAACATCATAAATCATAATTGGGGTATTTAAGACTATCTCACAAAGGGCATGTATCTAATTTATAGAGCAATAAAATTAGTGGTAATTTGCATGTTGAAGATGGAGAAGAAGAGAGGAAAAGAAAGGGAAGAGATCAAGTGAATAAAGAAGTTTGAATTAAAAAAAGCATGGGATCACCATCCTAAGAACCTAAAATTTTTCATGAGTTTCTAACTCATGGAACATTCTACTATTTTTATTCAAGAGATCATTTGGGTCCATAGGCAATCTTGCATCAACCAAAAATATTTCCTTTCTTTGCTTTGAATTGCGTTGCTTTTTACGTGTTTATTTTGGTTTTTAGGTTGTGGCTTCATAGATTTTTAAGCTTAATTTGGGTTAGGTTGTGGCTTCAAAGATTTTCAAACTTAATTTGAGTCAAATTAAGGGTATCACCTAGTAAAGGATCCTAATGGATATTTGTAGATCAAATTTGGTGAGAATTGGGCTTAATTTGACTTAGTTATAGTTGTCATGCCCTAAATTTACACATAGGGCAAGAACACAACCTACAATTTTTTTAATTAAACACATAATAACACCATTCACTAATAACCATGTACACACATGGGCATTAGTCTATATGCATCGAACGATGTTGGATGAGTAACATTGTAACCCACACGTTGCCCAAGAGCGGGGTGTGGGAAAAATACATTTGGGTGCACAAAATCTACCACATGCACCCTTCATTAAGTGACGAGTTGGCTCTAACTTAGGTTACTTAAGTTTAAATAATGATGGGATTGATACCCTAATCCATAATGCCAATAATCAAAATTCGTCTTGAGTCTAAGGTTTTCTAATAATGTTTAACATTTTTACATCAACTACTAACATTGTTGAAAAGAAGTGTAGGACATCTGGTTCAGCGATCAAATTGTATATAGTACAAACCTTTGATCTCATTTATTAATTTACCCTTAATTAATTGACATGTTATTACCACATTTTTGTTTATCAATAATAATGCTATTATTAACACTATCACTCCATTAACGAGAAATTGGTTTTGATAAAGTGTAGTGTCCCTCCGTTTCAGTTGTTCTTGGCATCCAAGTAAGTTGGTGATTGGTGGTCATGTAGTTTTCATTGTTAAAAGTGTTACTGTATTTTTGTTGTTTAATGATTTCAAGGTGAAATTAATACTTTGAATGGATTGAGTAGTTTGTTACTTTAATTAAATTTGAACATGAAATAATTTAAATAAAATTAAAATATCTATATATATAATTAAATAAACTAAGTTTGTGATATATAAAGTAAACAGATGTTACTCTATAAATAAATTAATTCTTATTGTAAAAAGTAAAGTATTTAATTATAATTGATAACTTATTATCAGGTGAAGATAATGATTTAAATAAGATATAGCATGTCGGTCCACCAGGACCTTAGCAACTATGGCAGATGAATAGATTGTTCCTTGTTGCTTTTCAACGCCCCGTGTTATGGAATTTTTGCATACGAATCACATTTATTACTTGTTAAGGCTCATACCTGTTCAATAAATAGACTTTAAGTTTGGAGTTCAGTGGAAACGACTTTGCTTGAAAATTCAGTTTATTTACTTTCGAGTTATACACATCAATTTTGGTGATTTATTTATAATGATTTGATGAGTTTGTATTATAAATGGAACTCATATACAAACTTATATCTAGCATATTAATACTTTGGCGGTTTCTCCCAATTTGTAGAAGTTAATAAAAAATGAGTTTATACCTGAGCTAGTAAATGTTCATAATCATAGGCTACAAGGGGAAATAATTTGCTAAAATAAATAAATTAGGAAATAGTTGATGTAGAATGTTCATGTATATATATAGTCGTGACGTTTAATGAAACCTCCTTTTATATTGAAGTCAAATGATAATAAAGTTATTGGATTTGTACATTATATTGAACAGTAGTTATGAAATGTCTAATGAGTTAGCTTTTCAATTTTCAATTAAGTTGATAAAAGGAAGGTGAAATTTGAATGTATGGACGTGTTTAGAGATTGATTAGGGTCTTATTAAATTGGATAGTTTAATTGTTATTTGTAAGTCCTTTATGTGGATCGTTGCATCAATCATTGGTGTTTGATTGATTTCTTTATTGGAGTGGATCAATTTTCATATTAAGATTGTGTAATTGGTTGGGGTAAATATGTATTGATTTATTAGAATGTAAACGAGTATTAAAATGGTCCCTTATAGTTATCAGATTTGTTGGGATTCTTTAACGATGGTCTTTTGAATTGGAAATATATTTATATATATGTATGTATTAAAGTTACAATTATAAGTTGATCTTTTGGGACGTGTTTTATAGTTTTGTTGATAGTTATATTTATAGTTCCTTGACTGGTTTAAGATTTAAAAGGGATGTATAAACACATATTTTGATTGATGAATTATTCTTTAGTGGGTTTTCATTGAGTGTACTTGTGTGCGTTTAAAGGTTGGTTCGATGGTGTCATGTCGTTGTGTCTACCCTCTTGAGTTGTTTGGATTTAGAGGTGATTTTATTCATTAAGATTGTGTTGGATTAATAAAGGATGATGATGGTTCCTTATTATTTTATTTTCCATTTGAGTCATTTTGGTTGAAGAGATTTTCAAATGTTAAGGTTTTCGTGTTGGAACTGCATCACTTCTTTTACCTTCCCTTTTGGGTAGTTGTTCTTCTTGGTCTTCTAGAGGCTTGAGGTAAGTGTTAGTTGATGTTTTATCTTTTATTTGCTCTTATTGTGGCAAGTGGTTTGGCATCATTGTTTTGGAAGGGTTGTACCATGAAAATGGGAATTTTGTATTGTGATTTTGGCGGGATGGGTAATGCCTCCATGCATTTCAGTTGAGATTGGATATTAAGTTTCTTTGTTGGTACAACCCTTGGATTGTGAATTTTACATGTTGGGTTTCTAGGGAGAATGGCTCTACGTGGGGGCCAACGCACAAAGGGGCTGTCAGGGTAACCCACATTAGAGTTAGAGTAATAAGTGATAACCTAAATAATTAATTAGGAGGTGGGTAGTTAAACATTAATAAGATAATTATGGATGTATCGTCTGCCTGTTAGGGCTTTCATAGCCTAAAGGTGGGCTGAGAAGGCTGTGGTTGGCAAATTCGTTGCCTCGTCTTCACGAGAGGTTAACGGTTCCGCATGAGTAACCCTATGGAGCGGTGCCTTGAGATAGGCAGTTAGGATAACCATAGATGGAGGCGGCACCTTGTGATAGGTTGTCTGGATAATCCATGTAAGGCCATGCAATGACACTCTCCTCTAGCATTCCCTTGAGTTATTTTTATTTCTAACCTCTGGAAGTAGTCTGTTGATATAAGACTTGAGATTTGTTGATGTTATGTTATATGATTTATTGTTGTTATGTTTTGGAAGTGGTTTCTTGACGTTCTATTTTTTGGACATGGTTTATTGAAGTTGTGATTATCCTTGTGTTCTTATCACCCTTGTTTGATGATTGAATCTTGTTGTTCTCGGTTTGGATGATCCTGGTCATGGATTCTTTCTTGTCTACTCCTTAGCATTGGGGGTGGGTCTTCGGGCCCACGTGGTCGGGTGGAACGTGCTAAGCACCCCATTGGGTCCCTAGTCGAGGATCAAAATTTGCAGATTTGTGCTACTTGCGGTGATTATAGAGTTGTATCTGACTTGGAGCCAGTTATGATACTTTGTATTCATTTGTTCAGTTGTATCATGCTATCTTATTGTATGGTTTCTGTTCATGTTGGGAAACGCTTTTGTATCATTGTAATTCTTGAGCAATGTCGTGTAATGAAATGCATGTAAAGTATTATTTGATCTTGGTAAACTTGTGTGAGTATTGATCCATGACATATGTTTTTCGATGTGTTGCATCTATGGAAATATGTCCCTTGATTTTATATGATGATAGGGAGTTTATCATTATGGGTTATAAGTTAATCATGTATATGTTGTATATATGTACATGGATGGTTTCTTATTAATGATTTGTCATGTATGTATTACATTTGTAAATGTTTTCCTTGTTATGAATTATATCTTTGGTTTTCATTCTCTATCGTCGTGGTATGGATTTAAGTTTCATAATGACTCCTCGTGTACCCCAAGGGATGTAAGTGTTAGTGAATTTTTTTAAATGAATTTCATGTCATAACTTAATGTGTATAAATCATGTATGTTATGTTCACTTTAAAAAAAAAAAATGTGTGGTATTTGATGCTTTAGTTGTCCTTTGGGGTTCACACAACGGGGCGTTACATAAAGGCTGTCATTTCAATATGTGTTGAAAATCCCTCTGTCAATTATTCACATATTTCTATAGAGGGAAATGGAAAGAAATTAATTATGGTTGTTATTGCTTGCAAAATTCATAACGATTTTTGGGCTTTGGGAAATGTGAAGTTGTCGTCCCTTAGAAGAAACTTCTTGAATTGCAAGTCTTTTGTGACTCTATGTTTAGTTTGGGTTTTGAATGTTGGTTCCAGTCAGGGAAGAAAGCAGTTTGCGAGGGAGAGCATAAAGTCTATCCAATCTTTGCTTAAGAATTTGTAGATGAGCAAGATAGGAGGCCTGAGAAAAAGAACTGAACCGCCTAACTGCAAAGTACTAAAACAAAATGGTGACCTCTGGAGTATGTTTGAAAACGTGGGAATGACACCCTTCTTTCAATCTCTCAAAGGCTATAATGAAAGTTTAACGATGAAATTCACTAATTCTTGGAGGAGAGGCTGGGTTTCTATAGGAGCTATGAAATTTAAGGTTACTTCTCGTTTCATAGACGAGGCAATGGGGTTGCAGAATTTTGGTCTGAAAGTTGCTAAAAAAAATGGAGCCAATTACCAAATATTTGTGGATAATTTCCTGCATGAAGGAGAAAATCTCAAGCAGTTCTAGAATGGGTATGTAAGACTCAAAATTCCTCCTCCTTTTTCCCTTGTGAGTCTATTTGTTATGCACTGTTTTACTCTTGAAGGTCGCTATACATCTGTCCATCTTATCACTTCCCTATTTTAAACCACATCAGACATGGGGAGTGCATAAACCTGTTGTTTTACCTTCTATCCTCTATGCAGCTGAATATTGAGAAAGGTGTTAACCCGCTGCTCCCCGCCACTCCATCAGGGCCTAATGCTTACTCTATACAAATTTTCCCTTTCCCAAAATCCCCATGGAAATCCTCTTAATGCAAGAGTTGAGAACCCTGACTTGTCTGATGAGGACAATGTTGAACCAGGCGGAGGGTGGTTAACCCAGATGTTGTTGAACCCCTAGTTGTTGAACAACTTCCCTACAACCCTCTTGTTGTTGTTGTGAGACGTTTGCTTATCCCTACTAAGAGAAACTCTCTGGTGGCTAATGTGTCAAACCCTTCTACCCCTCGGTCCCAGAAAAGTGAGGATTCAAAGAATGTCGACTTGCTACTTTCCAGAGTTACCCCTGAAAAGAGAAAACACTCTCCCCTACTGATTAAGACCCCAAAAGCCAAGAAACCTAGAAGGGAGGTCAATCCTAGTGAAGTTATTCATATTTCTAAGGATGCGAATCAAAAGGATAAGGTCAAGGAGAATTTACAAGGATAGGGGAGTGGTGGAAGAAGGTATGCTCAGCTAGCGAAGGTGGCCTCAAAAGAGAAAAAAGGGGAAAGAAAAAGTCTTTGTGGATGTGGAGGATATCTCGGGTTATGAGGAGTTTGAGGCTTAGGAAGATGATGATTCTGAATATTATAATTTTGAGGAAACTACCTGCGATATGGGGGAAGAAGATTTGGAGGAGGAGGAAAAAGATGAGGAAGAGGAGGAGCAAGTGGAGTTGTTTGAGGAAAAGAATGAAACTGGGAATGAATAGGATGTTGGGCTTTCTAGTCTGGAGAATAAAAATGAAGAATTAAGTATTGATTTTAAAAAAATAGATTAACTTTTTTGAAGGTCCAATTCGAGGATATGGAAGTCTTTGGTTTCTTTGATGAGAGTCACTAACATGCTAATGAGACATGCGATGCTGGGAGCGGCCTCGGGAGAAGCGAAGATAACCAAAAAAATTAAGTAGCAGGGGAAATATGACTCCCTCAAACTGCTGGATGAAACAGAGGGACCTGACTAGTGTGAATATGCAACTCTCTTAGCTGAGTATGGGGACCTGTTTAGGAAAGCTAGCTAATGGCTTGGTTTGTTGTTTTCCTACTTTTTGATGGGTTTTTTGAATTATACCAATTTTTGGGAGTATTCATTAATTCTCTATAAGATTTGGTGGAATACCACCTGTTATACTATGGACTTAATTAATGGTCTTCGTAGCTGTAATTTAGTTGGTAGTAACTTGTTGTTTTTGATATTTTTTGGATGGACTATAGCAATGGTTTTAATTTTTGGGCTTGCGTGCCATCCTGAAGCTATTTTTTGGTTTGGTTGGTGGTGTTGTTTCCCACCTTGACTGTTCTTTTTGATCTGCTATTGTTCCATGGGATCAGGGCCCTTCCCTGCTTATTCTATCAAAAACAATATCACTCCATTTCCATATTATTATTAACCATAAAAAATACAATTGATCAATATTACTTTCAATATTCACATTATTAATTCAATAAATAATATAAATGTTAATAATTTGCTCGTGAATTACTTAATTGTTATAATTTCTATCATCTTATAAATATTTAAACCTCAATCTTATAATGGTTATTATCTATTTTAATTATAATATTTATATATTATCCCATATTCACTTCATTAATATAATAACCATTATAAATAGTATTATTTCTCTAGACATTAATTTTATTATTATAATTACTATTTTTTACTATTAATATTAATATCAATATTACCATTTCAGTTATTTATTAGCTTCATGTGCACAAATTATTTTTAATTCCCACGATGTAATTTCATTTTAATAGTTATCAATTTACTTTATTAATATTTTCTATTTAATATTAATTTTAACATTAATATTATGAATAATATTATTATAACTATTAGCTATAGTTATAGTTATAATAAATATATATTTTATGTTACCTCTATGTAATATATATATATATATATATATATATATTAGTTATACTTTGTTGTATTAACATCAACCATATTAAAAAGTTGATTGTATTACCAAAATGTAAGTGATGGAGTGCGTGGGCGGGAAGAGTAGCAGAGCCAGTGATTTGAATTCTTTAGACGACGATGGAGAGGGAGGGGTGGATTCAGATGATGAGGATGCAATTTTTTTTTCTGGGCTTGACATGTCTTCTCTCTGTTCATGCTGGGTTGGCTTTGCTGTGAGGGTCGTGGAGTTTTTTGGGTTGCATCTGAAGGCAACTGTCTCTTTTTGTTGTGCGCCAATTGGGGGAGATTGCAGAGGCCTAGGATTTTGTCCTGTTTGACACTTGTTCTTGGTGTGGAATGGTTCTTTCTTTTGGTAAGATCACTTTCCTGGACCTCTCCACCTGTTCCTACGTTGGGGAGGTGATTTGGTGCAGGGGCACCTACAACCATGTTTCAAAATTTGACATGTTGATATGTAATAAGTGTTGCCTGATTTTCACCTATGGGCTCGATCAGGCAGGGCAATCTGTGTTTTAGATGTTCATGAAGGTCAAATGGGGACATTGTTGTATATGATTAATCATACCCCTGATACATTCCTCAAGGAGCTAATGGAAAGCCTCGCCTTAGTCAGTTTTGGAAAAAAACTCATCAGAGAAGAAATTCGGAAAGACCTTCCTATTTTCTTACCGACTACTAGTGCATTCTATTTATTTGGATATACCAGTCGGCTAGACAATTTAATTGCCATGGGTTGCTACACCTCTCGCCGACCACTGCACATATGGCTAGGCTCGCCGAATTTTTTTGCCTTCGGCATAGGGTCCTACCGACAGGGGTGGGGTCATATTGAACAGAAAGGGTCCAAGCTCATCAAGAGATGGAGGCTTTGGCGTGAGGTCTTCCTGACCAGTGAAAGTCACGCCAAAATTTGTTTGCCAGGGCTGGAATCCAGGAGAGGGGTTCACATTCACTGAGAACTCTCGGCGAAAAGAACTGTCATCGCGAAGAAAGAAAGGGCCTCGCTGAGATGTCTCGGCGATCGAATGATGTCTCACTGAAACAGAGTGCCTTCAGCGTAGGAATGTGATCTCGGGGAGATGTCTCGGTGACCAAGCACAAGTCTTGGCGAAATGAAGTGATCTCAACAAAAGGTCTCACCGACAGGATAAAGTTTCCCTGAAATGGTTTGAGCCCGCCAAATGATTGTGACTTCGCTGAGAGGTCTCGCCGATTAATCACAGTCTGGCCGAAAGGTTTTGGCCTCACCAAGATATCTCGCTGAAGCGGAGGGAATTCACTGTAAGGTCTTCCCAACTGGAGGGGAGTCTTGCCAAAATGAAAAGATGCGAGCTCGGGGCAAAGGAAAGTGAAGTCGCCATGATGTCTCAGTGAAGGTATGAGGTCCTACCAATAATGGAGGGGTCTCGATATGTGTTTTTCCTTCAGTAAGAGGTCTCGCTGACGGAGGGTGCTTTCGTCGTGACATCTTGCCGACCAGTGGGAGTATCATCGACACAAGGTTTGAGCTCGGGAGGAATGGAAGGGGTCGGTGTAATGTCTTACCGACAAGCGATGGTCTCGCCGATGGTTGTAAACCTTCGGTGTGACTAATGGAACCTGCCATGATGTCCTGCCGATAGAGTAAAGTCTCCCCGATAGTTGTTCACTAGGCCGTCGTCAGAGAGAAAGTTTTACATTCGCCATGAGGTCTGGCCGAATGAGGAGGGTCCTTCCGACGAAGGGGGGGCTTCGGTATAATATTTTGAGTTCGGGGAGATATCTCCCCGACCCGATAGTCTCGCCGACCATGGTGCACATAGAGGGTAAGCTCTCACCCAAACAGGATAGCTTCGACAAAAGGTTTCACCGAAAGCCAAATGTCTTGCTGAACAAGTAGGAGCTCGGGGACAATGAGATGAGTTTTCCATGACATCTTACCATTGGTATATTGTCTGGCCAACAGGGCGATGTCTTGCCGAGGAGGCTACACTTGCTGACAAAGGGTTCGGTCGGTGTATTGTCTCACTGACTGAAGGTGGTCTTGCTGAAGCGGAATGAATTCGCCATGATGTCTCACCAACTCGACAGCCTCTTACCAAAAGAATGTGAGCTCGACATAGAGGAAGGTAGTCTCGCTATGATGTCTCGGTGAAAGCATGAGGTCTTGTTGAAGAATGAAGGGTCTCGATATGTGTTTTTCCTTCGGTAGGAGATCTCACCGACACATGGGTGTCTCGCCGAAGTAAAGCGGCATCAACAAAGGAAAGGAGCTCGATGAGGGGTCTTGCCAAACAATGGGAGTCTCATCGAGAGGAATGATCGGAGCTCAGGGAAAGCAGAATGAGCTCGATGGAAGGTCTCGTTGAAGGATGGAGGTCTCAACGATGGAAAGGGATATCGGTGTGACTCCTGAGGGTTTTCCATGATTCCTGGTTGAAGCGATGGTCTTGCCAATGGTTTCAGGGATATCAGTATGACTTTTGAAACTCAATGAGTTCTTGCCAATGGTTGAGAGCTATGCCAATAGCCACTGAAGGGCATAATTGCATCAGGGAGACATGATTAGTGTCTCACCGACATGCGATTCAATTTGAGTGACCTTTGACCGTCTGAAGCCCCCATGAAGCATCTGTTCAACCAATCAGAATGAGCTACAGGAGAGTCATGGCAGTTTGACCCCTCTGAAGATGACTAACTAAAGGAAAACAACGTGGATCGACTCTGAGCTCAAAAGCATTCAAAGCAGCTCGATAAGGAGATTTGAAGGTGGACATGAAGACCAGAAGTGAATGAGGTAGTTGCAAAAGATCAAGGAGGCCTTTCCTGGAGCAACTCTTCACCGACATGGATAGCAGGGACGCGCGTTTAATGCAGCATTAATTTCATTCGAAAGGATCTGGGGGCTAATATTTCTGAAGGCTGATATTTTGTAATCCCTAGGGGTTGACACATCTTTTGTATATAAGGCATTTTTGCCTCTTTGTAAAGGGGTTCAAATTATGAATTCTAAAGAGTTAGTGATTTTTCTGAAATCCTTTCTCAATTGATGTATGCTTTGTAACTCATCTGGAATTTTGAATATAAAATATAGAGATTACCTTTGAAACCAGTGTTAGTGTTCATGTTACTTTCATTTTCTTCTAGATTATGTGATTTTTTGAACTGTGTTTTCTCAATCCGCATTCGAACTTTAAAGTTGTGAAATTAATCTTTCCTTCTTAAAGTGTATATGCAGATTAATCCTTTCCAGAATGATGCATAAGTTCACAAAGTTCATGCTGAGTAAATAAAGTAACTATCATTAGTTTTCTAGTGTATGTTCATATATTTTATTTCATGATTCCTGTCAGTTCGGTGCATCACCATAGTGTTAGTTTTATTTTTATGCATTCCTTCTCCCTTTCCCTTTACAAAATCAGTAGTTAGGTGACACCAAAGGAAGCCGGCCTTCTCCGGAGGTTGACCTCTACCTATAAGTGACCCACAACTTTATAGGTCTTCCCATGTTACACTGGATTGTTGAGTTTATATTCTGCAGGGTGCAAATCTAGGGTGATAATAGTTTTGGCATGCCCAGTGGGACCAGTTCCACCTTATATTGTTGGTTTGGTATGCAACCAACAAGTTTCAGACTTTATAGAAGTCATTTTGTATACTTGGCAACTCCATAAAGAGGAAGACCTTCAGAATGAGTGTTTTTATAGTTATGAGAAGAGTTCAGACAAGGGGCACCTTGTCCCCTTTTGAATATTTGCAACTATCACCACCTAGGAGACAAAGCAGAGCAACAGAAATGCCACAGACAACATTCATTTATTCTAGGAGAACCAAATCTACTCCTCCATCTGTGAGACTCCATATTGCTATCCCTTCTTTTGTTTCACCTAGAGTGCAAGTAAACCCACCTCAGCCACCTCTAATGGCTGCTCCCAGAAATCAGCCTTTTGTGCCATTCGATGGAGGTAGTCCATTAAATTTGGCCCAACACAACGATATACCAGTGGCTTCCTTAAATAATTTATCAATCTTGTTGGGTGAAAATTATGTAATCAGCTTTTTCATAGATTACACAACTAGGACTTTAACCACAACTATGTGAGATATGAATCTCTCCTCTCGGAAAGGGGAGGGGCCCTTCTTATTGCTGATAGAAGCGATAGTAAAACAAACAAGTAATTAAAAAATATACACAATACTTACAAAGTGGGGGGGGGGTGTGTTACATTCATCCTTCTCTCTTTTTTTAGAGAAGATGTTTACAATGCTTCACTGTTGGAAGTTCACAATTCTTAACAACTTTAAACGATCAACTAGCAGTAATACCAATACCTCTATCTTGTCAAAGCAAAGCGTAGAGATACCAGAAGTAATTAACAATAGACAAATAAAGTAAAAGGGAAAGCTCAAGAAGGCACAAAGTCGTTTCGTAGCTTTATCAATGGTGGATCTGTGAAAAATGTATCGTTTGTCATGTTAGAAGCACAAAGTCTTCTTAGACGCAACAATTCCTCAAACAACATGAACAATTACAAGCGCAAAGTCTTGTAGATCATCCAACCAAATTATCAAAAAGAACGAACGATTACAAGCACAAAGTCTTGTAGATCATTCAACAAAAGTATCCAAGAGCATGAACAATTACAAGCACAAAGTCTTGTAGGTTATTCAACTGAAAGATAAACAAAAACACAAATGCAAATGTAAATAATAGATGAAACACAAATTTTACATAAATCACTTAGAGTCCTTCAGATTTCATCATCTAATTACCACCAATGAGATCAATTCACAAAAGTATCAAATCCAATGCAAAGTTTGGTTTGCAATCCTCTTCTTTATTGATCAGATTTCATTCACAAAGTATGAGTGCAAAGTTTCACAATTTTGCTTCAAAAAGGGCAGCACTTCGTTGCAAAATACTAAAGGATAAATTTACAATAGAAATCCCTCACATTATATAGAAAGAGAGATGAGCAAAAATAGGAATCTAATTGAGGAAATCAAGGAAAGTTAGGTGGGCGATTTTAGGAGATCTCACCAAACTTTGACCAAAGTCAAAGTGTAATTTGTTTTCAAAATATTACATCTTCGAGCTTGGTGCAATTACATTTTACAAAAAGGCATTTAAGATGTCAGGAAATATTTACAAGATGCATAATGGGAAGCATCAAAATGTTCAACATCGGAGATCAAGAATCTTCATGGTTCCTTGCTTTGGGTGCGGAGTCTTCATACTTCTTCTTGGTCTCTTGTATGAACACATCATCTAGGCTGACTATGTAATCTACAAGGGTGTGAGCTCTTGTGATCGGCCTTCTGGAAAATGAATGGATTTTCTTGCACCCGCGAAGATGCATCTTGAGATTATCAAGTGTCAGCCGTATATTGCAAATGATATGTATTGAGGCTTTGGGAAAAACTGTCATCCTCAACTTGTTGCATAACGGCTTCTTTGTAGATCTAGGATAGTTCACTGGATCAAAAGATGTCACCTTTAGGATCACTTGATGAAATCTGGAGAGAAACTGCAAAGATGGTGAATCAATAAACATTAGTAGAAAAATAGCATTGGGAAGCATGAAGTGAGAAACGATGTTGAGCAAGCGTGAAACGAGCAACTAGGCATGGAAAACGATGCGGGAGTGAAGAAACAGGGTCCAGAATGGAAATAGAGCAAGTTTGAAGAGACTAAGATAAAAACTGCCAAAAGTGTAAAGGTGCTAAAATTCAGCACCATTGCACAAAAAATGACTAAGTCTGGAAGAAAAGTGTAAAGGTGCTAAAATTCAGCACCATTGCACAAAAAAAATGACTAAGTCTGGAAAAAAAGTGTAAGAGCGCACTTTTTCAGCGCTCTTACATTTTGGAGAATTCACTTTTTATGCAGGGTCGCTAATTTTTGGTGCCCCTGCACTTTCAACACTTAGCCAAAAATTGGCTAAGTTTGGCAACAATGTGTAAGAGCACACTTTTTTAGCGCTTCTACAATTTTTTGGAAAATCACTTTTTATGCAGGGTCGCTGATTTTTGGTGCCATTGCACTTTCAACACTTAGCCAAAAATTGGTTAAGTCTGGCAACAATGTGTAAGAGTGCACCTTTTTAGCGCTTCTACACATTTTTGGAAAATCACTTTTTATGCAGGGTCGCTGATTTTTGGCGCCACTGCACTTTCAACACTTAGCCAAAAATTTGGATGAGTTAGAGCGCACTTTTTTGGCACAACTGCATCTTTCACAATTTAACTAAGTATGATCAGTGAGACTTCGCGAAGGAGCTCGTTTCGAAGGTCTTCACGAGGTGAACATAGGGGGATGCTCAAATTGACTATTCAAGGCTTTGAAATGCATTTCAAGGTAGCTTGAAAATCACTTCATTATGCGTACTTGAACTTCATGAATCCTAGGAAATGGACAAGTTTCGTAGGGGGGTTATCCGTGGAACGAGCGCTGCTAGATTCCGTGATAACAGCTGGCTCCGCTAGGGATCTTCCTTCGGTTGTTCTTAGAAAAGAACGAAGGAAGAAGAATTCTAGAATTCAAGTGCCTTTATCCATCCATTGGGCTTGGAGTCGGGCGACGACGACAAAAACAAAAACGTAAAGACTCAAAAGGACTTAAAAAATAAAAAGTATTTACATACCAACGCCAACTTCTTTACTGTGTAAAGTGCTTGAGATGTTGCCCACTGTGAGGAAGGGAAAATGGCATTCCGTCTCCGTATGCTAACAAGAAACTATTCTCACCATGCAACTGATGTATTTGGAAAGGTCCTATCCATAGTGAGTTAAATTTCCCATGCATACCCTTTGGTTCTCTTCGTTTGTCCCACAGGAGAATGAGGTCACCAATTTGAAATTCTCAAGACTTAGCTTTTTTGTCAAACAACTTCTTCACTTGGTCCTGGTGTTCTGTGATGTGGTCAGCCACTTGAACCCGATTCTCTTCCAATTCAGAGAAATACATGATGCACTTATCAACAAAATTGTCAAACGTCTCATCCTTAATGGCCTTGGCCAGCTTGAGGGCTGGTAGTTCCATGGTTATAGGAATCTCAACATTCAACCCATACAAGAGTTGAAAAGGAGACATGTTGATTTCTCACTTCAGAGTTATTCTGTCTGCCCACAAAGCGTCAAATAAAGTCTTGTGCCACAAACGTTGATTCTCATCCACCAGCTTGCAGATTATAGTCACCAGATTCTTGTTGCTAGATTCCGCCTGACCGTTACCTTGCGGATAATAGTCAGAAGAATGTGATAAGGTTATACCGTGTTCAAAACAAAACTCAGTAATCTCATTTGATGAGAAGGCGGAGGCATTGTCAGCAACAATCTTGTTCGGCACACCGAACCTGGAAATAATGCTTTCTTTTAAGAAACTGCACACTACCTTTGAAGTAGCATGCTTGGTAGGTATCGCTTCCACCCATTTGGTGAAATAGTCAGTGGCAGTCAAAACATAGATATGTCCAGCACTTGATGATGGATTAACTACACCTATGAAATCAATGCCCCATTGCCTGAAAGGTTCATCAATCACAACAGGTTTTAATGGAAAAGATGCCAACCTGGGATGGCCGACAAACTATTGGCATAATTCACACTTATGCACCCAAGAGTACATGTCCTGAAAAAGTGTGGGCCAGTAATACTTCGCTCTTAGGATTTTGTGAGCGGTTACTGGAACTGAGAAATGCCCACCACATGCCAAATCATGATAAGATTTCAGCAAATTTTGTTGTTGTTCTTTATCAACACATCTGAGGAATGTCTCGTCCATTGCACACTTATACAAGCCATTGTCCCATAAGACAAAATTAGCTAATTTCAGCTTGATGGTTCTCTTTTCTTTTGGAGTCAAGTGATTGGGACATTCTCCGTATGTCAGGAAGTGAGCGATGTTGGAATACCATTCGTCAGTGGTGCTAACAAATAGTAACATTGGAAGTGTACTGGGATCAACCTCCTCTTCGTCTGAAACTTCTTCATCCTCTGAAATTTCTTCATCCAGACTATTTTCTGCAATAAGCTGACAAAGGCCACGTCCACATATCAACTTAGTGGGTTTAATCTCCATATCATATTCCTAAATCTTGGCAATCCAATTGTCTCTTTTTGTTCCAAATTCCTGTTGTGTTAGGATAGACTTAACAGTCGAATCTGGGACGAGAACTTTCACATGACTGCTTAGAATGTAGAACCGGAAATGCTTGACGACTTTTACAACTGCAAAAGCGTGCTTCTCCATTTGAGAATATTTCAATTCATAATTCTTCAGGGGGCAGCTCATGAATGCAATGGGGGATTCAAAACCTTCATCATTTTCTTGTACCAAAATAATTGATAGTGTATGCTCGGAAGCATAACTGTACATAACAAAATCTTTGGTGTAGTTAGGGCAAACCAACACAGGCGCATGAGCAATGGCCTCCTTGATGTCATCGGACGCTGCTTTTCCTTCTGCTGTCCAACGAAATGTGGCATTACCCTTCATCATATTCACAATATGATGGGTCTTTTTAGCAAAGTCTAGGAGAAACCTCCTTAAGAAGTTTACTTTTCCGAAAAAAGAATGAACAACTTTCTTGCTTGATGGAAAAATGAGAGATTTAATTCCATTGACTCTTTCCAAGTCAATCTTGATTCCTTCAGCAAATACAACGTGACCAAGAAGTTTACCTTCTGTCACCCCAAAAGTTGACTTTTTGAGATTTAGGGAAATGCCGTGCTGATGACATCTCTCTAGAGTTTGCCTCAAGTGGTAGAAATGCTCATGACATTGCTTAGAGAAAACTATGAGATCATCAAGATACACCACAATGAACTTTCCCATCACGTCACGGAAAGCAAGATCCATGGCACGTTGGAATGTAGCGCCAGGGTTGATCAAACCAAACGGCATCCTGCGATATGCAAAGGTTCCCCATGGTGTTGTGAAAGCGGTTTTGTGTTGATCGCTTGAATTAACTTCAATTTTATTATAACCAAAAAATCCATCTAGCATGGAGAGCATCTCGGATCTAGTTACATTTTGTAGAACTTGATCCATCATTGGAAGTGGGTAATTGTCTTTGAGAGACAATTGATTTAGATTTCTGAAATCTACACAAATGCGGATTTCACCATTCTTCTTACGAACGGGGATGATATTGGCTATCCACATTGAATGATGGAGAGGGAAAATTATCCGTGCATTCAACATCTTTTGAACTTCTGCCACAATTGTTCCAGAGATCTTGGGATTGTATTGCCTCTGCTTTTGTTTGTAAGGCAAAGCTCTAACCTTGAGAGGAATATCATGTTGCACTTCTTTAGGCCAAAATGATTTTAGATCCTCATATGAATATGCCAAGACATCAATATACTCCTGTAGTAGCTGAGCAAACTGTCTTCTTTCTTCGGTCGTGCAACATTTGCCAATGTTGACCATCTTAGGATTGGCTTTAGTTCCTAAATTAATCTTTCTACTCCATTAGACAAGTCAAAATCTGAGAGTTGCTTCTTCACGTGGCGATCATGCTTGTCAAAAAGATTTTCCAGGTATACCAATCCTTTGGGAATCTTATTCCCTTTGAGTTGCAAATATTCTTCACCCATGATAGGATCTATGTTAGACACGGATTCTCGAGGCGGAGAATCGTTGCCCTCAAAATACAACTCATCAAAATTCTTTGCTTTCT
Source organism: Sequoia sempervirens (assembly GCA_007258455.2). Classification (NCBI taxonomy): domain Eukaryota; kingdom Viridiplantae; phylum Streptophyta; class Pinopsida; order Cupressales; family Cupressaceae; genus Sequoia; species Sequoia sempervirens. The sequence goes on from VDFB02000003.1 coordinate 94,391,486, forward strand.
CAAGAAAGGCGATGATTTGATGATTGTCATTGAAAATCTGCCAGTTCTCTGAATTTTTAGGTACACTTGGGCGGAAAACCAATTCTATGGTGTAAGTAGAACCTTGAAATTCTTGGTGTGACACCAAGAGCGTGGCAAAGATTGCGAGGGAATTAGCTCTAGTATTGTATTCTCTGGGAACCATAGAGATATCAAAAGCTTCGAATTCCTCAATGGAATCCCATACTAGATTACGATAATGCCTGAGTCTCTCATTCTTTGTCTAATAGAGATTTCTTATTTGACATACTATCAGCTCGACGTCACCTTGTGCATGGAGATTTTTTATACCTTTCTTCAGTGCGACTTGCATTCCCAACAACAGGGCTTCATACTCGGCGGTGTTATTGGTGTTATCAAACTGCAACTTGAAGGAGAAAGGGAAAAACTTTCCTGCTGGCGAAACAAAAACCATTCCTACTCCAGAGCCATTCGAAGAGCAGCTACCATCAAACTCGAGCAACCAGACACTGTTGGGATCACCAATTTGAACAATGTCGAAGTCCAAAGCTTCATCCTCTTACGAAGATTCATGGTTGGAGATGGACAAATCTCCTGATGACGTCTCATTTGAAGTAGAAGAAATATCATCATTCTCTAACTCATTTAGAGTCGAGGATTCTCCTACCTCATTTGTCTGTAGATAGTAAGTTCCCACCCCTGAGGATTCGAACAAAATATGAGCTCTGGGATCATTTGACTTGGCAACTAAAAACTTTGATTCTTTTTCAGGAATCAGCTTTTGCATCACACCTTTTACTAGTATTCTTGCTTCAGACATATCCATACTTAGTTCTCCAACATCTTTGCAGAAATTGCATCCAAGGAGGATTCCGTAGGAAGCTGGTACATCGGCCACGAGGACCGTCATTTTTATTTTCTTCTCCGGGTATGTGGCAAATGCGTATTGCACATCTTTGATCTGACCGATCAATGGCACTTGTTTATTCTCCATGGAAAAACAATGGCTGAAAGTTTTGGTCATTTCAAGGCCTAAAGTAGTAGCTACCTTGGCAGGCATCACATTGTCGGATGCACATAGTTTATGACACAGTTACTCAGCTTGAAACCATTTACGAGTAGGGAGATGAAAAACGGATCAATGCATCCGAAAGTAGTTGGAGGATTAGATACAAGGTTACTCTATGATATCTTGGATTTAGGAGTAACTGGGATTTTAGGAGGAGTATCCTGACTTGGGGAAATTCTTTTATCATTGATGAACTTGACAAGCCTGTAAAATTGGTCGGGGTTGGCTTTGAGGTATTCAGCCTCTGACATTTGAACCTTGGTCTTCTTGGCATGGTCAATAATGTCGAAAGTCTGGAAAGAACTTTGTAGGTTGGAAGTCGTAACTTCATTGATTGGTTTCACAAAAGGTACACTGGTCTTTGGAACGAGAGGATTAGCTTTAGGAATAACAGGAGTTGATGAAAGAGAGCGAGGTGCACTTACTTGTGGATTTGCTACTTTCTTAGGTTGCCAAGGGAGGGGAGATCCTCTTTTGGCGATCGTTACTGGCGGCTTCTCTTTTTCTGGAACAGTAGCAGCCTGAGCTTTATCAAGCTGATTTTGTTGATGCCGCGTAAAAACAGTGTAAGTGTCAGTCACCAACTCATCTTCTTCTTCTTCTTCTTCTTCCATCATTTGCAAATAGCTAATCTTGGAGTCGCCAGCCAGTTCAGTTTCTTCTTCTTGGAAGAGGTCAGCATTTTCTTCTTCAAGGTATTCAGGCTGTGCATAATCATCTTGTTCAGTCTCATAGTACCCTGCAACATTGTTGGCAGGTGGGGCTTCCAGAGCTAGCCTTCTTGGAGGTGCTGGGAGACGATTCTGATTTTTGTTGCCAGCATAATTAGGGAAAGTCCTCCTAGGGACGTCCTTGTAATTGTTATTACTGTTGTTGCTTGAAACTTGTTTCTTGAGAGATAAAACTTCATTTGCCAACCTTTGGACCATGGGATCTGTGAAATTTGAGCCGGCACTGGGGGTACTAACATTGGATGCCGAAGACCCTGAGGCTTGCATCCTTTTATTTCCGTTAGTGCCCATCCTGATTTCTCTAGCAAGGATCATGTCATCCTCCAGACTGGTATCCAACTGCTAGGCCGCTTCGACATTAACAAGATTTTCCCTACGTAAGTAGAAACTCACCTTAGGTAGTTGAGTGTTGATGAAGAAGCACTTTAGGTTATGATCCGTTGGTCTTGCATCAGTTGGGATCTATGTCACCAATTTATTGAATTTTGCTAAAAACTCGCGCATAGGCTCATGAGCTTCTTTACGCATGGTGGTGAGTTGTGCCAATAGAGCATGTGAATCTTCAACAGGTTTAAATCTTTCTTCAAATTTACTGTGAAGAGTGGCCCAATCGGTGACAGAGGCATTAGGAAGGGTGAAGAACCATTCGGCTGCAACCCATTGAAGGGATTCAATGAACAATCTTACAAAAACATCTTCATGTTCAATGCCGAGAACACCACAAACGATGTAGAATGCAGATATGTGTTCATCGGGGTGTTGTTTACCATCACCTTGGAATTTCAGGAGGTGCTTCCTGGATACACATGGCAGCTCGTGTAAAGACGCAGCCAAACGGAGGGGACCAAAAGCATTTCCCCATGGTCCTGTAGGTGGTGCGACCATGACTGGTTGCACAACAGGTACTTGAACAGGACGTCTGCAATAAACTGACCAAACACTTGGGAGAGGAGATCTTTGGCTACATGGAGGGAAGCTTATAGCACGTTGCAGTGGTGACCTTGCTCGTGGAAGAGTAAATGGAAAGTCGTGTTGCAACAACTCTTCAAAAAGTGGATCTGTTACTCCTTGAGCCCTCAATCCTCTTGTATATATTTGGTCTGCCAGAATGTAGATCTGAATACAATGGATGTTATAGACTTAACAATATACAAAAGAACAACAAGAAAAAGGAAACTTATCTACTTCAATCAAAAGCGTGAGGCTCAGATTGCGTATGTCATTTCCCCAGTAGAGTCGCCAAAAAACTGTTGGGTGAAAATTATGTAATAAGATTTTCGATAGATTACACAACTAGGACTTCAGCCACAGCTATGTGAGATATGAATCTCTCCTCTCAGAAAGGGGAGGCGCCCTTCTTACTACTGACAGAAGCGATAGTAAAACAAACAAGTAATTACAAAATGTACACAATACTTACGAAGTGGGGGGGGGTGTGTTACATTCATCCTTCTCTCTTTTTTCAGAGAAGATGTTTACAATGCTTCATTGTTGGAAGTTCACAATTCTTAACAACTTTAAACGATCAACTAGTAGTAATACCAATACCTCTATCTTATCAAAGCAAAGCGTAGAGATACCAAAAGTAATTAACAATAGACAAATAAAGTAAAAGGGAAAGCTCATGAAGGCACAAAGTCATTCCGTAACTTTATCAATGGTGGATCTGTGAAAAATGTATCGTTTGTCACGTTAGAAGCACAAAGTCTTCTTAGATGCAACAATTCCTCGAACAACATGAACAATTACAAGCGCAAAGTCTTGTAGATCATCCAACCAAATTATCAAAAAGCACGAACGATTACAAGCACAAAGTCTTGTAGATCATTCAACAAAAGTATCCAAGAGCATGAACAATTACAAGCAAAAAGTCTTGTAGGTTATTCAACCGAAAGATAAACAAAAACACAAATGCAAATGTAAATAATAGATGCAACACAAATTTTACATAAATCACTTAGAGTCCTTCAGATTTCATCACCTAATTACCACCAATGAGATCAATTCACAAAAGTATCGAATCCAACGCAAAGTTTGGTTTGCAATCCTCTTCTTTATTGATTAGATTTCATTCACAAAGTATGAACGCAAAGTTTCACAATTTTGCTTCAAAAAGGGCAGCACTTTGTTGCAAAATACTAAAGGATAAATTTACAATAGAAATCCCTCACATTATATAGAAAGAGGGATGAGAAAAAATAGGAATCTAATTGAGGAAATCAAGGAAAGTTAGGTGGGCGATTTTAGGAGATCTCACCTATCTTTGACCAAAGTCAAAGTGTAATTTGTTTTCAAAAGATTACATCTTCGAGCTTGGTGCAATTACATTTTACAAAAATACATTTAAGATGTCAAGAGATATTTACAAGATGCATAATGGGAAGCATCAAAATGTTCAACATCGGAGATCAAGAATCTTCATGGTTCCTTGCTTTGGGCGCGGAGTCTTCATACTTCTTCTTGTCTCTTGTATGAACACATCATCTAGGCCGACTGTGTAATCTACAAGGGTGTGAGCTCTTGTGATCGGCCTTCTGGAAAATGAATTGATTTTCTTGCACCCGCGAAGATGCATCTTGAGATTATCAAGTGTCAGCCGTATATTGCAAATGATATGTATTGAGGCTCTGGGAAAAAATGTCATCCTCAACTTGTTGCATAACGGCTTCTTTGTAGATCTGGGATAGTTCACTGGATCAGAAGATGTCACCTTTAGGATCACTTGATGAAATCTGGAGAGAAACTACAAAGATGGTGAATCGATAGATGTTAGCAGAAAAATAGAATTGGGAAGCGTGAAGTGAGAAATGATGTTGAGCAAGCATGAAACGAGCAACTAGGCACGAAAAATGATGCGGGAGTGAAGAAATGGGGTCCAGAATGGAAATAGAGCAAGTTTGAAGAGACTAAGATAAAAACGCCAAAAGTGTAAAGGTGCTAAAATTCAGCACTATTGCACAAAAAATGACTAAGTCTGGAAGAAAAGTGTAAAGGTGCTAATATTCAGCACCGTTGCACAAAAAAAAAGACTAAGTCTGGAAAAAAAGTGTAAGAGCGCACTTTTTCAGTGCTCTTACATTTTGGAGATTCACTTTTATGCGGGTCGTGATTTTTGGCACTTTACCAAAATTGGCTAAGTCGTAATAATGTCGCTTCTACATGAAAATCACTTTTATCAGGGTCGCTGATTTTTGGCGCCCTGCACTTTCAACACTTAGCCAAAAATTGGCTAAGTCGGCAACAATGTGTAAGAGCGCACTTTTTTAGCGCTTCTACACATTTTTGGAAAATCACTTTTTATGCAGGGTCGCTAATTTTTGGCGCCACTGCACTTTCAACACTTAGCCAAAAATTTGGATGAGTTAGAGCGCACATTTTTGGCACAACTGCATCTTTCACAATTTAACTAAGTATGATCAGTGAGACTTCGCGAAGGAGCTTGTTTCGAAGGTCTTCACGAGGCAAACATAGGGGGATGCTCAAATTGACCATTCGAGGCTTTGAAACGCATTTTGAGGTAGCTTGAAAATCACTTCGTTATGCGTACTTGAACTTCACGAATCCTAGGAAACAGACAAGTTTCGTAGGGGGGTTATCCGTGGAACGAGCACTGCTAGATTCCATGATAACAAATCTTCACTGGGGAGGATCAGACTACCCCTATTGAGCACATAAGGGATGTAGCCTCGTTATGTGGAGTACATCACATAACTCATGAAGATGTAGCTATAAGATTGCTTGCTGCATCTCTCAAGGGTAAGGCTTTACAGTGGTATCGGGGTTTACTAGTGAACTTTATTGCAACATGGGATGATTTTGGTGAGAAACTGCACACACAGTTTCAAGATAAATATAATCACTTGTCTCTGGTGGAGTAGTTGAAAACTATAAGAAGAGCTCCTCAAGAGAAAATGATAGATTTTAATTTTCGATTCCAGAGGACTTGGTTTCGAATTCCTGTAACAGTGAGGCCATCTCCTAAGCATGCTTTTTTGTACTTTCTTAAAGCTTTGAATAGTGAAATAGCGGTCATGACACAGTCAATGGGTGGGGAATTTTTGCTAGGTGCATATGAAGTGGCAATTAGGGCAAAAAATTATTTGATTCAGGCAGGAAAAATTGCCCCTAGGCCACCAATGCCTATTTTTCCAGATATACAGTCTAATACACCTTTGCAGGTACCTCCTTTTACACCTCTACCAGTTGTACCAACATTTCCAGTTGCTATTCCAGCCATTGTTAAACAAGAAAGTGTTGTTTCAAGCACGTCATAGGAGTTACAAGAAATCAAAAGTCTGTTACAAACTTTTGGTAACAAGTTGGTGAACTTGGAAAAAGAACAGTCCTATACTAGGCCTTATCAGCAACAGAATCAGGCCTCAATTTAGCCTTTTCAAGGTCAACAACAACAATTCCAGGGGAATAGACAACAGTATCAAGGTAATTACCAAGGCCCAAGACAAAATATTGCTACAAGACCTTTTTAGGCCTATAATCCAGCTCCAATTAGTGTTGTCAAAGAGCTTGTTCCTGTTCAAAACAATTAGGCTGCAGATTATGAATGGTGTTATCTGTGTAATCAGCCACATAATCAAGCTACGTGCTCTAATGGCATGATCAACCAAGCTCTTATGGTGAAAAATGTTGTAGGTGCGCAAGATTTACCTAAGGAAGGGTATTCACAACAGCAGGATCAACCTGCAGATGATTCAACTCTCCTGAATTGGCAGAGAGAAGAATTTTGTGGAGTGAACCAGGATGACACATCTATTATTGCTAATACTAGATCCAAGAAGAGGGATTTTGAGATAGAACAAGCAACAAATAAAGATAAGGGAGTTGCTAGTCCATCAAATCAACAAGTACCACGCATTTTGCAGCGAGGTCATGACACTAGTAAGGAGCAGCCTTTACATGTTTCATCTGTAGGTCAAGTGCAACCTGACCATGCTATTGTAAAGACACAACCAAAGGTAAATATATCTACACCTTTCAACATTGTTGAAAGTATGAAAAAAATGAATGTTTCAATTTCAATGTGGGATTCTTTAGCAATCCCTGGTCAAATGAATTTGTTACAGTTAGCCTTATCAAATCCAATTAGTTCGAATTTTCCAAATGAAGTCTTTGTAGGCCAAACAAAGTCAGTTTTAACCAATACACTTTTGGATAGTACCACACAGCAAAGTAATGGTGTCAAACCCCCTCCTTTCTATGTTTCCTTAATAGTGGGGAATAAATTGGTGCACAATTGCATGGTTGATAGCAGGGCTAGCAGTTTGGTAATGCCAAAAAAGATTGCAAACCAGCTAGGTTTACAATACCAACCATTAGAAAAGGGAGTACTTCAATTGGATGCGACAACAGTAAATACTATAGGTGTTATTAAAAATTTGAATCTTACGCTACATGCCTGTCCTAATTTTTCAATCCCGCAAGATGTGTTTGTCATAGATTTGCCTCCATTTTTTGCTTTATGCCTGTCTAGAGACTTCACAGCTAAAATTGGAGGGTATTTATCTTCAGATTGGTCCCATATGCTTTTTAGGACTAGGTATGGTACTAAGGTAACTATAACTTCTGAGTCCCTTGCCAAGGATCACATTGAGCCTTATGTGCCATCTGCTATAAATGTTAATTATGTTGTTTTAGAGGATACTGAACTTGCTTTAGCACAAGATTTACAAGTTGTGAGTGTACCTGAGGTACTCCTAAATGAATGGGCAGCTGAGAACATGATTGATAATCCAAATGAGGTTATTCAGGATGTTGGTCTAGGAAATTATGTATTGCATGAAGCTGGGACAAAAATGCCAAATCTTGAAAGAAGTGCAGAAAGTCAGTTTGAGCAGCAGAATGAATTATGGGAGATGCATTTTGATGGTTCTAGAAGCAAAAATGGAGCTGGAGGAGGTGCAATGCTTGTATCTCCCTAGGGTGATAGGTATTATTTTGCATTCCATTTTTCTTTTGTATGCTCTAATAACACTGCTGAGTATGAGGGCCTTGTTCAAGGTCTTGAGTGGGCAAGGAAGAGAGGAATAACCCGCTTGAAAGTTTATGGGGACAGTGAGTTAATTGTCAATCAAATAAGAGGCCTGAATGTTGCTAAAAATGACGCACTAAAGTCTTATAGAAACAGGGTGTGGAATATGATTGAGGAATTTGATGCTTTTAACTTAGTATCTATTCCAAGGAACTGGAACAAGCATGTTGATAGGCTTGCAGCCATTAGAGCACAGTTTGATATTCCAGGTGACATTAGAAAAGAGAAAGTATAGCAATATGTGAAAGTTGTAGTCAGGCCATCAATTCCTGATAACAACATTCATCGCAGGTTTTTGACAGCGATGAACATATTCTTTCTTTTTTGCTCTAAGAAGATCAGTTCTCCATGGCGAATCAAGAAAAACTTAAGCAATAGTATGATGATCAAGTCATACAGTTGAGGACAAATAAGTTACCCAAAGGTCTTGTTACCTTAGAGTCGATTTTCAGTACTGACGATCAACTTAAAGAGGGTAAAGCTGGCTTGCAAATCAAAGAACATTATGAAGAACTAGAGATTTTCAAAGGTAAACTCCTCAAGATAGGAAAAATTTGTTCACATGAAGATAAACAATCTTTTGTTGCCTTATGCCAAGAATTTTATGATTTGTTTGCTTGGGAATACTCAGATTTGAAAGGGTTTGATCCCCATATTGCTTAGCACACAATTGAGTTAGAACCTAATGCTAAGCTAGTAAGGCAGAAACAAAGGCCCTTGAACCCTATGCTTGAGCCCTTAATGATTAAAGAGCTGACCAAACTAGTTGAGGGGGGTATCATCTTTCCTATTAAACACATTTCATGGGTTTCTAACCTTGTGCCGGTTAGGAAGAAAAATGGTGAAATAAGACTTTGTGTAGACTTTAGGGATCTTAACCAAGCATCTTTGAAAGATCACTACCCGCTGCCTTCCATGGAACAAATATTACAAGTAGTTGCTGGTTCTGAAAGATTTTCCTTATTAGATGGTTTTTCGAGCTATATTCAGGTGCTGGTTAAAGAGGCCTCAAATCAGTTCAAAACTATTTTTACAACTAAGTGGGGCACCATGGCATACCAAAGGATGCCTTTTGGTTTATCTAACGTTGGTGCCACGTTTCAAAGGGCCATGGATATGGCGTTTCAAAGTTTTATTAATAAGTTTGTGCTGATTTATTTAGATGACATTACAGTTTATTCTAAGAACACTGATGAACATTTGTTACACCTTAAAAAAGTTTTTGAAAAATGCAGAGAGTTTGGTATTTCTCTCAATCCAAAAAAGAGTATCTTTGTTGTTCATGAAAGTAAATTATTAGGACATATAGTGTCAAAGCAAGGAATTACTATTGACCCTGAAAGAGTCAAAGCCATACTTGAGTTTCCATTACCCAATCACAAGAAGGGTCTACAATTTTTGGGTTGAATCAACTTTCTGAGAAGATTCATTCCTGATATTGCGAATTTACTACAGCCCTTGACTGCCATGCTTAAAAAGAATGTAGTTTTTAGTTTGTAGTTTTTAGTTGGATTGGAGAAGCAAAACATAGTTTTGAAGAAATCAAGGAAGCTTTAGCATCAGCTCCAACACTGGTAAATCCAAATTTCTCTAAAGACTTCTTATATGCTTTTGGCAGTGTTGGTTCAATCTCGGCTATGCTAGTACAGAAAAATAGTGATAATTTAGAGTAGCCAATAGCTTTCTTTAGTCAAGCACTTACTGATTATGAAGAGAAATATACATTTGTTGAAAAGCATGTTCTCACTGTGATCAGAAGCCTAAAGAAGTTTAAGCTTCTAGTTTCAAACAACAAAATTCATATTTTAGTTGCACACTCAAGTGTGAAGGATTTTTTGTTGAACAAAGATCTGAGTGAGAAAAGGGTAGGGTGGATCACAAAAGTAATGGAATTTGATGTTAATATCAACATCACAAAACTTGTCAGGGGTAGAGGACTTTGTGAGCAACTTGCCTCCACTTCCGAAGATACACATAAATAAAAAAATGGTGCTGTTTTGGCTAATATAGATGGACCTCAAAGCGTTCAAGATGCTGCACCTGCACTTACAACAAATTAGGTTCAATAAATGACCCATTTTTTATGAACTGGTGAGTGTCCATCAGGTTTAGACAGAGCTAATGAAGATACTTCAGGCTGCAGTCTATACCATATGTGCTGATAGATAACATTCTTTTCAGGAAAGATCTGAATGGTGTTTTGTTAAGATGTATTAATACTGATCAAACAGAAAGAGTACTGCATGAATTTCATGATGGAGTTTCGGGGGAGAGCTGATTACTACTGGCCCAACTTGTTTAAATATGCTTATGCATGGTCAAGAAAGTGTGTCAAATGTTCTTTATTTTCAGGAAAAGAAAAGCTGCCTACTATGCCTCTACATCCAATTCAGGTAGAGCAGCCCTTCAATGAGATGAGGCATTGATTTCATTGGACCAGTAAATCCACCTTCTAGTGCTAGTCACAAGTGGGTACTTATAGCCACTGACTATATTACATGGTGGACAGAGGCGGTTGCATTAAAAGAGGCAAAATAATCTTCAATTTTGAGATTTTATGAGGATATAGTAACCATATTCGGAGTTCCTGACTCTATCATATCTGATAACGCTCTTGAATTTATGGGATTAAGATTAACTGATTGGGATATTAAACATGACATTCATTTGAATACATCCTCAAATTATTACCCTCAGGGTAATGGTTTAGCTGAAAGCACAAATAAGAATCTTATCAGGATTATTAAAAGAACAATGGAGGATAATCAAAGGACCTGGCACATTGACTTAAAGTATGCACTTTGGGCAGACAGAGTGACTCCTAAGAGGTCTATTGGTAATTCACCATACATGTTAGTTTATGGCAAAGAGGCCAGATTACCTCTATCTATGGAGCTTCCAACTCTAGACATTGTTCACCAGTTGGAGATGTTTGAGGAACAGGACCCAATGTCCGTTAGATATGCAGAGCTCATGGAGCTCGAGGAATCAAGAGACAAAGCAATGAAAGCTTGGGAGTATCATCATCACCAAACAAAGAGAACATTTGATAAGAAAGCTACAGCCAAAATCTTTAAAAAGGGTGATATTGTTCTCAAATGGGATGTTCTAAAAAGCAGGTTGGGCCATCACACAAAGTTTGACAACATGTGGACGGGTCCATTTATTATCAAAGACTGCGAAGAACACAATGCTTATCAACTGGCCACAACCGAAGGTGAAGTGCTTCCTATCCCAGTCAATGGGATACACCTCAAACCCTGTTTTCAAGTTTGATGAGTTCCTCTATTGTACATATTTGGTTAGGTTTTATGCTTTCAATAAGTGCTTCTGCACTTGAGTTTAAATGTTTTTTAATTCCCTAAGTGTTGTTCCAACACAGTATATGGTTCTTTTTTAGTTTCTCCTATTTCATAGGTTTCAAATGTCCTGATTTTCTCATGAATCTCAAGTGAGTTGCAGCCATGAACAAGGCTGACATTTGAAGTTAACCTCTGAGTGACTCCATGCCCAACAGACAAGTTTTGGCTACTGGTTTTCATGTTTAGCAGGAAAACATCCCGCAAAGGTCACCAGAAATGTTGCCCGATTTTCACCTACGGGCTCGATTAGGCAAGGAAATCTGTGTTTTAGATGTTCATGAAGGTCAAATGGGGATATTTTGTATATGATTAAATCATACCCCTGATACATTCCTTAAGGAGCTAATGGAAAGCCTCGCCTTAGTCAGTTTTGGCAAAAAATTCATCAGAGAAGAAAGTCGGCAAGACCTTCTTGTTGTCTTACCGACTACTAGTGCGTTCTATTTATTTGGATATACCAGTCGACCAGATAGTTTAATTGCCATGGGTTGCTATACCTCTCGCTGACCACTACACATATGGCTAGGCTCGCCGAAAGTTTTTTCCTTCGACATAGGGTCCTGCCGACAGGGTTGGGGTCTCATCGAACATAAAGGGTTTGAGCTCATCAAGAGATGGAGGTTTCGGTGTGAGGTCTTCCTGACCAGCGAAAGTCACGCCGAAAGTTGTTCGCCAGGGTTGGCATCGGGGAGAGGGGTTCACATTCGCTGAGAGGTCTCGACAAAAAGATGTGTCATTGTGAAGAAAGAAAGGGCCTCACTGAGATGTCTCGGTAACCGAATGATGTCTCACCGAAACAGAGTGCCTTCGACATAGGATGGTGATCTTGGGGAGATGTCTCAGCGACCAAGCACAAGTCTCGATGAAATGAAGTGATCTTGGAAAAAGGTATCACCGATAGGATGAAGTTTCCCCGAAATGGTCTGAGCCCACCAAATGATTGTGACTTTGCTGAGAGGTCTCGCTGATTAATTGCAGTCTGGCCGAAAGGTTTTGGCCTCGCCAACAAATGGTGGTCTCGCCGAAGCGGAGGGAATTTTCTATAAGGTCTTCCCGATTGGAGGGGAGTCTTGCCGAAATGAAAAAGGTGCAAGCTCAGGGAAAAGGAAAGTAAAGTCGCCATGATGTCTCGGCAAAGGTATGAGGTCTTGCCGATAATGGAGGGGTCTCGATATGTGTTTTTCCTTCAGCAAGAGGTCTTGCCAATTGAGGGTGCTTTCACCGTGACGTCTTGCCGACCAGTGGGAGTCTCACCGACACAAGGTTTGAGCTTGGGAGGAATGGAAGGGGTTGGTGTAATGTCTTACTGACAAGCGATGGTCTTGCCGATGGTTGTAAAACTTTGGTGTGACTAATGGAACCCGCCATGATGTCCTACTGACAGAGGAAAGTCTCCCCAATAGTTGTTCACCAGGCCATCATCGGAGAGAAAGTTTTACATTTGCCATGAGGTTTGGCCAAATGAGGAGGGTCCTGCCGATGAAGGGGGAGGCCTTCAGTATAATATTTTGAGTTCGGGGAGATATCTCCCTGACCCGATAGTCTCGCTGACTATGGTGCACATAGAGGGTAAGCTCTCGCCAAAACAGGATAGCTTTGACAAAAGGTTTCGTTGAAAGCCAAATGTCTTGCCGAACAAGTAGGAGCTCAGGGAAAATGAGATGAGTTCTTCGTGACATCTTGCCATCGGTATATCATCTGGCTGACAGGGCGATGTCTTGCTGAGGAGGTTGCACTTGTTGAGAGAGGGTTCGATCGGTGTAATGTCTCACCGATTGAAGGTGGTCTTGCCGAAGCAGAATGAATTCGCCATGATGTCTCACCGACCCGACAGCCTCTTACTGAAAGAATGCAAGCTCGACGCAAAGGAAGGTAGTCTCGCTATGATGTCTCGGCGAAAGCATGAGGTCCTGTCGAAGAATGAAGGGTCTCGATCTGTGTTTTTCCTTCGGTAGGAGATCTCACCGACACATGGGTGTCTCGCCGAAGTAATGCAGCGTCAGCAAAGGAAAGGAGCTTAGTGAGAGGTCTTGCCAAACAATGGGAGTCTCATCGAGAGGAATGATCGGAGCTCGGGGAGAGTGGAATGAGCTCGGTGAAAGGTCTCGCCAAAGGATGGAGGTCTCAATGATGGAAAGGGATATCGGTGTGACTCCTGAGGGTTTTCCATGATGTCTGGCCGAAGCGATGGTCTTGCCAATGGTTTCAGGGATATCAGTATGACTTTTGAAACTCGATATGAGTTCTTGCCGACACTTGAGAGCTATGCTGATAGCCACTGAAGGGCATAATTGCATCGGGGAGACACGATTAGTGTCTCACCGACATGCGATTCAATTTGAGTGACCTTTGACCTTTTGGCGCCCCCATGAAGCATCTGTTCAACCAATCAGAATGAGCTATAGGAGAGCCATGGCAATTTGACCCCTGTGAAGATGACTAACTAAATGAAAGCGATGTGGATTGGCTCTAAGCTTAGAAGCATCCAAAGCAGCTCGATAAGGAGATTTGAAGGTGGACATGAAGACCAGAAGTGAATGCAGTAGTTGCAAAAGATCAAGGAGGCCTTTCCTGGAGCAACTCTTCACCGACATGGACAACAAGGATGCGCATTTAATGCGACATTAATTTCATTTGAAAGGATCTGGGGGCTGATCTTTCTGAAGGCTGATATTTTGTAAGCCCTAGGGGCCGACACATATTTTGTATATAAGTCATTTTTGCCTCTTTGTAAAGGGGTTCGGATTATGCATTCTAAAGAGTTAGTGATTTTTATCAAATCCTTTCTCAGCTGATGTATTCTTTGTAACTCATCTGGAATTTTGAATATAAAATACAAAGATTACCTTCGAAACCAATATTAGTGTTCATATTACTTTCATTTTCTTCTAGATTATGTGATTTTTTTAACTGTGTTTCTCAATTTGCATTTGAACTTTAAAGTTGTGAAATTCATCTTTCCTTCTTAAAGTGTATATGCAGATTAATCCTTTCAAGAATGATGCATAAGTTCACAAAGTTCATGTTGAGTAAATAAAGTAACTATCATTAGTTTTGTAGTATATGTTCATCTATTTTATTTCATGATTCTTGTCAGTTCAGTGCATCACCATAGTGTTAGTTTTATTTTTATGCATTCCTTCTCCCTTTCCCTTTATAGAATCAGTAGTTAGGTGACACCAAAGGAAGCTGGCCTTCTCTGGAGGTTGACCTCTACCTATAAGTGACCCATAGCTTTAGAGGTCTTCCCATGTTACATTGGATTGTTGAGTTTATATTCTGCAGGGTGCAAATCCAGGGTGATAACAATAAGGTGGAGTTTTGGGTGTCTAGGGAGTATTCAAATTTTTTTGACCTAAATAAGGTCTATAAGGTCTAAACAAGACCATCCTTTATGTAATCTTGAGGCTTTGTATGGTCAATGGTGTTAAGGGTTAGTAAGTCTTTCAAAGACAATGCAAAATATTGTTAAATAAAAGTTGTTTAAAGGTAGTTGGGGAACTTTTTTGTTGAAGTTTTGTTGCTAAATGTATTTAAAGCCTTGAGAGGCTCGAGTTTTTGTTGTTGTCTTTGGAGAGAATAAAAGAAAGTCTTTGAAATCACTCTGTTTTCATATTTTTCTCTAAATTTTTGAGTTCTCAGCCTATGTACAGGCTGTACCATCTTTCCTTACATTGTTTTCTTATGTGAAATAGTAGATATATGAACTAACTTTTATTTTATGCCTTGACAGGGTTTGCTTTGAACATTTAGGGTATGAACTCATCAAAACTTTCCTATCGGGTTTTTGATCAATCTTAAGTCTTGGGTTTTGTTCTAATGGATTAATCATCATCCCACATACTGTATTCAATTGTAACTCGGTGGGATAATGCATTAGGATGTAGGGAATGATATAATAGAATTAGAAGGCGTGTAAGAGTGATCTCTTGGCTTGAAGCATGAAAAGAAGGGCTGGAAATGTGTGATTTTCCTTGAAATGATGATGGTTCAAACCTAAGAAATGATGAAATAGCGTTGTCAAAGGCCTGATGTGTGTTCTCAAAGCATGATTGGACCTATTGAAATATTTTTGGGTAGTTGGTTTGATTAGGGAAGGTTGGAAAGTAGGAGAATCAATAGGGGTGCACTAAAACCCTAGTTAACTAGGCTACATAGAGGGTTTTAGCATTTGGGGTTTATTT
The DNA here is from genome assembly GCA_007258455.2 of Sequoia sempervirens. Taxonomy (NCBI): domain Eukaryota; kingdom Viridiplantae; phylum Streptophyta; class Pinopsida; order Cupressales; family Cupressaceae; genus Sequoia; species Sequoia sempervirens. Next base: position 94,406,878 of record VDFB02000003.1, read on the forward strand.
GAGCATGTAAGGTTCTAAGACCTAGAAAATAATTTGTTTTGAAACAAAATTAAAGACTATTTTTTGGTTTTGGAGTCTAGTGTGAAGATCTAAGGGTGGCCTCTTTGAAAAAGTGGGCTAATTGGAGGCCTAAAACTGTGAAAAGTCCAAATTTGAAGCTTTTGGTCCAAATGAGTTGTACTCGGTTATCTAGGATGTTAAATAAATCTAAAATGGGTACTTGAATCCATGTTTTTTTTCTCAGGTGTTCTGGAAAGGTTTTCTCAAAAGCCTGAAAAATAGGTTTCCCACTACTACAAGGGAAGCTAGTGACCACAGGTGAGTTTTGGAGATTTTGTTGAATCTAACTTGGAGATTGAATTCAAATGGTTCAATTGTCATCATATGCATGTTGAGGGTCATTTTCAGGGCCTAGGGGAATATTTGTGGTTGTTTTGCAAGATTGAAGGGTTGAGACCCTTGAGGGTGAGTTGATGCCTAGCAGGCTGGATGCATTGTAAGGAAGAGTTCTTTGTTTTAGAATTGATATTTCCATTATTGAGATTAATCTTCACTTTGGCTCTACATCATGATCTTTCTGGTTTGTTTCGTTGGTTACTCATTTTCTAGTGGTGGCTTGTGGAGTTTGGGGGTCTTTCAATCCTCTTCTGATCTTGACTAGTTTATGTTGGTAAGATTCATTTTTCTCTTGGAGACTCTCATTCGGAGGTGTTGTGAATGGATTTTTTCTTGTTGGGAGTTTCTCTTTCATTTTGGGGATGGTATTTTTCTCTCTAGTGCTCTTTTTTCATAGTTTCCCTAGCAGCTCTTGGTTGTCGTTGGGTTGGTGGGCCTCAAGAGGTTGGGCTTCAAAGTTTTATCTTTTATGGAGGCTATGGTGGAGTGGTATTTTCCCCTTCATTCTTCTATTGGAAATGTTTTCTTGGAGGGTAGAAGTTGTCCCTTAAAATATTGGGTGGTTTTCTGCCCCTTGGGCTTCTTAATGTCTCATTTTTGGAAGGGGTTTGTTGTTTTGGCGGAGGACTTTTTGTTGTTCTCTATGATGGTTCTTTTAATGGGGTTGTATTCTAAGATCTATGAAAAGCCTCAGTTTTTCATGGTTTAGAGGAGTGTCTCTGCTCCCTTTGTTTTTGAGGTGGGGTTACTTGAGTTGGTACAGTTTGGTTTGGTGTTGTTCCTACTGTAGATTGTTGTGCTTTGTTTTCTAGGTGCTTTGGTGGGAGCCCCTGTGGCTGATGTGGTCTTTGTTGTGGTTGACTTCTCTGGGGGTCATCTCTCTTCATTGGCTGGGAGCTTCCCGAGCTATGCTCTATTCGGGGATTGTTCCTTGGAGGGTTTTCCTGCATTCATTATTTCTTTTCTAGTGCTTGGCATGGTAGGTGTTCTACGATGGGTAGTGGTATCCTCTATTCGTGCTCTTTCTTCATCCATTTTTTTTAGGAGGTGTTTTTCTTCAGTGCTTTCTGGTTTGGTTGTGGGCTTGTCTAGTGTGGTGGTAGTCCCTTGTGGGATGTTTAGGGTTGTGGCTTATTTTGGGGTTGGATTGGCGTGTTGAGGTTGAAGGTGGGATTTCTTGTTTGGATGCCTCCCTTTTACTTATTTGCTTGGTGTCCTCTTGCCTTGGTGGACTTGTGCTGCTTCCCCCTAACCTGATGTTTCCTTTTGGTTGCTCTTTTTTTGGGCATGTGTTGGCCTTTTGTGGGGTTTCCTCTACTAATCCTCTTGTCTCAAAGGATTATTTGTTTAAGTTTTTTTATTGGACCCCCTTCTGTAGCATGATGATGAGGAGATATGTGGGGGATTTTCTCTTTTTCTGGTTCGGGTTGCTACCTTTGGAGGTTTTTTCAAAGTTTCTAGAGTGTGTGCTCTCTTTGTTGAGGGTTGTCTTGATCTTTAAGCTTGGTTTCTTGTCTCCATCACTTATGAAGCTTAAGGTTTCCGTGAGTGATTGTCCTACTAGAGTGGTTTGTTTTGGCTGGATTCTTTAGATGGTTTCTTCTCTAGAGGTGAAGATCATTCTTATTGAGGTAGAGCCTGCTCCTTTTGAGGTGGAGTTTTTTGCTGTAGGTCCAGTAGAAATTCCTCTTCTCCTTTGCTTGCTCCTTTGGAGGTGGTGTTGGTTCCTTTTGAGGTGGAGTTTCTATGAGCAGGAGTTGGGTTGCTTTGGTAGTTCGAGCTCTTGCATCTTCCTCTCCTATAGAGGTGGATTGTGGGATGGATTTTTAGATTGGATGGAGTTGCAAGAAGGTTGTTGCTTTTTAGATTTCTATTGTTATGGGTTTGAGGTTCCAATCAAAACCTGATGATGACTCTCTTTTGGGTTCATGGTCCCTGAAAAACCTAGTTAAGGGTTTAAGGTCCCTTCAAAACCTTTGGGTTTGTGGTCCCAGGTAAAATCTGTTTGTTTTAGTTTGGGATTTAGGCCCCTTCTTGTTGATGGACTGTGGTTGGGTTTGCTAATTATTTGTCTTGCAACATATTTTCCTTGCATTGGGTTGTATGTCCCATCAAAACCTTCGTGTAATGGGTTTCGAGTCCCATCAAAACCTACTTTTCCCTATCAAAAACATCAACCATATTAATATGATAATAAACCCTAATAAAGGGCGTATTTATAAATTTGGTTTAATAAGTTTACAAATCTATATCCATTTTATGTTAGGTGCCCAAAATCAAACCCTAGCATTTTTATTTTTTTAATTTTTGTTGCAAGTTCATGGAGGCATACAACAAGCAATTTTTTAGGAATGAGAAGCTTTTCTGATACAAGGGATGCACATGCTATGTGACCCTCCCATTTCCTTTCCCTAATCTACAAAGGTCATGGCCTACAGAGGGCTGCACCCACCACAATTCCCCACCCCTTTATGGGGGTGCCCCTATGGTGGTCTGTAATGCCCCGCCATGCGAACCGCAAAGGAAAACTACAACTAACAGATTACCGCACTAATTTTTTTTTTAAAGTGAAACATTACATAAGATGAATATGTACATACATTACATCAAAAGAAAGTATGCATTTACAAAATCATCTACGTCCTTTGGGGTACAAATGATGACATTATGAAACCTAAAATCTTACCAAAATGATAGTGAATGAATTCCAAGATTACAAGAAAATAACATACAACCATCCATGATCAATAGAGATGAAAAAGATATACATCATTTTATTACAAATGTTCAATTCATAGTTCAATATTACAATTGTGGAGAATATTTCCATAGATACAACACATCATGGATACAATAGTACATTACATAATGTTTCCCTTATATCAATATGAATAGTACATCAAGTACAAGAATAATACATCAATGAATAATAAGGTTCAAAGCGTAGAACAGTCTTCAACCAAGTGAAGCTTTGGAAACTCTACATCCACTTCCACATCACAAACACAACCTGGGAACCCAATGGGTGCATGACACATTCCAACCAACCACGTGGACCTCAAGGTCCACCCCCCGTGCTAGGAGATGACAAGAAAGGACCCACATCCAAACAAGGTCAAGCAGACAAGGCTAACAAAACAATGACATAAAACAACCTCAAACAAATACAAACAACACTCCTAGAGGAAACCAAACAAGAGTAAATAAATGGGTACTATAGGAGAGTGTCATCGCATGGCCTTACATGGATTATCCATACAACCTATCACAAGGTGCCACCTTCATCTATGGTTATCCTGACTGCCCATCTCAAGGCGCCACTCCATAGGGTGGCTCATGCATAACCACTTACCTTTCATGAAGACAAGGTAGTGATCTTACCAACTAGGTCTTCTCATCCCATCCTTAGCTTGTGAAAGCACTAACATTATGGGTGAGGCACATAATTAATCTTGTTTAGTATTTAACTACCCAAACACACTAGTTCATTAATTAAATTATCACTTGTTTAGGAAACTCTTCCATGGGTTATCTTGACAGCCCCTTTGTGCGCCAGCCCCCATGAAGAGCCACTCTCCCTACGGGTACCCAAACTAGAAACACACAAGGGGTGTACTTCATCTCACATAAAAATCAAGGTGTACATAACACACAACATGCAAGGCTAGAACCATCTCACAAACCCATTCCATATCACTGAAACAAGAACAAAGGAGGTACCACCCACCACATAAACTACATAAATCAACTGGTGCACTAAACAACACAATACCCAATTGAACAAGTTTTCCCCTAGCCTCTGGAGGACTCAAAACTATTTTCCCAAGAACTCACAACTCAGGGTAAAACAAAGCAACACGGGTTCCCAAATAGATTTCATCATGAATTCAATAAATAAAACTCCACAAAACGAAACAAATCAAGAGGAAGATACAAAAAGAAACCATCAAAGATCCACCTTTAACAACACGAATACATTTAATGAATAAACCCTAAAGAATAATAAACAATCAAATACCTTTTATCTATTCGTTTCTTAAGAAGTAATTTAAAATAACTAAAGAAGTTATCTAGACATGTCTCCTACATATCACAGTAAATATTTTAGAACATTTAAAACATCTCTTAAGTTTCACTCAGACACCAAGAGCAATAAGTTTCAAGAATATAGAATCATCATTATATCTCTCCTAAGATAAACTATTAGGAAACCTTTTAATAAACAAATACATTCTTCTTTATCTACCTAAAATAAAATTATTTAATTGAAAAGACTTTGAAGCTATCAAAATGTATACTTACACACGACAACTCATTCTTTAATTACACATTCAAGTATCTATTTCAAGGCACTTTCATAACAACTAGTTTACATTTAAATTTGTATGCTCATTATGAAATTATATAAAATAATTAAAGAATGCATATTCCAATCAATCCATTTACAATATATTTTAACATCATTATAAAATCATTTAAAACGATTAAAGAAACTATATATATCACAAATTTCAATCTACTTTTAATAATCCATACAAAGTGATATTTGTAAACCTACATTTAAAGCTTCCTTTACATCTTATCTTTTCACTTATGAGAAAATTATTTAAGACAATTAAAGAAAATATAGAGACAAATATTCTCACTACGCAATTAACACAATAATAACTTAATTTCCTATGTCCACTTACATTTTCATATTCATTCATTATATGTAGTAAATAACCTAAACCATTTATTTGTTCATCACAAAATATTTTAAAATAATCACCACAACTTATTTGTACACCACTATAAAAATAATTTAAAATCACTAAAGCAGTTATATTAACATATTTTCTAATTAACCCAATATATATATTTATGTAAACGGATTGCTTTCATTGACACGTTCAAGTGATAAGTCGTAAGGATCCTTTTTAAATACTCAGTTACATTCTATTTATATATGTATGTCCATTATGAAAACATATAATTTAAAATAACCCTATAGACACCTAATCACACGTTTATACAAAACCATAAATACATCTATCAGAATGAAACTGTTGTAGGGTAATACTAAAAATGAACTTTATCAAAGTTCCCAAAGCGTTATAGAAATGAGACCTTACAATTTCAAGACTAAGAATTATTAGGGATAATAATTTGATTTTAGGAATATCCTACGATTCCTATTGTATCCGATACTAAGGTAAAGTTTTTTAAGCTACACGTTTAAATCTATAAATATATTTAAATCTTCCAATACACTGCTATTAAAATACATTTAAGTTAGAACTCATGGCTGTTAGGACAACATACAACATTCCCTATACAAATATATATATTGTACACAAAAAATCAATGGGAGACCAAGAAAGATTAAAGCGAAGGGAGGAAGTAAGAGGGTGCGACCAACAACAATATTATCATTCCTATTGACCATCCTAAAGCTATCTCCAAGCAAATAAGGGTTCCAAAGATACATATGCAATAATTAAATCGGTAGACAACCTGTAACGAATTCTTAGCCCATGAAATTGTAAATTTGGCAAGACTAAAGAGAAATCAAAGACACCAAGCATGACCGTGTCTCTATTTCTATGATAGGGTCGTTCTTCCCAAATCCAGACCAGGTTTCAGAGACTAAAGATTAAACATTCTAATAAAAATTGGTTTATGAGCATTATAGCCATCCCAACTCAACCACATAGACTTCAAAATGCAAGTAACAAGAATGAATTGAGCATATGCACTTTGTACTTCTAGCTATCACTAAATGGTTTAAAGCTAAAGAGTGACCAGATTTAATGGATGGAAAGCTTGCATGAATGCCATCATTCCTTAATGAACTTTCATTGAACAAAGTATATGAGACAGGATATAGAGATTGCCTAGATAGGAAGCAGGAAGCTAATAATTGAAATAAATATACCATCCTAGAAGAGGAATTGCTACCATGCCTTCCCTCCTATCGTATAATCTACAGCTGCCTTTACCCTATGAGTGTCAGTCGATCTAACAATAGGATCGACTGACACTCATAGGGTAGAAGCTACCAGAAATTAAAGAATGAAAAACCCATACATCTAACAGTTTTTTCCAAGAGCAAGGAGAATAGAACACATAGACTGTTGTCTATATAATGCACTAACAACCCTGCAGGAGAGATGCCCAACAATGGTGCATACTCATTAACAGAAAACAAGACAAAATCGAATTCTGACTGCCACAAACATATCATAGACCAAGCATATCTAATTACCAAAGAGAATGAAACACAATAATAGGGTACAAACTGAACATATAAACAGATAGAAAAAACGAAAAGTGATGAAGAATCCAACTTGGAATTTGCAAATGAAGATGAAGACAATATGCGGCAAATCCCAAATTTTGTCTGCTGAAAACTCTTTTTACTTTTACCTCTGCACAATATACAGTAAATTTTTTTGTTTTAAATTCCCATATGTTTTGTTTTCACCTGCCTTTCCCAAAATAAATTAAGAAGAAACTCTAAAGTTTATCGAAAAAAACAAACAGGACAGGTGGCTAATTTACAAAATTCATTTTCAACACCCGACAATTCCCTTTTCTCCCCGTTTAACCACCTCTTGGTAAAACTCTTCATTTTAATAGTAAAATTATAAACCTAACTCCACTATGGTTTTTTTAAAATTTAATAATTGCGGTGATTAATTTCACCTTTGTTTTAATATTTTATCCCATAGACAAAATATCGCATTATTTTAATTAAATCAATTGTATCGGTCACATAAATTCTTTTAATCATATATATATATATAAATTTACCGTTTCAAATATAGTATTTAACAAAATATCCATTTTTTGAGTAAATCCATAATAACAATTAAATAAACAATATTATATAATCACTAATTTAAATTTTAACAATATTCCAATTAAAATATTATTCTATTTATAATTAAAAATATTTAATATCAACAATTAAAAATAATATTCATTTAAATCTACAAACATTTAAAATTTACAAACTAATTTAATATTTAATTAAATCCTTGACATTTTCACAAATCACTTTAATAATTAAATTTAATGTTTAATTAAATTAATTTCAACAATAATAATAACCATCATTAAATTAAATTAACTAATTAGCAATAAGGATAATGCATCAAAATCAAGCAATTAACACTTAAACCAAACAACATGAAACAAAATGATACCATAACAAAATGGGATACTGACGGACCACATCGTCAAACAATGATGAGATGACGAACAAGGATGGGGATACTTTCTTTTCAACTCCCTAAAACACATCATATCCATTGGGTATGTTGGGCATGCTCAGACCCGATGGTGCAGGTGGAGTCAGTGCCCGATACCTGTAGTCTTGCATAAAACCAAGTGCCGAAACAACATATATATATATATATACTCAATGCCAAACACATCGTGAGAGAGAATTGTAGTGTAGCAAGGCGCTCATGGATGAGTGATGCAACACCATCCCTCTCACCCGACTCTCAAACAATAATCATATTCTAACAACATCATCATTAAACAATAAGTAAACAACTAAGCATAACATCAAACACATTTGTCCACATATCATAGGTAATAGGAGCAATGTCATAGACAACTAAGTCCAATAAGCAAAATTGTCAACCAACCAAAGAACATGGTGAAATAGTCACCGACATAGTCTCAAGTATGCATCAAACATAAACAGTATCCAAAGATTATCAACTACACATAGAAAAGTATGATAAGAGTAATAGTAACACGATAGGCACTACATCCTCCCCCCCTAAAACTAGGCTTACTCTTGGAATCCAGAAAACAAAAAAAAGAAAAGACTCTCGAATGTAGGATGCATCCTCCCATGTCACTAATGTCTCATCATTAGGGTCCCATTGGACCCGCACCTGATCAATTTCTCTACCTCTAAGAACGAGCCTCTTGTGCTAAAGAATGGCGATGGGCTCGAGTGCTAGCTGCCCGTCCTCGACCTGTAATGCATTCCAATCAAGCATGTGAGAAACATCTAGATAATAGGGCCTAAGTACAAAAACATGAAACACATCGTGTATGCACGATAGACTGGGCAACAATGCTAGGCGATAAGAAATGGGGCCAATTATCTCCAACACCTTAAACGGTCCCACAAAATGAGGTGCAAGCTTAGATCCCTTCCCATAATGGATTGGACTCTTTTGCGGACGCACTCACAAGAAAACCTGATCTCCAACAGAAAATTGACGGTCGACCCTATGTGCATTTGCATACTTCTTTTACCTATCCTGAGCTGCTACTAAGTGCTCTTTGATGTGAGCAACCTGCTGCTCCATATCCTGGAGAATTTCAGGTCCAAGCAGAACTCTGTCCTTAAGATGATCCCAACTCAACGGGGTCCGACAAGGATGGCCATATAATGCCTAAAAGGGAGCCATGCCAATCGAGCTATGATAACCATTATTATAAGCAAACTCCACTAGATGCAAATAGTTCTCCCAACGTGACTGCTGATCCATCACATACATATGGAGCACATCTTCAAGAACTTGGTTGACCCTCTCGGTCTGACCATCAATTCTAGGATGGTAAGAAGAACTGAAGTTCAGTTGGGTCCCTAAGGCATGCTACAAGGATGTCCACAATGTCGAAGTGAACACTGGATCTCTGTCAGAAATAATCCTTCGTGGGATTCTGTGTAGTCGAACAATGTCCTCCATGAAAATTCTAGCTATAGAGGAAGTAGTGTAGGAAGATCGGACAGGAGAGAACTGTGCCACCTTGGTCAACCTGTCAATCGTGACCATGATAGCATTGTGTCGACGAGAAGATATAGTAAAACCCACAATAAAGTCCACCGATATGATATCCCACTTCCATTCAAGAGCGATATTAGGTTGTAAAAGACCTGTGGGATGCTGGTATTCTACCTTAACTCTCTGACATTCCAGACATCTCGCCATAAAGTGTGCAATGTCTCTCTTCATTCCAGCCCAAAAGTATAGTGAACGAAGGTCTGCATACATCTTCTTGACTCCCAGATGAGCAGAATAGGGAGCCCGATGTGCCTCTGTCATGATTAGGGTACAAAGACCCTCTACAGGAGGTACATACATATGACCCAAATACCACAAAATCCTGTCAGATTCCAGAGAATAACCAAAAAAATTTCCCTTCAAAGCCCTACCTAACTCAATTTCTAACTTTACTTCTTGATATGGTCAGCTATCTATAGGAAGTGCTGCAAGGATCTGGCTCCTCAAGTCCACACCAAGAGTTATTGCAGATATCTCATGCCTTCGTCGACTCAAAGCATCCACCACTACATTTTCCTTGCCCTGGATGTACTTAACCTCAAAGTCATATTCGCAAAGAAACTCCATCCATCTTCTCTGCCTAGCATTCAGGTTTGACTACGTAAAGATATATTGCAAGCTACGATGATCGCTATGTAGCTCGAACTGATGCCCCAATAGAAAGTGCCTCCATCTCACAAGGGCATGAACAACAATGGCTAACTCTAAATCATGCATAGGGTAATTCAGCTCATGATCCTTGATCTTGCAAGACTCAAATGTAATCACACGACCTTCTTGCATCAAAATGACCCCTAAACCATCCAAGGAAGCATCTATACACACTACAAATTCCCTAGTAGGATTGGGAACTGCCAAGATCGGTGCACTGGTCAACTTTTCCTTAAGGGTTTGAAAATTTCACTGGCATTGTTCTGACCAATTTTTTTTTCCCTTTCCTCTTAAGGGTAGTGATGGGATGTGCAATCCTCGAAAAGCCTTGCACAAACCACCAATAGTAGCTCGCTAAACCCATAAAATTGCGAATCTCAAGAACATTCGTGGGTGTAGGCCAATCAACGATGGCTCTTATCTTTGAAGGATCCATGACAATACCTTCACCAGAGATGATGTGACCCAAGTATTTCACTTCAGCCTTATAGAATTCACACTTTTCCAGATTAGCATACAACTGATTGTCTCTCAAGCACTACAACACCTGTCTTACATGTTCCTCATGCTCCTCCATAGATTTTGAGTAAATCAGGATATCATCAAGGAACACTAGAACAAATCTATCCAAATAGGTTATGAAGATTGATGGTGCATTCGTCAACTTGAATGACAACCATGAATTCATAATGCCCATATCAAGTGTGAAATATGGTTTTGTGAATATCATCTTCGACTATCCACAATTAATGGTATCCCGACTTAAGATCAATCTTTGAAAATACCTGATCCCCTTTTATCTGATCAAATAGATTGTTGATTCTCGACAAAGGGTACTGATTATTCACTATCACTTTGTTTAGCTTCCTGTAATCACTACACAAACAGAGGGAACCATCCTTTTTCTTCATGAATATAACTGGTGCTCCCCATGGGGAAACACTAGGATGAATGAACCCTTTTGCTAAAAGCTCCTCTAATTGCAAATGAAGCTCCTGAAGCTCCTGAGTTGTCATCCAATATGGAGCCTGAGATATAGGCTCAACTTTGGGTACAAGATCAATTCTGAATTCGATGTCACGCTTTGGTGGCATCCCCAAAATTTCACTCAGAATTTTTTTTGCAAAGTCCTTAAGGAGAGGATAGTCATCCAATGACACCTCTTGACTTTCTCCCAAGTCCAAGTCATTGACTGACACAACAAACAACTGACAACCCTGACAGAAACACCTCTTTAGTTGCATAGCAGAAATCATCCATAATGAGATAGGTCTCTGTATGCCTACGATCTCAACCTCATTTCCTAAATTAGCTACACATCGCACAACCTTGCAGAAATAATATATTATAGCTCGGTGAGCTTTCAACCAATCCATGCCAAAAACAACATCATAGGAACCAAGAGGTAGGATTGGAAGGTCCACCGTAGTCATCAATGACCCAACTTTCAAAACAAAACCCTGAACAAACGATTCAACTGCTACCTTAGCCCTGGAGGCTAATTCGACCTGCCACTTAATGCCTTGCCTTGCTGCCACCAATCTACAATGCTCTACTACTGAAGGTGAAATAAATGAATCTAATGCACCCGAATCAAACATAATAGAAATACTAATGCCTTGTAACATACATGATGTCTCAACCATGGTGCCCTGATGGTCTTCTTGATGGTTTTCAACCATTGCAAAGACTCGATGTGATCTTCCTGCAGCACCCACTGTTGGCTCGAAAGTGGCTGGCCTTTGACTAAAACTTGTAGTCTTCTTTTGCAGACATTGTCTAGCAATATTTCCCTGTTGTCCGTAGGAGAAAAAACTTGTACCCTGACCAAAACCTCTGCCACCTGACGGTGCATTAGATTGATAAAAACTGCCCCGACTGGGTGCCGACTGTGAACTCTGTGCAGGCTTCTCAAAATGGTCCTACTGAAATTGGTGCCAACTCTGATTCCTTCTGGTCTAAGACCTACTACTCTATTGAGACTAAGAATTTTTGTGCTTAGGGTGTGAATGTTGCTGCTACTGCTACTGCTAACCACCCTTAGAAGGCACATGATGACTCCTAGAAGATCTTGAAGCTTGAGGCTACCCACCTCAAGAACTAAAACCAGATGTAGATGTATTGCCAATCTGCACACCTGTGTGACCTCCCCAAGCCATGGTCAAGTTTTCCTCTACCAGACGATCCTTTTCAACTACCTCCATCATCTTCGGCTCGAAAATCCGTACTTTGCCACTAATTTGGGAATTTAAGCCCCTAAAAAAATGTTGTACTAGCATTGCCTCATCATTGCCGATTCCCACATACTATTTCAGCTCATAGAATCGGCACTCGTACTGCTCAACGAACATTTCCATTTGTCACAACTCATGGAATTCATCTGCTCGACGCTGTCTCTAGTGGTCTGAAAGGAAACGGGCCCTAAATCTCTCCATAAATAACTCCCAAGTCACAACACTAATGTCCGGGTGCAATTCCTGCTCTTCTAGATGCTACCAAGTGGATGCAAAGCCTTTGAGGTGCATGATGGTGCACCTAGCCTTAGTATTGCTACCATAAGGGTGCATAGAAAAACACTTATCTAGATCGATCAACCATGTTTCTGCCTCTAGTCCTCCACCAGAACCATCAAAAGTTCGAGGATGAGCTCTCAACAGGTCTCTCATGTGACCCGCCACTACTGTATCCTGCTCTGCTATTAATTCCTCCCGCCTCGAAGACCTCTCTCTTTCTCTCTCTACCCGTTGCTCCTCCTCCGGGCTAGGGCTTAAACAACAAAGGATCTCCTCCAAAAGGTGTCGCAACTACCCTCCTTCCAAATCCAACTACTCCGGGTTTTGCTCCCTACCTCCCAGATTGTTTTGGGAACTCTGGCATTCGTCTCGTTCTAAATCTTGGGAGCTCAAAGACAATGAACTTTGGTAGTTGGCTCCGCGGCCACCACCTCGGCCTCTTCCATGGCTACGACCTCTACCCCGAGGCATGTTCCTTCGCAACATTAGAGGGGAACATGTGAGATCAAGAGTTAAGCAAAAAGGTTAACCTAATGGGCACAACTAACCTAGAATACCCAAAGTTTGTAAACCTTGGCTCTAATACCAATGATGTAACGCCCCGCCATGCGAACCCCAAAGGACAACTACAACTAACAGATTACCGCACTATTTTTTTTTTGAAAGTGAAACATTACATAAGATGAATATGTACATACATTACATGAAAAGCAATTATGCATTTACAAAATCATCTACATCCTCTAGGGTACACGGGACGACATTATGAAACCTAAACTCTTACCAAAATGATAGCAAATGAATTCCAAGATTACAAGAAAATAACATACAACCATCCATGATCAATAGAGATGAAAAAGATATACATCATTTTATTACATTTCAATTCATAGTTCAATATTACAATTGTGGAGCATATTTCCACAGATACAATACATCATGGATACAATAGTACATTACATAATGCTTCCCTTATATCAACGGGAAGAGTACATCAAGTACAAGAATAATACATCAATGAAGAATAAGGTACGAAGCGTAGAAAAATCATCAACCAAGTGAAGCTCTAGAAACTCTACATTTACTTCAGCATGATGAACACAACCTGGGAACCCAATGGGGTACCTAACACATTCCACCCAACCATGTGGACCCAAAGGTCCAACCCCCATGCTAGGAGATGACAAGAAATGACCCACATCCAAACAAGGTCAATCAGACATGGCTAATACAATTCTGACATAAAACAACCTCAAACAAATACAAACAACACTCTCAAAGGAAACCAAACAAGGGTAAATAAATAGGTACTGTAGGAGAGTGTCATCGCATGGCCTTACATGGATTATCCAGAAAAACCTATCACAACGTGCCACCTCCATTTAAGGTTATCTTGACTACCTATCTCAAGGCACCGCTCCATAGGGTGACTCATGCAGAACCACTTACCTTTCATGAGGACAAGGAAATGATCTTACCAACCAGGTCTTCTCATCCCATCCTTAGTCTATCAAAGCACTAACAGTATGGGTGAGGCACACAATTAATCTTGTTTAGTGTTTAACTACCCAAACCCACTAGTTCATTAATTAAATTATCACTTGTTTAGGAAACTCTTCCATGGATTATCTTGATAGCCTCTTTGTGAGTTGGCCCCCATGAAGAACCACTCTCCCTATGGGTACCCAAACCAAAAACACGCAAGGGGTGTACCTCATCTCACATAAAAATCAAGGTGTACATAACACACAACATGCGAGGCTAGAACCATCTCACAAACCCATTCCATATCACTGAAACAAGAACAAAGGTGGTACCACCCACCACATAAACTACATAAATCAACTGATGCACTAAACGAAAAAGTATCCAAACGAAGAATTTTTCCCCTAGCCTCTAGAAGACTCAAAATTGTCTGCCTAAGAACTAATAACTCATGGTAAAACAAAGCGACATGGGTTCATGAATTCAATAAATAAAACTCCTCAAAATGAAACAAATCGAGAGGAATATACAAAAATAAACCATCAAAGATCCACCTTTAACAACACGAATACATTTAATGAATAAACCTTAAAGAATAATAAACAATCAAATACCTTTTATCTATTTGTTTCTTAAGAAGTAATTTAAAATAACTAAAGAAGTTATCTAGGCATGTCTCCTACATATCCCAATAAATATTTTAGAACATTTAAAACATCTCTTAAGTTTCACTAAGACACCAAGAGCAATAAGTTTCAAGAATATTGAATCATCATTATATCTCTCCTAAGATAAACTATTAGGAAACCTTTTAATAAACAAATACATTCTTATTTATCTACCCGAAATAAAATCATTTAATTGAAAATACTTTGAAGCTATCAAAATGTATACTTACACACGACAATTCATTCTTTAATTACACATTCAAGTATCTATTTCAAGGCACTTTCATAACAACCAGTTTACATTTAAATTTGTACACTCATTATGAAATTATATAAAATAATTAAAGAATGCATATTCCAATCAGTCCATTTACAATATATTTTAAAATCATTATAAAATCATTTAAAAAAATTAAAGAAACTATATATATCACAAATTTCAATCTACTTTTAATAATCCATACAAAGTGATATCTGTAAACCTACATTTAAAGCTTCCTTTACATCTTATCTTTTCACTTATGAGAAAATTATTTAAAACAATTAAAGAAAATATAGAGAAAAATATTCTCACTACGCAATTAAAACAATAATAACTTAATTTCCTATGTCCACTTACATTTTCATATTCATTCATTATATGTAATAAATAACCTAAACCATTTATTTGTTCATCACAAAATATTTTAAAATAATCACTACAACTTATTTGTACCCCACTATAAAAATCATTTAAAATCACTAAAGCAGTTATATTAACATATTTTCTAATTAACCCAATATATATATTTATGCAAACGAATTGCTTTCATTGACACGTTCAAGTGATAAGTCATAAGGATCCTTTTTAAATACTCAATTACATTCTATTTATATATGTATGTCCATTATGAAAACATATAATTTAAAATAACCCTATAGACACCTAATCACACGTTTATACAAAACCATAAATACATCTATCGGAAGGAAACTGTTGCAGGGTAATAGTGAAAATGGACTTTATCAAAATTCCCAAACCAAATGACACCTTACAATTTCAAGACTAAGAATTATTAGGGATAATAATTTGATTTTAAGAATATCCTACGATTCCTATTGTATCCCATACTGAGGTAAAGTTTTTTAAGCTGCACATTTAAATCTATAAATATATTTAAATCTTCCAATGCACTGCTGTTAAAATACATTTAAGTTAGAACTCACGGCTGTTAGGACAAAATACAACATTCCCTATACAAATATATATATTGTACACAAAAAATCAATGGGAGACCAAGAAAGATTAAAGCGAAGGGAGGAAGTAAGAGGGTGCGACCAACAACAATATTATCATTCCTATTGACCATCCTAAAGCTGTCTCCAAGCAAATAAGGGTTCCAAAGATACATATGTAATAATTAAATCGGTGGACAACCTGTAACGAATGCTTAGCCTAGGAAATTGTAAATTTGGAAAGAGTAAAGAGAAATCAAAGACACCAAGCATGACCGTTTCTCTATTTCTATGATAAGTCAAACATGTAATTACATTCATTGACACGTTCAAGTGATAAGTCATAAGGATCCTTTTTAAATACTCAATTACATTCTATTTATATATGTATGTCCATTATGAAAACATGTAATTTAAAATTACCCTATAGACACCTAATCACACGTTTATACAAAACCATAAATACATCTATTGGAACGAAACCGTTGCAGGGTAATATTGATTTTTTTTTTTTATCAAAGTTCCCAAACCGTTATAGAAATGACACCTTACAATTTCAAGACTAAGAATTATCAGGGATAATAATTCGATTTTAAGAATATCCTACAATTCCTATTGTATCCCATACTGAGGTAATTTTTTTAAAGTTGCACATTTAAATCTATACATATATTTAAATCTTCCAATACACTGCTATTAAAATACATTTAAGTTAGAACTCGTGGTTGTTAGGGCAACATACAACATTCCCTATACAAATATATATATTATACACAAAAAATCAATGGGAGACCAAGAAAGTTTAAAGTGAAGAGAGGAAGTAAGAGGGCTCGACTAGACAACAATATTATCATTCCCATCGACCATCCTAAAGTCGTCTCCAAGAAAATCAGGGTTCCGAAGATACATATGAAATAATTAAATCGGTGGACAGCCTGTAACAAATTCTCTACCTAGGCAATTGTAAATTTTGTAGGACTAAAGAGGAATCAATGACGCCAGGCATGACCGTGTCTCTATTTCTATGATAGGGTCGTTCTCCCAAATCCAGATTAGGTTTCGGAGACTAAAGATTAAACATTCCAATACAAATTGAATTATGAGCACTTTATGAAGGACTGGCTGCGCACCCCACAGCTGTCCCAACTCAACCAGTATAGACTTCAAAATGCAAGTAACAAGAATGAATCAAACATATGCGCCCTCTACTTCTAGCTATCACTAAATGGTTTAAAGCTAAAGAGCGACCAAATTTAATGGATGGAAAGCTTGCATGAATTCCATCGTTCCTAAATGAACTTTCATTGAACAAAGTATATGAGACAGGATATAGAGATTGCCTAGATAGGCAGCAAGAAGCTAATAATAGAAATCAAAATACTATCCTCGAAGAGGCGTTGCTACCATGCCTTCTCTCCTATCGTATAATCTACAACCGCCTTTACACAAGCAAACGGTTTTTTTTTTTGAATTATAGAATCTAACCATAGGATTGACCGATACTCATAGGGTGAAATCTATTGGAAATTAAAGAATGTAAAACCCATACTAGACTGTCAGAACAATGGGGTCATGGGGGCGACATTTCGAAATCAAACGGTTTTTTTCAAGAGAAAGGAGAATAAAACACACAGACTGTTGTCTTTATAATGCACTAACAACCCTGCAGGAGAGACGCCCAACAGTGGTGCATACTCATTAACAAAAGACAAAACAAAATTGAATACATATCATAGACCAAGCATATATAATTACCAGAGAGAATCAAACACAATAATAGGGTACAAACTTAGCATATAGACAGATAGAAGAAATGAAAAGTGATGAAGAAGCCAACTTGGAATTTGCAACTGAAGATGAAGATGATATGCGACAAACCCCAGATTCTCTCTATTGAAAACTCTTTTTACTTTTACCTCCGCACAATATACAGTAGATTTTTTTGTTTTAAATTCCTGTATGTTCTGTTTTCACCCGCCTTTCCCAAAATAAATTAAGAAGAAACTCTAAAGTTTATTGAAAAAAACAAAAACAGGACAAGTGGCTAATTTACAAAATTCATTTTCAACACCGACAATTCCCTTTTCTCCCCATTTAACCACCTCTTGGTAAATCTCTTCGTTTTAGTAAAATTATAAACCTAACTCCACTATGGTTTTTTTTTAATTTAATAATTGCGGTGATTAATTTCACCTTTGTTTTAATATTTTATCCCATAGACAAAATATGGCATTATTTTAATAAAATCAATCATATCAGTAACAAAAATTCTTTTAATTATATACATTTTTTTAAAAATTTACCATTTCAAATATAGTATTTAACAAAATATTCAATTTTTGAATAAATCAATAATAATAATTAAATAAACAATATTATATAATCACTAATTTAAAATTTAACAATGTTGCAATTAAAATATTATTCTATTTATAATTAAAAATATTTAATATCGACAATTAAAAATAATATTCATTTAAATCTACAAACATTTAAAATTTACAAACTAATTTAATATTTAATTAAATCCTTGACGTTTTCACAAATCACTTTAATAATTAAATTAATTTCAACAATAATAATAACCATCATTAAATTAAATTAACTAATTAACAATAACGATAACGCATCAAAATCAAACAATTAACACATTAAAATTAATACTTAAAATGAACGACATGAAACAAAATGATACCATAACAAAAAAAGATACTAATGGACTACATCATCAAACAAGGACGGGATGACAAAGAAGGATAGGGATACTTTCTTGTCAACTCCCTAAACCACATCATATCCATTGGGTATGTTGAGCACGCTTAGACTTGATGGTGCGGGTGGAGTCGGTGCCTGGTACCTGCAATCCTGCATAAAACCAAGTGTCGAAACAACATATATATATATATATTCAATGCCAAACACACCATGAGAGAATTGTAGTGTAGCAAGACACTCACAGATGAGTGATGCAACACTGTCCCTCTCACCCGACTCTCAAACAATAACCATATTATAACAACATCATCATTAAACAATAAGTAAACAACCGCATAAGCATAACATCAAACACATATGTCCACATATAATAAGTAATAGGAGCAGTGTCATATACAACCAATTCCAATAAGCAGAACTGTCAACCGACCAAACAACATGGTGAAATAGTCACCAACATAGTCTCAAGTATGCATCAAACATAAACAATATCCAAACAGTATCAACCACACATAGAAAAGTATCATTTAAGAGTAATAGAAACACGAGAGGTACTACATGGTCCATAGTGTCATGCCCTAAGAGGGGCACAACCCCTCAAGGCTAGATGAAATGAATTACAAGAAGCTTCTTGTCCTAGATATAGTCTACCTACTACAACAACTCTAAGAATCATCTCTTGTATTGTGCTATTGAAAATACCCTTTGATGAAGATCATTAAACTCATCAATGTGATGTTTCTTGAAGTGCTCAAACAAGTAACATTCTCTAAAATGCTCAAGGAAGATCTCCCATGTAATGGTATGAATAGTAAGATGATACTTGCACTCCTCTTATTGCCACCATGTAGAAGTTGTGCCTTGTAGCAAATGTATAGATAATGATGCTTTTAGATTGCTTGTATAAACATGTAATCCAAAGTAGCTCTCAATAATAAGAAGCTAAGATTCAGCCTCAACACCATCTATGGTTCCCTCAAAATTTAGTGGATGTAAGTGTAATACCTCTCAAATATGATCACCTGCATCCTGAGCTACTCTAGGCTCAAGTAGTACCATTGGTGGTGTCGCAACTCTCTCTCTCTCTCTCTCTCCCTTCGCATCATGTCCACAACCCTTTCATGTTCTAAGTGCCATTCTATATAATAATTCCAATATGAACTATTAACATGATGTGCACACATACCCAGAGTTCTCAGTGTTGAAACCTAGGCTTTGATACCAAATGCCATGTCCTAAATTTACACATAGGATAAGAAAACAACCTACAATTTTTTTTTATTAAGCACACAATAACACCATTCACTACTAATCATGTACACACATGGAAATTAGTCTATATGCATTGAATGGTGTTGGATGAGAAACATCATAACCAACACATCACCCGAGAGTGGGATGTGGGAAATTACATTCGGGTGCCCAAAATCTACCATGTGCACCCTTCATTAAGGAACAAGTTGGCTCTAACCTAGGTTACTTAAGGTTAAATAATGATGGGATTGATACCCTAATCCATAATGACAATAATCAAAATTCATCTTAAGTCTAAGGTTTTCTAATAATGTTTAATATTTTTACATCAACTACTAACATTGTTGAAAAGAAGTGTAGGACAAGAGAATAATATTTGATTTAGAGATCAAATTGTATATAGTACAAACCTTTCATCTCATTTATTAATTTACCCTTAATTACTTGACATGTTATTACCACATTTTTGTTTATCAATAATAATGCTATTATTAACACTATCACTCCATTTTCATATTATTATTAACCATAGAAAATATAATTGATATTAATATTACTTTCAATATTAACATTATTAATTCAATAAATAATATAAATGTTAATAATTCACTTGTGAATTGCTTAATTGTTATAATTTTTATTATCTTATAAGTATTTAAACCTCAATATTATAATGATTAGTATCTATTTCAATTACAATATTTATAAATTATCCCATATTCACTTCATTAATACGATAACCATCATAAATATTATTATTTCATCAAACATTAATTTTATTATTATAATTACTATTTTTATTATCAATATTAATATTAATATTACCATTTATTTATTTTTATTAAAGCTAAAGAAGGTTTGGAAGAGGCTTGAAACCCTATACAAAAGGAATGTTGCTAAAAAAAAGCATGACAACACAAGTAGTCAACAAACATCAAAACATCAACAAAAAATCAACAGCCTACTGCAAAATTTTTAGAATCTTCACAGCTTGTAGATCTTGGGAAATGATATGCTCGTGCATGTCCACCACCTTGGCAAAATCTTTCATCGAGATTTCCAAAGGTTTCTTGGTCTTACTTTGAGTATGGATACTCAGAACTATACCAACAGTAGAGCCCTGATCACCCTTCGTCAAATCCACCTTTGCACCAACAACCTCCTTCACCTGATCAGACACCTCCCCTTTCCGGTTTTTAGCTTTCTCATTGAGAAGGTTAAGACCTTGAACATTATTATGAAGCACTATTTGACTAACTTTGACCAATTTATCAAGATTTTCATACACTTTAAAGGTATTTTCCTCCAACAATAAGATTCTAGATTCATAGTCCATAACAAGCATGTCATTTACCACATCCCGAAGGATACCCAAAATTTTATTATTCTAATCATAGACTCAAGAATCCTCCTCTTTGTTGATGTTCTTCTCAGATTTAGTATTGATCATGGAACACACTTTCACATTGATCTGATTAACTTTAGTGAAAAACCATTTGAATAGTCTAAAATAAATAATAGTTCCATCTTAGCCATACTGAGAATATTATTGAGTTCATCTCTGTTGTAGTTGAAAATATTGATATCACCAGACAGTTCATTAGAGGGATCATTCAAAATCTCCTACTAAGTGTCATTGTGCATAAAAACCTTACCTTTATCTTTGCCATAATCCTCACTAGGAATTTTAATTTTGGGTCTAGGGACCTTCTTCACAGTAGTCGAAGAAGACTTGGTTAGACCAACATCCCCATACATAGACCTTCCATCCATATTTCCTTCATCAACCTCCTCAACATTACCAAATTTCATTTTCTTCTTAGTAGCCGAAGAGGCCTATCCCTTATCCTTAATACTTGTGATATTGTCAAATTCCCGACATGGTGTTCTTCCTTTTACGACTAGAAAGAGGCTTCGAGACAATATCCTTGGCAATATAAGAGTGGATTTCTGCCCTCTTAACCTTATTACTCTCAACATTATCAAGTGGAGGAAACTTCCTTTTAATAGGTGAGGACTCCAGAGCAAAACCATTTAAGTTATTTATTAGCTTCATGCACAAATTATTTTTAATTGCCATGATGTTATTTCATTTTAATAGTTATCAATTTACTTTATTAATATTATCTATTTAATATTAATTTCAACATTAACATTATCAATAATATTATTATAACTATTAGCTATATTTATAGTTATAATAAAATATTGTTTCTTTCTATGTTGCCTCTATGTAATTAATTTATATATATAAATATACATTTTTAGTTATACTTTGTTATATTAACATCAACCATACTAATATTATAATATACCCTAATAAAGGAAAGGTTTTTAAATTTGATTTAATAAGTTTACAAATCCATATTCATTTTATGTTGGGCACCCAAAATCAAACCCTAGCATTTATTTATTTATTTTTGTTGCAGGTTCATGGAGGCATGCTACAAGAATTTTTGAGGAATGAGAGGTTTTTTTTTATATAGGGGGGTGCATATGTTGTGTGACACCACCTCCCTTTTCGACACCCTTAAAAAATGTTAGTTGTGTTTTAACCTTATATGAGATTTAGGGCATAAAATTTTGGTATCAGAGCCTAGGTTCCAATGCTGGGAACTCTAGGCAATGTTATGTGATGGGCCATTTGACAATTACACATGATTATGGGAAACATGAGGATACATCCTATCTATGTAATCAAGAGTGTTATAATATACCTCACTCAAAAATGTTTAAATATATTTGTTATTATTAAACCTCATGTAGAGTTTGATACTTTAGGCACTTGAAGATTGCTCTTTTAGATGAAAGTTCTAAGTACCTTGTACGATCTAGTGAAATAAAATTAGCATTCACCTTCTTCTTTTCCTAGTAGTTGATAATTCCATAATGTGGCATTGAGGTGCAATTTTTTTACTATTGATCAAATTAATTTTTTTAATTATGAAATTTTATTGACCTAAATTTTGGTTCTTTTAAAGTTGTAATTTTTATGGAAACTGTATTATCAATGTGAAAATTTTGATGTTTTGGGCTACTTGCCCAATTAGTTTTTGTATGGTCCCTTACCTCAAAGACTTTTTCAGTTGAATTTTGGTTAAATTGGTGGCCACATTTTCACTTCATTTCATTTATGATTTCATTTGAAAGTTAATCAATGTTTTGTTGAGAGTTACATTATTTAGAGGCCTTATATTATTCTTCTCTTGATATTTTGAGGATTTTTGTTATAACTATGATTTTGAGAGGCACCTCAATGGTTTGCATAAAATGGAAAGAAGGTGGTTGGAGGATTTATTAAGGTCGTGGTAGTATTTGAAATCATTGGATAGGAGTAGAAATTGGACTCTCTTACCCCAAAAGTATTAAAAGTTATTTTATTATTGCATTAATAAGTGGTTGGAGGGTTTGGTAACATCTGCAGAAAGATAAGATTCCCCTAGCACTCCTAGAACTTAGAAAAGCAACTTTATAGCTATGGGTTAACTCTATACTCATGTACCCTCTTAAATCTTGATTCCTTACATTTAAATATTTGTTAAAACCCTTGAATGTGTTTGAGTATGAGGCATTTTCTTCATTTGACATAGAAGATCTATAAGCTTAGATAAGTAAATATAAATATTTAGTGATAAAAGGTTTATTTTGTTGTCTTTAGGGAAAGGAAATTGTGTTGTATCTTGCTGCTTAAGAATAGTTCTTATTGTGCTATTTAGAATTTGAAATGTTTATTTTCCTGATAATTTAGGAAGAATTGGGAAAATCATTAAACTTGCTTGATAAGCATTGAGACTGGTATAGGTTTAATTTTTTTAGATTATTATATTCTTCAGTTGAATCATACTCTTCTACTCTTAGATCGAGCTACTTATTTTACCTTTGAGAAACTTCCAAGAGGAAGTTCATTATTAGGGGGAAGGATGTGAGGCCCACATGTTGATTCTAGACATTATGTTATTTCTTTTAAACAAACACATTATGATACTCCTCGTGTTGATTATTAGACATTATTTTGTTTTTTTTTTTTCATTCAGATGGATACCTTGGGATGTTATTCGTATTATAATGATTTAGACGTTAAACTTTATATTTGATGTTAGTGCCATTTATTGATGATTATTGATGCATTAGTAGAATTGATAAAAAAATGACAGTTTGATGATGAAATGATAATTATGGTATGGATATAAATTACGACATTGGGATGAGTTAAACTATTGGGATATAAATTAAATTAAGAAATTATAAATTATAGTTACTTTATGAAGATTGAATAAACACTATTAGGTAAATTAAATGATGATGAATCTATGAGACTGTTATAACTGTAAATTGATATTCTGACATGATTTAAAATGTGATGGAAATTTTATGATGTGAATATATGTGTTAAATTGCTTTGATTATATAATTTTATTGGACATAGTAATGTGTGAAATTAAGTGTGTAGGTACAAATTCCATGGCCAATGGAATTCAAGGTCTTCAAGGAACCCAATGTGATAAACCCAGTGAATACTAACTATAGTCTATTTGGAGGGACTATAGTCTTAATGTGATGTAAATTATGTGAGGTGGCTTGAGACTTGAATGTATTTTATTAGAAATTTTTTGAGTCTTTAAGTTTTATTTGATTTGTAAATTTAATATTTGAGGGTATTTTGGGATTTTAATTTAATTGAGTCAAAAGGGTTGAAAAAAGGTTATTTAATGTAATTATGTCATTTTTAAACCCCTAGGGTGTTAACCCAAGGGTTAGGAACTTAATTTAACCCATATCTTTGAATTAAATCAAGATAGTGCATATAAACATTTATCTCTCTCTCTTAGAGGAGAGAATGGCTCCGAGCAGGAAAGGAATCAGAGTGAGGTTTTCAAAATCTTCTGCAGGAGAGGATGAGGGTGGCAGATGTAGATGATGATGATGATCCATGTTGGTGTTTTGGTATCCTTCTCCTGGTCTTCTTATGGCTGGGTGTGTGGGGAGGACTCTCTTGGCCTCTCTTTGGTCTTGCTTGTATGGTTTTTTTGTGGCTCTATTGCGTACTTTAGCATTGGATCTCACTTCTGTTAGGAATTTTTGCTCACCTCAACAAGGTTTGGTTCTCGTTCTTCTTGTGGGGATGTCTGTTGGGTCATGGACCTCCCTTTTGGCTTGTCCTACCTCCGTAAGGTTGATGTTTGACTTCTTTTGGCATGGTTTTCTTGTTTTCTTTTGGCCTTGTTTTTCCTGCTTGCCCTTGGAGCTTGTTGGGGGAGTTTCTGGTTTGAATAAAGTGTTGCCTTTAGTAGCTTGTTTTATGCCTTGTGTTGTCTCGTCTATGGACTACTTGGAGGTTGTTTTTCCTTTTGTTTTTCACTTGTCTATATTTTCTTTTAGCATGGATGGTCTAATCCCCTATCGTGATTTTTGTTCAGCCCTTTTCTCTCATCTTGGTCCTTGATTTGTGTCTCTGCAGCGTGCTCTTGGGAGAAGGGTTTCTTATGTTGATGCTCTATTTGTCTCTACTAGCTCTGAGCTCTTTGTTCTCTTTCTCTTTTGGTTTAGTTGAGCTCTAAGGTCTCTTTTTAGTCCTACAACCCCTCTTTCATGCTCCCTATGTTGTGGTGATCATTGGTAAAAGTGTGGTTTATGGGTTTTTGAGACGTTTCTCTCTTTTGATTGAGCTAGGTTTTTTCTACTCATGTGCTTTAGGACTACTCTGCCTTTATTATGATGTTAGCACGGTGCTTGTTGGTCCTATTTGCATGTATTTCAGGAGATGGAGGGGGCTTTTCCCTAGTTTGAAGTTTTTGGTTTCTCACTGTGGTGTTTTCAAGAATGGAATGCTTGTTGGTTATCTGGTTTACAACAATTTTGGTAGTTGTTCTGCTCCTCTAACTCTGGTGGTTAGGGGTTTTATGATCCTTTGGACCTCTTTGCTTGGGGAGGTGGTTGTTTTGGCTTCTTTTGGAACTGTTCTTGATGCTCTCTTGGAGATGCTTAACTTGTTGGTTTTGATTTCAAACTTTTTTGTTTGAAGACCCTTGCCCAGGAGTTCCTATTTCCCATGGTTGTTGTGGTTACCCTCTCTTTTGGAGTGTTGGATTTCTCATTGTCTCTACAAATTACACGTCTCCTATTGAGGTGGAGACCTTTCCTATGGAGGTGGATGTGGGTTCTTAGAGTGTAGTGGGTTGATTATGCTTCTTTAGCAGGTCTTCTCCCTTGCAACTCCTATTGAGATGGAGGCCACTCCTATGGATGTGGAGGCTAGGTATACAGGTGATTCCTTTATACTCTGGATAGGGTTCTAATTGTGACGTCTCTTATAGAGGTGGAGAGGCTAGTTGGATGATGGGATCTCGTTGCTCCTTCAATTTTATTGTGGTTTATAGCCCAAAAATTTGGTTCTCTAATTGAAATGTTGGTTACAAGTTGGTTGTCTCAAGGAGCATTGAGGAGCTCAACTTTTCTAATTATGTCAATATGTTTGGAGTTTTGGTTTTAGGCCCCATTAAAACCTAGGTGTATTGGTTTGAATTTTGGTTTGTTTGGCCCACCCCTAGGGTGGTTTTTATGAAAAATGGATGTATTTCTGCTAGATGGATGGCCTGTTGGCCTATTCTAATAGCTGAGAGGCTTGTCTTGCTAAAGGTTTGGGTTTCAAGTCCCATTAAAACCTACATGTATATGGTTTGAAGCTTGGGTTGCCCTGCCCACCCTTGGGGTGGTTTTTTTTGTTGGCTACTACTTTGTATCTTTGTTGGTGGCCTATTAGCTTGTTCTCATGGTCGTGAGGCCTGTTTCTTCTTTGCTACTTTGTCTAAGCTTATTTTGTTGGTTGTTGGGCCTATCTCTTTACTTGGTTTTTTCTATTGGCTGTGAAGCCTATTTCTTGTTGTTGTATGCGTCAGGGCCCTTTAACCTTTCTTTTCTAATAAAAAAATCAAGTTATGACCCTTGTGAAATGCCTATTTTAAAAATTGACAAGCTTGGAGTTATTATGGGGAATGCATGGACTAATTTTTAAATAGATCCTCATTTGTCTCCAAATCCTTTAATGTATGGGATGTTTTGAAATGAGATCTTGAGTTGACTTGTCTTTCTTGAGTGATGTTTAGTCTTTTTTGAAAGAAGTGAATTTAAACTCCTTTATTTAGTCTTCCACTTAAGATAACTTAGTGGGAGTGGGTGCATGCATGAGGTTATGGTAATGAGATTCTATTTATTTCTTTCTTTTGCTTGTTTTGGGGATTTGGCTTTTGGGAATTCAATTTTTGGTTCTGGTTCTTGGAAGGAGTTTTTTGTGACAAGAGTTTGGGAAAAATATTGCAGCTCTTCCACATTTCTCTTCATTGGAAATCGTAAGATGTTGGTTTCAATTATTTTATGTTTCTTTTTGGTTGAATCTGTAAAATGTTGAAAGGGTTTTGAATATTTAGTTTAAACAATTCTTGTAGTTTTGTGTGTTGTTTTTTTAATTGTGATGGGTTGTTCATGGGGATGCCTCTCTCCATTATTGAGATTTCCCCACATATGGGGTTGAGAGAGGATGAACCTCCTTTGGGGGAATCTCTGACCTTTTGAGAAGGTGGAGTTTGGGTATGAGTACCCAGTTATTTATCGGAGTATGAATTTGGGTATGAGTACCCCTTGTTTGTGAAACATTGGTGTATATGATGTGGAGTTGGATGGAGTGTGAAATATGATGTGGAGAGAAGTGTTGATACAATTTATGATCTATATTTATTTCCCCATTGGTAGTGATGTCTCCTAAGTCTCCTCCTTCTTGAATCTTGTGAAGATTCAATGTGATTGTGGTTCCCTAGGCTTGGACATTATTTATATATGTGTGTGTGTTTTCATTGTTGATTGCATGAGTTGTGAATGTATGTAACCCGGTTCCTATGATGGCCTCTAACCTTGGGGGTGATTAGTTTTCCCATCAAATGTTGGGTGGTGAGCACCCCATGGGCTTTAAAAGTAAAATTGTGTCATGTGTAGGTTCTACAAATTTGAAGAGAGCTTACAAATTTGAGGAAGTTGCAAGTTGAAACTATCGTTGTTCCATTGTAAATATTTTCAAATATATCATTTCAAAAATGTAATTGCCTTGTTTGGGAAGTTTTTAAAAGTCTTGCATGACTGTTGTGTAGATCTATGTGAAATTTTCTACCAAAATGTAGCAAAAAAAATATTCATTTTATTATTTAGTTTTATTCTATGTATGTAATTGCTGTTTTAAATTTGTTTTTGTAGAATAGCAAAATTATTACTTGGTGCTTGGAAAAGAAATGAGTTGAAGAAATGAATAATATTTCATATTTTCTTCTATGTTATTGGTTGCAACTTGTAAATTCTTCATGCAAATAGAGAAAATAAATAGATCAAATGTTATACAAATAAATAAAAGGATTGATGTTTGCACCTATGTATCATCTTACTGTGTATCAATTTATTTGACTTTGGTTCTTGCTAGAAATGCAAGCTATACAAAATTTATCCTTGTCCATAAACAATATTTTAATTACTCTTATTATTTGCGAGAATCTTCTTCCCCTGATTATACCACAACCATATAGATATATTTATATATATTTGGATCTGTTGTCTTTTTGTAACAATGTTATATGTAGATTTTATCTTCTAGGCCTGCGCATAGAACCACAAATAAATTAGATATAATGAAATAATAATAATAATAATAATGCATTACATAATATTCAAATAAAATCTTGTTGGAAATGCTAAAATAAATATCCACTCATTTAATCATTCCTATAGATGCATGTATATCATTGTGATTCCTTTATATAAAATAAAAAGATTATCTCTATCCACACCAAGATAGGGTTTTGATCTAGTTTTTCAATAGTGAATTCTATTTACATTGGTTTTGTGTATCAAGTGTTTTCAAAACATATGAATCTTTAAACACAATGGAAGAAAGGTTTTATTTTAAAAAAAAGATATAATAATTTTACTATTTTCTAAAAATAGTAAATGAAACTCAAATAGAAACAAGGAGGGCATAATTATGGGATAGATTAATGTTTTAAGGTTTACATTACTAATTGTTGAAGGAGAATTATCTATGGAATATACGACATGCAAACTTTTATTAATGAGTCAAGTGCTATTCTTAGAGTTATTAGTTTTAAATGTAGATATTTAATTAATCTTGGGCGTAGAACTTGATATGACAAGCATGCATAAAATAATGCAGTGAATAGGAATTGACTTCAAGCAAAAAAATAGGCATTCAATAAGTAGTCTTGCCCCTTCAACAATATTTAATTTTAAAACTCACGGATAAGTGATGGTTCCTGGCTCTTTGCATGTTTTTTTTAGTGACATTAAATACTATTTTCACTTAATTATTTTATAGTTCGTGTTAATTTTATTGCATGAAATGGTAGGTGTAGTAATGAAAATTTTGGGTGATTATAATACTAATATGCGTGTTATTAAAATAAATATTAATAGGAATATTTGATATTCTTACCATTAGTATGTTACTATGATCATGTGTGATTAATCATTATTAGTGTTTATATATTATTGTTAGAAAAAAATTGTTAATTGTGTTTTAACCTTATGTGAGATTAGGGCATGACATTTTGGTATCAGAGCCCAGGTTTCAATGCTGGGAACTCTAGGAATGTTATGTGATGGGCCATTTGAAAATTACACATGCTTATGGGAAACAAGTGGATATGCCCTATTTATGTAATCAAGAGTGTCATAATATACCTCACTCAAAAATGTTTAAATACATTTGTTATTAGTAAACCTCATGTAGAGTTTGATACTTTAGGCACTTGAAGAGTGTGCTCTTTTGCATGAATGTTTTAAGTACCTTGTAAGATCTAGTGAAATAAAATTAGCAATCACATTCTTCTTTTCCTAGTAGTTGATAATTCCATAATGTGGCATTGAGGTGCAACTTTTTGTGTTGATCAGATTAATTTCTTTAATTATGAAATTTTATTGACCTAAATTTTGGTTCTTTTAAAGTTGTAATTTTTTTGGAAACTGTATTATCAATGTGAAAATTTGATGTTTTGGGCTACTTGCCCAATTAGTTTTTGTATGGTCCCTTACCTCAAGGACTTTTTCAATTGAATTTTGGTTAAATTTAAAATTATTTTATTGGTGGCCACATTTGCACTTTATTTCATTTATGATTTCTTTTCAAAGTTAATCAATGTTTTGTTGAGAGTTACATTATTCAGAGGCCTTATAATATTCTTTTCTCTTGGTATTTTGAGGATTTTTGTTATAATTGTGATTTAGAGAGGAACCATAATGGTTTGCATAAAATGGAAAGAAGGTGGTTGGAGGATTTATTAAGGTCGTGGTAGTCTTCAAAATCATTGGATAGGAGTAGAAAATGGACTCTCTTACCCAAAACGTATTAAAAGTGATTTTATCATTGTATTCATAAGCGTTTGGAGGGTGTGGTAATGTCTGTAGAAAGATAAGATTCCCCTAGCACTCCTAGAACTTAGACAAGCAACTTTATAGCTATGGGTTAACTCTATACTCATGTACCCTCTTAAATCTTAATTGATTATTTACATTTAAATATTTGTTGAAACCCTTGAATGTGTTTGAGTATGGGGCATTTTCTTCATTTGACATAGAAGATCTATAAGCTTAAATAAGTAAATATAAATATTCAGTGATAAAAGGTTTATTTTGCTATCTTTAGGGAAAGGAAATTGTGTTACAGTATCTTGTTGCTTAAGAATAGTTCTTATTGTGCTATTTGGAATTTGAAATGTTTATTTTCTTGATAATTTAGGAAGAATTGGGAAAATCATTGAACTTTCTTGATAAGCATTGAGACTGGTATATGTTTAATTTGTTTAGATCATTATATTCTTCAGTTGAATCATACTCTTCTACCGTTAGATCAAGCTACTTATTTTACCTTTGAGAAACTTCTAGGAGGAAGTTCATTATTAGGGGGAAGGATGTGAGGCTCACCTGTTGATTCTAGATATTATGTTATTTCTTTTAAACAAACACATTATGATACTCCTCATGTTGATTATTAGACATTATTTTATTTTGTTGTCATTCAAATGGATACCTTGGGATGTTATTCGTATTATAATTATTTGGACGTTAAAATTTATATTTGATCTTAGTGTCATTTATTGATGATTATTGACGCATTAGTAGAATTGATAAAAAAATTGATGGTTTGATGATGAAATGATAATTATGGTATGGAAAGTAATTACGACATTGGGATGAGTTAAACTAGTGATATATAAATGAAATTAAGAAATTATGAATTATTGTTACTTTATGAAGATTGAATAAACACTATTAGGTAAATTAAATGATGATGAATCTATGAGATTGTTATAATTGTGAATTAATATTCTGATGTGATTTAAAATGTGTGATGGAAATTTTATGATGTGAATATATATATGTTTTAATTTCTTTGATTATATAATTTTATTGGACATATTAATGTGTGAAATTGAGTGTGTAGGGGAAAATTCCATGGCCAATGAAATTGGATGTCTTCAAGGAACCCAATGTGATAAACTGAGTGAATGCCGACTATAGTCCATTTGGAGGGACTATAGTCTTAATGTTGTGTAAATTATGTGAAGTGGCTTGAGACTTGAATGTATTTTATTATAATTTTTTTGAGTCTTTAAGTTTTATTTAATTTGTAAATTTAATATTTGAGGGTATTTGGGGATTTTAATTTAATTAAGTCAAAAGGGTTGAAAAAAAGGTTATTTTATGTAATTATGTCATTTTTAAACCCCTAGGGTGTTAACCCAAGGGTTAGGCACTTAATTTAACCCATATCTTTGACTTAACTCAAGTTAGGACATATAAACATTTGAATCTCTCTTAGAGGAGAGAATGATTCCAAGTGGGTTAGGGAGTGGATTGAGGTTTTTGAAATCTTCTACAAGAGAGGATGAGGGTGATGCAAATGTGAATGATGATGATGATGATCATTGTTGGTGTTTGACATCCTTCTATTGGTCTTCTTATGGCTAGGTGTGTGGGGATGAATCTTTTGGCGTCTCTTTGGCCTTGCTTGTATGGTTTCTGTTGTGGCTCTATTGTGTGCTTTGGCATTGGATCTCGCTTCTATCAGGACATTTTTCTCACCTCAGCAAGGTTTGGTTATCGTTCTTCTTGTGGGGATGTCTATTGGGTCATGGACCTCCCTCTTGGCTTATCCTACCTCCACAAGGTTGATGTTTGGTTGCTTCTAGCATGGTTTCCTTATTATCTTTTGGCCTTGTTTTTCCTGCTTTCCCCTAGAGTGTGTTGGGGGAGTTTCTAGTTTGACTAAAGTATTTGCTTTAGTAGCTTGTTTTATGCCTTGTGTTGTCTCATTTTCAGACCACTTGGAGGTTGGTTGTCCTATGTTTTTCACTTGTCTATGTTTCCTTTTAGCATGGATGGTCTAATCCCCTATCATGATTGTTGTTCGACCCTTTTCTCTCATCTTGGTCCTTGATTTGTGTCTCTGCAACATGGTCTTGGGAGAAGGGTTTCTTACGTTCATGCTCTATTTGTCTCTACTAGCTCTGAGCTCTTTTTTCTCTTGCACTTTTGGTTTAGTTGATCTCTAAGGTATCTTTTTAGTCCTGCAACCCCTCTTTCATGCTCCCTATGTTGTGGTGATCATTGGTAAAAGTGTGGTTTGTGGGTTTTTGAGACGTTGCTCTCTTTCAATCAAGCTAGGTTTATTCTGCTCATGTGCTTTAGGACTACTCGTCCTTTATTATGATGTTAGCATGGTTATTTTTGGTCCTATTTGCATGTATTTCAAGAGATGGAGGGGGGTTTTCCTTGTTTTGAAGTTTTTGGTTTCTCACTGTGGTGTTTTTAAGCATGGTATGCTTGTTGGTTATTCGGTTTACAACAGTTTTGGTAGCTGTTCTACTCCTCTGACTCTAGTGGTTAGGGGTTTTGTGACCCTTTGGACCTCTTATCTTATGGAGGTGGTTGTTTTGACTACTGTTGGAACTCTTCTTGATGCTTTCTAGGAGATGCCTAACTTGTTGGTTTTGATTTCAAACTTTTTGTGTTTGAAGGCCCTGGCCCAAGAGTTCCCGTTGCCCATGGTTGTTGTGGTTACCCTCTCTTTTGGAGTGTTGGATTTCTTGTTGTCTCTACAAATTACATGTCTCCTATTGAGGTGGAGACCTTTCCTATGGAGGTGCAGGTGGGTTCTTAGAGTGTAACGGGTTGATTATGCTTCTTTAACAAGTCTTCTCCCTTACAAATCCTATTGAGATTGAGGCCACTCCTATGGATGTGGAGGCTGGGTATGCAAGTGATTCCTTGCTACTCTGGACAATATTCTAATTGTGGCATCTCCTATAGAGGTGGAGAGGCTAGTTGGATGATGGGGTCCCACTAATCCTTCAATTTTATTATGGTTTATGGTCTAGAAAATTGGTTCTCTTAGTGACATGTTGGTTATAGGTTGGTTGTCTCAAGGAGCGTTGAGGAGCTCAACTTTTCAAATCATGTCAATATGCTGGGAGTTTGTGTTTTGGGTCCCATTAAAACTTGGGTTTATCGGTTTGAATTTTAGTTTGTATGGTTCACCCCTAGGGTGGTTTCTATGAAAAATGGATGTATTGTTGCTAGATGGATGGGATGTTAGCCTATTCTACTAGCTGTGAGGCTTCTGCTGCTAAAGGTTTGGGTTTTAGGTCCCATTAAAACCTGCATATATATGGTCTGAAGCTTGGGTTGCCCTGTCCACCCTTGGGATAGTTTTTTAATGTATGAAGATTAAATCACAGCCCTCACAATAAAAAATACTTCTTGAATTCAAATTAAACATGAAAATTTTATTCACACACACTACTGCAAAATATCACGACAACCAAATTTCTACTTGGAACCAAATCACAAAATTCATTACAAAATATTGCTCAATGTTTACATCAGTCCTCAAGGGACTCAAGGGCTACAACATAGCCCATTTAAATGCACAAACTACAAAAAATAAACATCAACAACAACAACAAAAAATTTTCCCCTACAATCTTCAAACCCTTCTCCTGTAATAACACATAAAACATTGCATTGCCAAGCTGCAATCAACAACTTTCAACAAAAGCTCTCTATTGTAGCTTCATTTCCATGTCTTCAACCTGCAATAAAATCTTTTGAAAACCCTTCCTGGAGGAATCGCATGCCCACCTAAGTCTCTCCTCCAAAAATGAATAAGGAAAAACTAAAATGGAAAATGAAAACCCACTCTTTTGTTTTCCTTGCCCATGAAATGAAATGAAACACATTTTCATTTCAATTTCATTTCTTAGCATTTCATGAAGACCCAAAAATGTTACACCCATTCTTGGGAGAGTTAAAATGCAGAAAAAATCAAGAAATGATATGTTAAATAAAACCAATTAAAGTTATGGCATGATGCACAAAGAAAGTGGAATGCTTATCTCTTTCCTACTTTTTGATTTTTAAAGCAACTTTCAATCCCTATCCATTTGGGAATCCACCCCCACATTTCCTATTTTCTTAGGGATCTTAAATAAAACTAATTTTCATGCTAATCCCAATGCCTCCATTGTGCTTTTTTAGGTATTGTGCTTTTAAAGCACCTTTTCCACCATTATTTTTATCCCTATTGCACTTAAATCAAGTCCAAAATGTAAATTTAAATTCACCACGTACCTTGACATTCAAATGCTCATAGAAATTAAATTTACAAGCCAAAAAAATGAAATACCACCACTCCAAAATTAAGCAAAACAGATTGAAACAGGATTACCATTAGGCCATGGATGCTCCTGCATCAGACACCCATGGTAGAAGAAATGTTTCGTGAATGCCTCATAAAAATTTGTAGATATGATGCTCATTTTTCACCCATATTTCTACCTTATTCTCCTAAACCTTATTCCTCACATGTCCCTACAACTTGATTTCTCTTCCCTCTTTCACTCTTCCTCTCTTCTTTCATTCTTCCTCTCCCTTTTTTCATATAATTCGTCTCCCACCAACTTACACTATGAAAATATAAAAATTCATGAACATCTACTACTTCTCCTTCAAAAAAATAACAAAACTCATTCACTACCTCTTTCTCTTTTATTGTTGCAACCATTTGTTCATCATCAACCTTGGTTACAACACTGTGCTCCTTTTTCTCCATGCCTTCTAAAAGACAATTTTCAACTACAATCACTTCTTCCTTTTCTTCCTTAATTTCACCCGTAATACTTTCATCTGCACATGCACTCTTTTCTACAACATATTCTCTTACATCAATATTATCATGCTCAAGTAAATTAGATTCAACTACATTCTCACAAAAATTGGATTTTACCTCCCTTTTCCCCATTGAAATCTACACTTTACCTTTCTTGTGTGCAATCCACACCGCTGCAACTTGCATCAACAAATCAAAATCTGCATTCTCAACCTCTTCTATTAACTTTTTAACTCCATTAACCAAACAATTTATGCCTTTATTACATACCTTTCATTCTTCCTTATTTAAGGGCTTCAACTTTTATTTGATTCCATCCTTCATCAAGGAGTATGTATTGGCATACCCATCATGCATCACACACTTGTCAAACTGCCAAGGCCTTCCCAATAACAAGTGACAAACATCCATAGACATTATATCACATAAAACTTCATCATGATAACCACCTATCTTGAATTTCATCAAACATTGTTTGCTAACCAAAACCTTCTTTTCATCTTGCAACCAAGCAATCCTATATGGACATGGGTGCCTTCATCTTTCCAAATTTAATTTATTTACCATTTCTTCAGAAACTAAATTATCTGTGCTTCTACCATCAATAATAACATTAAAAACTTTACCTTCACACTTACATTGGTTTTGAACAAGCTCTTCCTTTGATCTAGTTCTTTTCCTTCGTTCATTGGGAATCTTCTTGAAACAAGTGCCTCTCCATCCTCTGCTTCTTCTGAGTGTGAAGACTTAGCATCTTCTCCATTTATGTTTGCTTCCCTATTTTTATTTTTAGTCCTTCTTCTTGGTCTTTCCTCTTCATGAGTACAATCATAGGCCCTATGACCTTCCCCACATCTAAAACAAGTTATTTTGTAATTTCCGCTATTAGATCTTCCTCTTCCTCTAAATTTTTTGATCACGGGACTTGTTTGAGCTTTCACATCTTTCATCCTTGTTGTCCTTAATGTCTCTAATCTATTGTTCATCCTCTCTTTACTGCACATAATATTTATCATTTCCCTTGTGTTTATTCTCAAACCTCTTATTCATCCTTTCTTCTATCTTCAATGCTATTTGATAAGCATCTTTCATTGTCACAACTCTAACTAGTGTCATCTCTTCTTGAATGATTTTTCTCATCCAATTTATGTATCTTGCAACCTTTTCCTTAGTCACCTCCGAATGTCTAGTACTTATGAGAATTCTATGAAATTGTTTAGTGTATTCTTTAATAGTCTTGTTTCCTTGCTTCAAACCTTGCATCCTCTTGAGCAAGTCCAATTCATATTCAACAGGAATAAATTGTCTTTTCACTCTCTCCACCATTTTATCCCATTTGGTAATTTTATCTTTGCCTCTTCTTCCCCTTTCTAATTGGACGTCTCTACACCATATTGAGTCATTTCCTTTCAGACTTGTCTTGGAAAATCTCACTTTATCAAGATCATCTATCTCTTCAAATTCAAAATACTCTTCTATTTCATTAAGCCAATCTATCAATTATTTTGGGTTCAAGCTACCATTGAATGTAGGTGTAGACACTTAAATTTGGACACTTGATTTATCCAAATTTATCCCCTTTCGTCTAAACATCCCCTTATTTGCATTAATTAAGTAATATCGCTATTATTTAATTAATATCTTTAATTATGCCAAATCCCTAAGGTATTTAATTAATAAATAAATACCTTATCTCTTTAATCCTCTTTTTCATCAAATAAATTAAATAAATATGACATTTATTTAATTCCCTTTATGTCACATCCTCCATCATTTTTATCTAATTCTAATACATCTTCTAATCTCATCATTAGGATGTGCACATGCCTAATCCTTGATGAGGATGTGTCACATCCTCCAACTTTTGCAAGTTGGCCTCTAATCTCTCTTAGCCATCTTACCCTCCTCTAATCCTTTATTAACTAGCCTAATCAACCTCTCAAGGAATTTTTAATTCCTTTTATCCTTCCAAGAAATATTAAATTCTTTTTTTCTCTTCCCCATGTGATCTTTGATTTGTCACATCAAGTCACATGTGAAATCTAACCCTCTTCTAATCTGTCATTAATTAGTCTAATCAAGTACTTGCACAATCTTAATCACTTAATTCAGTCAACCCTATTAAAGACTTTCTCTTTTTGAACAAGGCATTTCCATTCCCCATGTGAATTTTTAATTCATATTTAATCTCCCAATGCATTTAAGGAATTTTAAATTCCTTCTCTCTTCCCCATGAGAATATTTGAGGAATTTTTAATTCCCCACATGTCCTCTCACCCACATGGGGACAAGTACCTCCTTTTATGAGGAGATCTTGTCCCAATCCCAAGGTACTATGTGTCATGCCCAAAATTTTATGCTAGAAAACCCAACAATTTTTTTTTTTTTTTTTATAACATTAATTAAATTAATTAACTCCCTAAGTGTTTGAGGTGCAGCATTAAGCTTGATAGAACACATTTTGATTCTCACTTAGTTGTGATTAATTTTTTTTTATCTTCTTGGTGACATCGTTTACTTCACATGCCAAGGTAGGTTAAATTTCACTATGCGTACCAATGTTATATTCACCCCGTCTATACTTAATAAGCCTTTGTGTAACCATCCACTGTTACTTCAATAATCAAATTAATTAGTATACTTTAAAAGAATAATAATAATAATCTTAATATTAATACAAATATTGACATCCATATTAGTGTAAATAGTAGATTCCAACTTTATATTAATATTAATACTAAGGCTCCTATTATTGGTGAGATTAATATATGCACTATAGATAATATTATTAATTCCCTATATTATTATTTAAAATTAATATTACTTGCTCAAAATAATATTAGTACTAATCAATTTTAATATGAAATCTTATTTTCAAAACAATATTAGTATGTTTATCAACTCCCACACTGATAATAATGTTAAAATTCACACCCCATTAAAATATACATCATATTAGTATTCTTATCCAAACCAGAAGTAATTTCATTGTCTGCTAGTTGCTCACTTTAGAACTTTAGAGAGTGCAACAACATCATACATCTTTTATCCTATCCTTATTTCGTAATAATAATCGTTTCCAATCATATTGCATCTAATATGATTTATACTATTATATTAATCCTATTTTATTTACTAATAATGCTATTGTATTTATGATATTAGAAACCAACACGTCTATTTCATAGATGCT
Source organism: Sequoia sempervirens (assembly GCA_007258455.2). Classification (NCBI taxonomy): domain Eukaryota; kingdom Viridiplantae; phylum Streptophyta; class Pinopsida; order Cupressales; family Cupressaceae; genus Sequoia; species Sequoia sempervirens. The sequence goes on from VDFB02000003.1 coordinate 94,444,986, forward strand.
CACGGTGCAAAAATTAAATGTACAAGATAAAGTTTAAATGTACTTAATTATTATTTTAAATTTATCATCAAATTTATTTATTTTTATTTTTTTTACTCCCATGACTTGATTTTACTTTTAGATGCCAAACAATATTTACATAACACGATTAAATATGGGTGCCTCCACAAACGCTAAATCCTTATAAGTTTAGCATTTCCCTGGTCAATCGCTAAAAGGATTTGTATTTGTCTATTTATTTATTGCTGCAAGTCTTTTTATGTAAGCGACAACATGAAAGCTCTGCTACTCAAATGGCAGACAAATATACTTTATTTATTCATTATTTTGCTGGCCCGTGCTTAACCGATGCATGTTTTATTTTTTTACAATCCCCTGCTCTTTCTTTGTTATAGATCTACTTATTACAGTAAATAAATAGAAATCCTCTGTCATTTTCATTAAACCCCATATCTATAATTTATTTTCTATATTGTAGATTTAAAATTTAATTTATTTATTCTAAATCTGTTGTTCATTAATTACCTATTATAGGTTTATTAAATTAAACATGTTTGTTTATTCTCAAGAAATAACAGTTAGATTAGCGAATTTATCATTTTACATAGTTACCTCTAAGTTGCTGCACACAGGAAAATACTTTTCATGTATTATGTTCATAGATTAAAGTCGTTTTAATACGAGGGCACCATTTTATTACTGTGGTTACAAAACAACAACATGGTTTTATTAATCCAGGTTAAAAATGTGTATAGTTATTTTTTATTTTATTTTATTTATTTTTCAAAACTGTGTGTGGCATCACTCAACTTGAATCTATTCCTTCTAAATTCAACATAAGATGTCTATTTAATTGACTAAATATATAGTATCATTTATTCCATAATTATTTTATATAAAATATATAATATTTATTTAATGATTTATATAAGGATGAGTATTCTCATTCATAAAGATTTATATTATATATCTATTTTATATTTATATAAAAGAAAATAATTTTAATCAATCTATTCAGCTTTTCTAATTAAACAACTTTTGTCTATTTTGGTAAAAAGCTATGATTTGTTTCTAAATAAGACTCTTAGATAAGTATCAATACAAATTACTTCTATTCATCAAATATTAACTTTCCCTTTTCCACCCTTTAAAATAATATATACATGAAATGGATTATTTTCATTTCATCCAAATCTCTAAATTTGAATATGGGATAGATATTATTGAGTTTATATATTTATTTTCTCACATATTTAATCTCAAACTAAAAAAAGTAACAATTATTTTAACTTTATTTTTAATGACAATTTATCTTTAAATGCTATCATAATGATATATCAATATTCAAGAAAGTTAAATCAACTATGGGACTTAGAAGGTTTAATATTGATAGAAGAACAATACATTGCTTTTATCTAATCTATATAATAAGTCCTTAATACTCTAACTTTTCTTTTATAAAAAAAATGGAACAAAAATCTTTCGTACATTTATCAATAAAACTCAAATAGTACCACAAGAGGTGAACTCCACATTTTAGCTCTAACATCTATAGGAAATGCCAACCAAAGAATAAGGACTTGCTATGTTACCAGTAATATTGGGAAAACTAACAACTTATATGTCCATGCAAATAAACTTCTCTATTCCATATTTTCCTCTTGCCACAAAATACTGACTTTCAATATAATCATAATAATGAGAAAACAAATACTTTTGATGTCAATGAATGCAAACTTGCTCTCTATATTCTTCCATTTTAAAATAACACACTTGTCCTCAATATTACAACAATATTTAATAATATTCAAAATAAAACCCAAAATAAGGAGGCTTGCTCACCACCCTACCATAATGGCGTCATGAAGCCTCATGGGCTCTAGCCATACCCTCAAGCAAGAAATAACAACTACCATTGATCTAGGTAGGAAGAGTAAGAGAATAGCTTAACTACAAATTTACTATTTATCCACCCACCAAACAAATTTTAAATTTACCCATACATAAACTTGAACTTCCCACTTGATTTGAAAGCCATAACAAAATAGCACAACACAAAGTTCCTACTCAAATAAGCTGATAGAAATGAGGAGAAATCACGCGTCTTTTTTTTTCCCCTTGAACACCTCCTTAACCTGTGAGAGCTCCTTGCTCCTCTTCCATTTTTCTTCCTTTCCCTTCTCCCAAACTTTTTCATTTCCAAAAAGAATTCTCCAAGAGGAGAAGTGGGTAACATCCATTTCCTTCTTTCAATCAAGTATATAGGAATTCACCTTGAATTCACTTGAATGAGAGAGAGACACTTGTCACTCTCTCATTTGATCTTTCAACACACATCCCCACAAGTTCTCACACATGTGTGA
>VDFB02000003.1:94447448-94648659 GCA_007258455.2 Sequoia sempervirens
AAATCACTTTAATAATTAAATTAATTTCAACAATAATAATAACCATCATTAAATTAAATTAACTAATTAACAATAACGATAACGCATCAAAATCAAACAATTAACACATTAAAATTAATACTTAAAATGAATGACATGAAACAAAATGATACCATAACAAAACAAGATACTAATGGACTGCATCATCAAACAAGGACGGGATGACAAAGAAGGATAGGGATACTTTCTTGTCAACTCCCTAAACCACATCATATCCATTGGGTATGTTGAGCACGCTCAGACTTGATGGTGCGGGTGGAGTCGGTGCCTGGTACCTGCAGTCCTCCATAAAACCAAGTGTCGAAACAACATATATATATATATATATATTCAATTCCAAACACACCGTGAGAGAATTGTAGTGTAGCAAGACACTCACAGATGAGTGATGCAACACTGGTCCTCTCACCCGACTCTCAAACAATAACCATATTATAACAACATCATCATTAAACAATAAGTAAACAACTGCATAAGCATAACATCAAACACATATGTCCACATATCATAAGTAATAGGAGCAGTGTCATATACAACCAATTCCAATAAGCAGAACTATCAACCAACCAAACAACATGGTGAAATAGTCACCAACATAGTCTCAAGTATGCATCAAACATAAACAGTATCCAAACAGTATCAACCACACATAGAAAAGTATCATAAGAGTAATAGTAACACGAGAGGTACTACATGGTCCATAGTGTCATGCCCTAAGAGGGGCACAACCCCTCAAGGCTAGATGAAATGAATTACAAGAAGCTTCTTGTCCTAGATATAGTCTACCTACTACAACAACTCTAAGAATCATCTCTTGTATTGTGCTATTGAAAATCCCCTTTGATGAAGATCATTAAACTCATCAATGTGATATTTCTTGAAGTGCTCAAACAAGTAACATTCTCTGAAATGCTCAAGGAAGATCTCCCATGTAATGGTATGAATAGTAAGATGATACTTGCACTCCTCTTATTGCCACCATGTAGAAGTTGTGCCTTGTAGCAAATGTATAGATAATGATGCTTTTAGATTGCTTGTATAAACATGTAATCCAAAGTAGCTCTCAATAATAAGAAGCTAAGATTCGGCCTCAACACCATCTATGGTTCCCTCAAAATTTAGTGGATGTAAGTGTAATACCTCTCAAATATGATCACCTACATCCCGAGCTACTCTAGGCTCAAGTAGTACCATTGGTGGTGTCGCAACTCTCTCTCTCTCTCTCTCTCCCTTCGCATCATGTCCACAACCCTTTCATGTTCTAAGTGCCATTCTATATAATAATTCCAATATGAACTATTAACATGATGTGCACACATACCCAGAGTTCTCAGTGTTGAAACCTAGGCTTTGATACCAAATGCCATGTCCTAAATTTACACATAGGATAATAAAACAACCTACAATTTTTTTTTTATTAAGCACACAATAACACCATTCACTACTAATCATGTACACACATGGAAATTAGTCTTTATGCATTGAATGGTGTTGGATGAGAAACATCATAACCAACACATCACCCGAGAGTGGGATGTGGGAAATTACATTCGGGTGCCCAAAATCTACCATGTGCACCCTTCATTAAGGGACAAGTTGGCTCTAACCTAGGTTACTTAAGGTTAAATAATGATGGGATTGATACCCTAATCCATAATGACAATAATCAAAATTCATCTTAAGTCTAAGGTTTTCTAATAATGTTTAATATTTTTACATCAACTACTAACATTGTTGAAAAGAAGTGTAGGACAAGAGAATAATATTTGATTTAGAGATCAAATTGTATATAGTACAAACCTTTCATCTCATTTATTAATTTACCCTTAATTACTTGACATGTTATTACCACATTTTCGTTTATCAATAATAATGCTATTATTAACACTATCACTCCATTTTCATATTATTATTAACCATAGAAAATATAATTGATATTAATATTACTTTCAATATTAACATTATTAATTCAATAAATAATATAAATGTTAATAATTCACTTGTGAATTGCTTAATTGTTATAATTTTTATCATCTTATAAGTATTTAAACCTCAATATTATAATGATTAGTATCTATTTCAATTACAATATTTATAAATTATCCCATATTCACTTCATTAATATGATAACCATCATAAATATTATTATTTCACCAAACATTAATTTTATTATTATAATTACTATTTTTATTATCAATATTAATATTAATATTACCATTTATTTATTTTTATTAAAGCTAAAGAAGGTTTGGAAGAGGCTTGAAACCCTATACAAAAGGAATGCTGCTAAAAAAAAGCATGACAACACAAGTAGTCAACAAACATCAAAACATCAACAAAAAATCAACAGCCTACTGCAAAATTTTTAGAATCTTACAACTTGTAGATCTTGGGAAATGATATGCTCGTGCATGTCCACCACCTTGGCCAAATCTTTCATTGAGATTTCCAAAGGTTTCTTGGTCTTACTTTGAGTATGGATACTCAGACCTATACCAACAGTAGAGCCCTGATCACCCTTCGTCAAATCCACCTTTGCACCAACAACCTCCTTCACCTGATCAGACACCTCCCCTTTCCGATTTTTAGCTTTCTCATTGAGAAGGTTAAGACCTTGAACATTATTATGAAGCACTATTTGACTAACTTTGACCAATTTATCAAGATTTTCATACACTTTAAAGGTATTTTCCTCCAACAATAAGATTCTAGATTCATAGTCCATAACAAGCACGTCATTTACCACATCCTGAAGGATACCCAACATTTTATTATTCTAATCATAGACTCAAGAATCCTCCTCTTTGTTGATGTTCTTCTCAGATTTAGTATTGATCATGGAACACACTTTCACATTGATCTGATTAACTTTAGTGAAAAACCATTTGAATAGTCTAAAATAAATAATAGTTCCATCTTAGCCATACTGAGAATATTATTGAGTTCATCTCTGTTGTAGTTGAAAATATTGATATCACCAGACAGTTCATTAGAGGGATCATTCAAAATCTCCTACTAAGTGTCGTTGTGCATAAAAACCTTACCTTTATCTTTGCCATAATCCTCACTAGGAATTTTAATTTTGGGTCTAGGGACCTTCTTCACAGTAGTCGAAGAAGACTTGGTCAGACCAACATCCCCATACATAGACCTTCCATCCATATTTCCTTCATCAACCTCCTCAACATTACCAAATTTCATTTTCTTCTTAGTAGCCGAAGAGGCCTATCCCTTATCCTTAATACTTGTGATATTGCCAATTCCCGACATGGTGTTCTTCCTTTTACGACTAGAAAGAGGCTTCGAGACAATATCCTTGGCAATATAAGAGTGGATTTCTGCCCTCTTAACCTTATTACTCTCAACATTATCAAGCGGAGGAAACTTCCTTTTAATAGGTGAGGACTCCAGAACAAAACCATTTAAGTTATTTATTAGCTTCATGCACAAATTATTTTTAATTGCCATGATGTAATTTCATTTTAATAGTTATCAATTTACTTTATTAATATTATCTATTTAATATTAATTTCAACATTAACATTATCAATAATATTATTATAACTATTAGCTATATTTATAGTTATAATAAAATATTGTTTCTTTCTATGTTGCCTCTGTGTAATTAATTTATATATATAAATATACATTTTTAGTTATACTTTGTTATATTAACATCAACCATACTAATATTATAATATACCCTAATAAAGGGAAGGTTTTTAAATTTGATTTAATAAGTTTACAAATCCATATTCATTTTATGTTGGGCACCCAAAATCAAACCCTAGCATTTATTTATTTATTTTTGTTGCAGGTTCATGGAGGCATGCTACAAGAATTTTTGAGGAATGAGAGGTTTTTTTTTATATAGGGGGGTGCATATGTTGTGTGACACCACCTCCCTTTTCGACACCCTTAAAAAATGTTAGTTGTGTTTTAACCTTATATGAGATTTAGGGCATGAAATTTTGGTATCAGAGCCTAGGTTCCAATTCTGGGAACTCTAGGCAATGTTATGTGATGGGCCATTTGACAATTACACATGATTATGGGAAACATGAGGATACATCCTATCTATGTAATCAAGAGTGTTATAATATACCTCACTAAAAAATGTTTAAATATATTTGTTATTATTAAACCTCATGTAGAGTTTGATACTTTAGGCACTTGAAGAGTGCTCTTTTAGATGAAAGTTCTAAGTACCTTGTACGATCTAGTGAAATAAAATTAGCATTCACCTTCTTCTTTTCCTAGTAGTTGATAATTCCATAATGTGGCATTGAGGTGCAATTTTTTTACTATTGATCAAATTAATTTTTTTAATTATGAAATTTTATTGACCTAAATTTTGGTTCTTTTAAAGTTGTAATTTTTTTGGAAACTGTATTATCAATGTGAAAATTTTGATGTTTTGGGCTACTTGCCCAATTAGTTTTTGTATGGTCCCTTACCTCAAAGACTTTTTCAGTTGAATTTTGGTTAAATTGGTGGCCACATTTGCACTTTATTTCATTTATGATTTCATTTGAAAGTTAATCAATGTTTTGTTGAGAGTTACATTATTTAGAGGCCTTATATTATTCTTCTCTTGATATTTTGAGGATTTTTGTTATAACTATGATTTTTAGAGGCACCTCAATGGTTTGCATAAAATGGAAAGAAGGTGGTTGGAGGATTTATTAAGGTCGTGGTAGTATTTGAAATCATTGGATAGGAGTAGAAATTGGACTCTCTTACCCCAAAAGTATTAAAAGTTATTTTATTATTGCATTAATAAGTGGTTGGAGGGTTTGGTAACATCTGCAGAAAGATAAGATTCCCCTAGCACTCCTAGAACTTAGAAAAGCAACTTTATAGCTATGGGTTAACTCTATACTCATGTACCCTCTTAAATCTTGATTCCTTACATTTAAATATTTGTTAAAACCCTTGAATGTGTTTGAGTATGAGGCATTTTCTTCATTTGACATAGAAGATCTATAAGCTTAAATAAGTAAATATAAATATTTAGTGATAAAAGGTTTATTTTGTTGTCTTTAGGGAAAGGAAATTGTGTTGTATCTTGTTGCTTAAGAATAGTTCTTATTGTGCTATTTAGAATTTGAAATGTTTATTTTCCTGATAATTTAGGAAGAATTGGGAAAATCATTAAACTTGCTTGATAAGCATTGAGACTGGTATAGGTTTAATTTTTTTAGATTATTATATTCTTTAGTTGAATCATACTCTTCTACTCTTAGATCGAGCTACTTATTTTACCTTTGAGAAACTTCCAAGAGGAAGTTCATTATTAGGGGGAAGGATGTGAGGCCCACATGTTGATTCTAGACATTATGTTATTTCTTTTAAACAAACACATTATGATACTCCTCGTGTTGATTATTAGACATTATTTTGTTTTTTTTTTTTCATTCAGATGGATACCTTGGGATGTTATTCGTATTATAATGATTTAGACGTTAAACTTTATATTTGATGTTAGTGCCATTTATTGATGATTATTGATGCATTAGTAGAATTGATAAAAAAATGACAGTTTGATGATGAAATGATAATTATGGTATGGATATAAATTACGACATTGGGATGAGTTAAACTATTGGGATATAAATTAAATTAAGAAATTATAAATTATAGTTACTTTATGAAGATTGAATAAACACTATTAGGTAAATTAAATGATGATGAATCTATGAGACTGTTATAACTGTAAATTGATATTCTGACATGATTTAAAATGTGATGGAAATTTTATGATGTGAATATATGTGTTAAATTGCTTTGATTATATAATTTTATTGGACATAGTAATGTGTGAAATTAAGTGTGTAGGTACAAATTCCATGGCCAATGGAATTCAAGGTCTTCAAGGAACCCAATGTGATAAACCCAGTGAATACTAACTATAGTCTATTTGGAGGGACTATAGTCTTAATGTGATGTAAATTATGTGAGGTGGCTTGAGACTTGAATGTATTTTATTAGAAATTTTTTGAGTCTTTAAGTTTTATTTGATTTGTAAATTTAATATTTGAGGGTATTTTGGGATTTTAATTTAATTGAGTCAAAAGGGTTGAAAAAAGGTTATTTTATGTAATTATGTCATTTTTAAACCCCTAGGGTGTTAACCCAAGGGTTAGGAACTTAATTTAACCCATATCTTTGAATTAAATCAAGATAGTGCATATAAACATTTATCTCTCTCTCTTAGAGGAGAGAATGGCTCCGAGCAGGAAAGGAATCAGAGTGAGGTTTTCAAAATCTTCTGCAGGAGAGGATGAGGGTGGCAGATGTAGATGATGATGATGATCCATGTTGGTGTTTTGGTATCCTTCTCCTGGTCTTCTTATGGCTGGGTGTGTGGGGAGGACTCTCTTGGCCTCTCTTTGGTCTTGCTTGTATGGTTTTTTTGTGGCTCTATTGCGTACTTTAGCATTGGATCTCACTTCTGTTAGGAATTTTTGCTCACCTCAACAAGGTTTGGTTCTCGTTCTTCTTGTGGGGATGTCTGTTGGGTCATGGACCTCCCTTTTGGCTTGTCCTACCTCCGTAAGGTTGATGTTTGACTTCTTTTGGCATGGTTTTCTTGTTTTCTTTTGGCCTTGTTTTTCCTGCTTGCCCTTGGAGCTTGTTGGGGGAGTTTCTGGTTTGAATAAAGTGTTGCCTTTAGTAGCTTGTTTTATGCCTTGTGTTGTCTCGTCTATGGACTACTTGGAGGTTGTTTTTCCTTTTGTTTTTCACTTGTCTATATTTTCTTTTAGCATGGATGGTCTAATCCCCTATCGTGATTTTTGTTCAGCCCTTTTCTCTCATCTTGGTCCTTGATTTGTGTCTCTGCAGCGTGCTCTTGGGAGAAGGGTTTCTTATGTTGATGCTCTATTTGTCTCTACTAGCTCTGAGCTCTTTGTTCTCTTTCTCTTTTGGTTTAGTTGAGCTCTAAGGTCTCTTTTTAGTCCTACAACCCCTCTTTCATGCTCCCTATGTTGTGGTGATCATTGGTAAAAGTGTGGTTTATGGGTTTTTGAGACGTTTCTCTCTTTTGATTGAGCTAGGTTTTTTCTACTCATGTGCTTTAGGACTACTCTGCCTTTATTATGATGTTAGCACGGTGCTTGTTGGTCCTATTTGCATGTATTTCAGGAGATGGAGGGGGCTTTTCCCTAGTTTGAAGTTTTTGGTTTCTCACTGTGGTGTTTTCAAGAATGGAATGCTTGTTGGTTATCTGGTTTACAACAATTTTGGTAGTTGTTCTGCTCCTCTAACTCTGGTGGTTAGGGGTTTTATGATCCTTTGGACCTCTTTGCTTGGGGAGGTGGTTGTTTTGGCTTCTTTTGGAACTGTTCTTGATGCTCTCTTGGAGATGCTTAACTTGTTGGTTTTGATTTCAAACTTTTTTGTTTGAAGACCCTTGCCCAGGAGTTCCTATTTCCCATGGTTGTTGTGGTTACCCTCTCTTTTGGAGTGTTGGATTTCTCGTTGTCTCTACAAATTACACGTCTCCTATTGAGGTGGAGACCTTTCCTATGGAGGTGGATGTGGGTTCTTAGAGTGTAGTGGGTTGATTATGCTTCTTTAGCAGGTCTTCTCCCTTGCAACTCCTATTGAGATGGAGGCCACTCCTATGGATGTGGAGGCTAGGTATACAGGTGATTCCTTTATACTCTGGATAGGGTTCTAATTGTGACGTCTCTTATAGAGGTGGAGAGGCTAGTTGGATGATGGGATCTCGTTGCTCCTTCAATTTTATTGTGGTTTATAGCCCAAAAATTTGGTTCTCTAATTGAAATGTTGGTTACAAGTTGGTTGTCTCAAGGAGCATTGAGGAGCTCAACTTTTCTAATTATGTCAATATGTTTGGAGTTTTGGTTTTAGGCCCCATTAAAACCTAGGTGTATTGGTTTGAATTTTGGTTTGTTTGGCCCACCCCTAGGGTGGTTTTTATGAAAAATGGATGTATTTCTGCTAGATGGATGGCCTGTTGGCCTATTCTAATAGCTGAGAGGCTTGTCTTGCTAAAGGTTTGGGTTTCAAGTCCCATTAAAACCTACATGTATATGGTTTGAAGCTTGGGTTGCCCTGCCCACCCTTGGGGTGGTTTTTTTTGTTGGCTACTACTTTGTATCTTTGTTGGTGGCCTATTAGCTTGTTCTCATGGTCGTGAGGCCTGTTTCTTCTTTGCTACTTTGTCTAAGCTTATTTTGTTGGTTGTTGGGCCTATCTCTTTACTTGGTTTTTTCTATTGGCTGTGAAGCCTATTTCTTGTTGTTGTATGCGTCAGGGCCCTTTAACCTTTCTTTTCTAATAAAAAAATCAAGTTATGACCCTTGTGAAATGCCTATTTTAAAAATTGACAAGCTTGGAGTTATTATGGGGAATGCATGGACTAATTTTTAAATAGATCCTCATTTGTCTCCAAATCCTTTAATGTATGGGATGTTTTGAAATGAGATCTTGAGTTGACTTGTCTTTCTTGAGTGATGTTTAGTCTTTTTTGAAAGAAGTGAATTTAAACTCCTTTATTTAGTCTTCCACTTAAGATAACTTAGTGGGAGTGGGTGCATGCATGAGGTTATGGTAATGAGATTCTATTTATTTCTTTCTTTTGCTTGTTTTGGGGATTTGGCTTTTGGGAATTCAATTTTTGGTTCTGGTTCTTGGAAGGAGTTTTTTGTGACAAGAGTTTGGGAAAAATATTGCAGCTCTTCCACATTTCTCTTCATTGGAAATCGTAAGATGTTGGTTTCAATTATTTTATGTTTCTTTTTGGTTGAATCTGTAAAATGTTGAAAGGGTTTTGAATATTTAGTTTAAACAATTCTTGTAGTTTTGTGTGTTGTTTTTTTAATTGTGATGGGTTGTTCATGGGGATGCCTCTCTCCATTATTGAGATTTCCCCACATATGGGGTTGAGAGAGGATGAACCTCCTTTGGGGGAATCTCTGACCTTTTGAGAAGGTGGAGTTTGGGTATGAGTACCCAGTTATTTATCGGAGTATGAATTTGGGTATGAGTACCCCTTGTTTGTGAAACATTGGTGTATATGATGTGGAGTTGGATGGAGTGTGAAATATGATGTGGAGAGAAGTGTTGATACAATTTATGATCTATATTTATTTCCCCATTGGTAGTGATGTCTCCTAAGTCTCCTCCTTCTTGAATCTTGTGAAGATTCAATGTGATTGTGGTTCCCTAGGCTTGGACATTATTTATATATGTGTGTGTGTTTTCATTGTTGATTGCATGAGTTGTGAATGTATGTAACCCGGTTCCTATGATGGCCTCTAACCTTGGGGGTGATTAGTTTTCCCATCAAATGTTGGGTGGTGAGCACCCCATGGGCTTTAAAAGTAAAATTGTGTCATGTGTAGGTTCTACAAATTTGAAGAGAGCTTACAAATTTGAGGAAGTTGCAAGTTGAAACTATCGTTGTTCCATTGTAAATATTTTCAAATATATCATTTCAAAAATGTAATTGCCTTGTTTGGGAAGTTTTTAAAAGTCTTGCATGACTGTTGTGTAGATCTATGTGAAATTTTCTACCAAAATGTAGCAAAAAAAATATTCATTTTATTATTTAGTTTTATTCTATGTATGTAATTGCTGTTTTAAATTTGTTTTTGTAGAATAGCAAAATTATTACTTGGTGCTTGGAAAAGAAAAGAGTTGAAGAAATGAATAATATTTCATATTTTCTTCTATGTTATTGGTTGCAACTTGTAAATTCTTCATGCAAATAGAGAAAATAAATAGATCAAATGTTATACAAATAAATAAAAGGATTGATGTTTGCACCTATGTATCATCTTACTGTGTATCAATTTATTTGACTTTGGTTCTTGCTAGAAATACAAGCTATACAAAATCTATCCTTGTCCATAAACAATATTTTAATTACTCTTATTATTTGCGAGAATCTTCTTCCCCTGATTATACCACAACCATATAGATATATTTATATATATTTGGATCTGTTGTCTTTTTGTAACAATGTTATCTGTAGATTTTATCTTCTAGGCCTGCACATAGAACCACAAATAAATTAGATATAATGAAAAAATAATAATAATAAAAATGCATTGCATAATATTCAAATAAAATCTTGTTGGAAATGCTAAAATAAATATCCACTCATTTAATCATTCCTATAGATGCATGTATATCATTGTGATTCCTTTATATAAAATAAAAAGATTATCTCTATCCACACCAAGATAGGGTTTTGATCTAGTTTTTCAATAGTGAATTCTATTTACATTGGTTTTGTGTATCAAGTATTTTCAAAACATATGAATCTTTAAACACAATGGAAGAAAGGTTTTATTTAAAAAAAAAGATAAAATAATTTTACTATTTTCTAAAAATAGTAAATGAAACTCAAATAGAAACAAGGAGGGCATAATTATGGGATAGATTAATGTTTTAAGGTTTACATTACTAATTGTTGAAGGAGAATTATCTATGGAATATACGACATGCAAACTTTTATTAATGAGTCAAGTGCTATTCTTAGAGTTATTAGTTTTAAATGTAGATATTTAATTAATCTTGGGCGTAGAACTTGATATGACAAGCATGCATAAAATAATGCAGTGAATAGGAATTGACTTCAAGCAAAAAAATAGGCATTCAATAAGTAGTCTTGCCCCTTCAACAATATTTAATTTTAAAACTCACGGATAAGTGATGGTTCCTGGCTCTTTGCATGTTTTTTTTAGTGACATTAAATACTATTTTCACTTAATTATTTTATAGTTCGTGTTAATTTTATTGCATGAAATGGTAGGTGTAGTAATGAAAATTTTGGGTGATTATAATACTAATATGCGTGTTATTAAAATAAATATTAATAGGAATATTTGATATTCTTACCATTAGTATGTTACTATGATCATGTGTGATTAATCATTATTAGTGTTTATATATTATTGTTAGAAAAAAATTGTTAATTGTGTTTTAACCTTATGTGAGATTAGGGCATGACATTTTGGTATCAGAGCCCAGGTTTCAATGCTGGGAACTCTAGGAATGTTATGTGATGGGCCATTTGAAAATTACACATGCTTATGGGAAACAAGTGGATATGCCCTATTTATGTAATCAAGAGTGTCATAATATACCTCACTCAAAAATGTTTAAATACATTTGTTATTAGTAAACCTCATGTAGAGTTTGATACTTTAGGCACTTGAAGAGTGTGCTCTTTTGCATGAATGTTTTAAGTACCTTGTAAGATCTAGTGAAATAAAATTAGCAATCACATTCTTCTTTTCCTAGTAGTTGATAATTCCATAATGTGGCATTGAGGTGCAACTTTTTGTGTTGATCAGATTAATTTCTTTAATTATGAAATTTTATTGACCTAAATTTTGGTTCTTTTAAAGTTGTAATTTTTTTGGAAACTGTATTATCAATGTGAAAATTTGATGTTTTGGGCTACTTGCCCAATTAGTTTTTGTATGGTCCCTTACCTCAAGGACTTTTTCAATTGAATTTTGGTTAAATTTAAAATTATTTTATTGGTGGCCACATTTGCACTTTATTTCATTTATGATTTCTTTTCAAAGTTAATCAATGTTTTGTTGAGAGTTACATTATTCAGAGGCCTTATAATATTCTTTTCTCTTGGCATTTTGAGGATTTTTGTTATAATTGTGATTTAGAGAGGAACCATAATGGTTTGCATAAAATGGAAAGAAGGTGGTTGGAGGATTTATTAAGGTCGTGGTAGTCTTCAAAATCATTGGATAGGAGTAGAAAATGGACTCTCTTACCCAAAACGTATTAAAAGTGATTTTATCATTGTATTCATAAGCGTTTGGAGGGTGTGGTAATGTCTGTAGAAAGATAAGATTCCCCTAGCACTCCTAGAACTTAGACAAGCAACTTTATAGCTATGGGTTAACTCTATACTCATGTACCCTCTTAAATCTTAATTGATTATTTACATTTAAATATTTGTTGAAACCCTTGAATGTGTTTGAGTATGGGGCATTTTCTTCATTTGACATAGAAGATCTATAAGCTTAAATAAGTAAATATAAATATTCAGTGATAAAAGGTTTATTTTGCTATCTTTAGGGAAAGGAAATTGTGTTACAGTATCTTGTTGCTTAAGAATAGTTCTTATTGTGCTATTTGGAATTTGAAATGTTTATTTTCTTGATAATTTAGGAAGAATTGGGAAAATCATTGAACTTTCTTGATAAGCATTGAGACTGGTATATGTTTAATTTGTTTAGATCATTATATTCTTCAGTTGAATCATACTCTTCTACCATTAGATCGAGCTACTTATTTTACCTTTGAGAAACTTCTAGGAGGAAGTTCATTATTAGGGGGAAGGATGTGAGGCTCACCTGTTGATTCTAGATATTATGTTATTTCTTTTAAACAAACACATTATGATACTCCTCATGTTGATTATTAGACATTATTTTATTTTGTTGTCATTCAAATGGATACCTTGGGATGTTATTCGTATTATAATTATTTGGACGTTAAAATTTATATTTGATCTTAGTGTCATTTATTGATGATTATTGTCGCATTAGTAGAATTGATAAAAAATTGATGGTTTGATGATGAAATGATAATTATGGTATGGAAATTAATTACGACATTGGGATGAGTTAAACTAGTGATATATAAATGAAATTAAGAAATTATGAATTATTGTTACTTTATGAAGATTGAATAAACACTATTAGGTAAATTAAATGATGATGAATCTATGAGATTGTTATAATTGTGAATTAATATTCTGATGTGATTTAAAATGTGTGATGGAAATTTTATGATGTGAATATATATATGTTTTAATTGCTTTGATTATATAATTTTATTGGACATATTAATGTGTGAAATTGAGTGTGTAGGGGAAAATTCCATGGCCAATGAAATTGGATGTCTTCAAGGAACCCAATGTGATAAACCGAGTGAATGCCGACTATAGTCCATTTGGAGGGACTATAGTCTTAATGTTGTGTAAATTATGTGAAGTGGCTTGAGACTTGAATGTATTTTATTATAATTTTTTTGAGTCTTTAAGTTTTATTTAATTTGTAAATTTAATATTTGAGGGTATTTGGGGATTTTAATTTAATTAAGTCAAAAGGGTTGAAAAAAAGGTTATTTTATGTAATTATGTCATTTTTAAACCCCTAGGGTGTTAACCCAAGGGTTAGGCACTTAATTTAACCCATATCTTTGACTTAACTCAAGTTAGGACATATAAACATTTGAATCTCTCTTAGAGGAGAGAATGATTCCAAGTGGGTTAGGGAGTGGATTGAGGTTTTTGAAATCTTCTACAAGAGAGGATGAGGGTGATGCAAATGTGAATGATGATGATGATGATCATTGTTGGTGTTTGACATCCTTCTATTGGTCTTCTTATGGCTAGGTGTGTGGGGATGAATCTTTTGGCGTCTCTTTGGCCTTGCTTGTATGGTTTCTGTTGTGGCTCTATTGTGTGCTTTGGCATTGGATCTCGCTTCTATCAGGACATTTTTCTCACCTCAGCAAGGTTTGGTTATCGTTCTTCTTGTGGGGATGTCTATTGGGTCATGGACCTCCCTCTTGGCTTATCCTACCTCCACAAGGTTGATGTTTGGTTGCTTCTAGCATGGTTTCCTTATTATCTTTTGGCCTTGTTTTTCCTGCTTTCCCCTAGAGTGTGTTGGGGGAGTTTCTAGTTTGACTAAAGTATTCGCTTTAGTAGCTTGTTTTATGCCTTGTGTTGTCTCATTTTCAGACCACTTGGAGGTTGGTTGTCCTATGTTTTTCACTTGTCTATGTTTCCTTTTAGAATGGATGGTCTAATCCCCTATCGTGATTGTTGTTCGACCCTTTTCTCTCATCTTGGTCCTTGATTTGTGTCTCTGCAACATGGTCTTGGGAGAAGGGTTTCTTACGTTCATGCTCTATTTGTCTCTACTAGCTCTGAGCTCTTTTTTCTCTTGCACTTTTGGTATAGTTGAGCTCTAAGGTATCTTTTTAGTCCTGCAACCCCTCTTTCATGCTCCCTATGTTGTGGTGATCATTGGTAAAAGTGTGGTTTGTGGGTTTTTGAGACGTTGCTCTCTTTCAATCAAGCTAGGTTTATTCTGCTCATGTGCTTTAGGACTACTCGTCCTTTATTATGATGTTAGCATGGTTATTTTTGGTCCTATTTGCATGTATTTCAAGAGATGGAGGGGGGTTTTCCTTGTTTTGAAGTTTTTGGTTTCTCACTGTGGTGTTTTTAAGCATGGTATGCTTGTTGGTTATTCGGTTTACAACAGTTTTGGTAGCTGTTCTACTCCTCTGACTCTAGTGGTTAGGGGTTTTGCGACCCTTTGGACCTCTTATCTTATGGAGGTGGTTGTTTTGACTACTGTTGGAACTCTTCTTGATGCTTTCTAGGAGATGCCTAACTTGTTGGTTTTGATTTCAAACTTTTTATGTTTGAAGGCCCTGGCCCAAGAGTTCCCGTTGCCCATGGTTGTTGTGGTTACCCTCTCTTTTGGAGTGTTGGATTTCTTGTTGTCTCTACAAATTACATGTCTCCTATTGAGGTGGAGACCTTTCCTATGGAGGTGCATGTGGGTTCTTAGAGTGTAACGGGTTGATTATGCTTCTTTAACAAGTCTTCTCCCTTACAACTCCTATTGAGATTGAGGCCACTCCTATGGATGTGGAGGCTGGGTATGCAAGTGATTCCTTGCTACTCTGGACAATATTCTAATTGTGGCATTTCCTATAGAGGTGGAGAGGCTAGTTGGATGATGGGGTCTCACTAATCCTTCAATTTTATTATGGTTTATGGTCTAGAAAATTGGTTCTCTTATTGACATGTTGGTTATAGGTTGGATGTCTCAAGGAGCATTGAGGAGCTCAACTTTTCAAATCATGTCAATATGCTGGGAGTTTGTGTTTTGGGTCCCATTAAAACTTGGGTGTATTGGTTTGAATTTTAGTTTGTATGGTTCACCCCTAGGGTGGTTTCTATGAAAAATGGATGTATTGTTGCTAGATGGATGGGATGTTAGCCTGTTCTACTAGCTGTGAGGCTTCTGCTGCTAAAGGTTTGGGTTTCAGGTCCCATTAAAACCTGCATATATATGGTCTGAAGCTTGGGTTGCCCTGTCCACCCTTGGGATAGTTTTTTAATGTATGAAGATTAAATCACAACCCTCACAATAAAAAATCCTTCTTGAATTCAAATTAAACATGAAAATTTTATTCACACACACTACTGCAAAATATCACAACAACCAAATTTCTACTTGGAACCAAATCACAAAATTCATTACAAAATATTGCTCAATGTTTACATCAGTCCTCAAGGGACTCAAGGGCTACAACATAGCCCATTTAAATGCACAAACTACAAAAAATAAACATCAACAACAACAAAATTTTTTTTTCCCCTACAATCTTCAAACCCTTCTCCTGTAATAACACATAAAACATTGCATTTCCAAGCTGCAATCAACAACTTTCAACAAAAGCTCTCTATTGTAGCTTCATTTCCATGTCTTCAACCTGCAATAAACTCTTTTGAAAACCCTTCCTGGAGAAATCGAATGCCCACCTGAGTCTCTCCTCCAAAAATGAATAAGGAAAAACTAAAATGGAAAATGAAAACCCACTCTTTTGTTTTCCTTGCCCATGAAATGAAATGAAACACATTTTCATTTCAATTTCATTTCTTAGCATTTCATGAAGACCCCAAAATGTTATGCCCATTCTTGGGAGAGTTAAAATGCAGAAAAAATCAATAAATGATATGTTAAATAAAACCAATTAAAGTTATGGCATGATGCACAAAGAAAGTGGAATGCTTATCTCTTTCCTGCTTTTTGATTTTTAAAGCAACTTTCAATCCCTATCCATTTGGGAATCCACCCCCACATTTCCTATTTTCTTAGGGATCTTAAATAAAATTGATTTTCATGCTAATCCCAATGCCTCCATTGTGCTTTTTTAGGTATTGTGCTTTTAAAGCACCTTTTCCACCACTATTTTTATCCCTATTGCACTTAAATCAAGTCCAAAATGTAAATTCAAATTCACCATGTACCTTGACATTCAAATGCTCATAGAAATTAAATTTACAAGCCAAAAAAATGAAATACCATCACTCCAAAATTAAGCAAAATAGATTGAAACAGGATTACCATTAGGCCATGGATGCTCCTGCATCAGACACCCATGGTAGAAGAAATGTTTCATGAATGCCTCATAAAAATTTGTAGATATGATGCTCATTTTTCACCCATCTTTCTGCCTTATTCTCCTAAACCTTATTCCTCACATGTCCCTACAACTTGATGTCTCTTCCCTCTTTCACTCTTCCTCTCTTCTTTCATTCTTCCTCTCCCTTTTTTCATATAATTCGTCTCCCACCAACTTACACTATGAAAATATAAAAATTCATGAACATCTACTACTTCTCCTTCAAAAAAATAACAAAACTCATTCACTACCTCTTTCTCTTTTATTGTTGCAACCATTTGTTCATCATCAACCTTGGTTACAACACTGTGCTCCTTTTTCTCCATGCCTTCTAAAAGACAATTTTCAGCTACAATCACTTCTTCCTTTTCTTCCTTAATTTCACCCGTAATACTTTCATCTACACATGCACTCTTTTCTACAACATATTCTCTTACATCAATATTATCATGCTCAAGTAAATTAGATTCAACTACATTCTCACAAAAATTGGATTTTACCTCCCTTTTCCCCATTGAAATCTACACTTTACCTTTCTTGTGTGCAATCCACACCGCTGCAACTTGCATCAACAAATCAAAATATGCATTCTCAACCTCTTCTATTAACTTTTTAACTCCATTAACCAAACAATTTATGCCTTTATTACATACCTTTCATTCTTCCTTATTTAAGGGCTTCAACTTTTATTTGATTCCATCCTTCATCAAGGAGTATGTATTGGCATACCCATCATGCATCACACACTTGTCAAACTGCCAAGGCCTTCCCAATAACAAGTGACAAACATCCATAGACATTATATCACATAAAACTTCATCATGATAACCACCTATCTTGAATTTCATCAAACATTGTTTGCTAACCAAAACCTTCTTTTCATCTTGCAACCAAGCAATCCTATATGGACATGGGTGCCTTCATCTTTCCAAATTTAATTTATTTACCATTTCTTCAGAAACTAAATTATCTGTGCTTCTACCATCAATAATAACATTAAAAACTTTACCTTCACACTTACATCTGGTTTTGAACAAACTCTTCCTTTGATCTGGTTCTTTTCCTTCATTCATTGGGAATCTTCTTGAAACAAGTGCCTCTCCATCCTCTGCCTCTTCTGAGTGTGAAGACTTAGCATCTTCTCCATTTATGTTTGCTTCCCTATTTTTATTTTTAGTCCTTCTTCTTGGTCTTTCCTCTTCATGAGTACAATCATAGGCCCTATGACCTTCCCCACATATAAAATAAGTTATTTTGTAATTTCCGCTATCAGATCTTCCTCTTCCTCTAAATTTTTTGATCATGGGACTTGTTTGAGCTTTCACATCTTTCATCCTTGTTGTCCTTAATGTCTCTAATCTATTGTTCATCCTCCATTTACTGCACATAATATTTATCATTTCCCTTGCGTTTATTCTCAAACCTCTTATTCATCCTTTCTTCTATCTTCAATGCTATTTGATAAGCATCTTTCATTGTCACAACTCTGACTAGTGTCATCTCTTCTTGAATGATTTTTCTCATCCAATTTATGTATCTTGCAACCTTTTCCTTAGTCACCTCCGAATGTATAATACTTATGAGAATTCTATGAAATTGTTTAGTGTATTCTTTAACAGTCTTGTTTCCTTGCTTCAAACCTTGCATCCTCTTGAACAAGTCCAATTCATATTCAACAGGAATAAATTGTCTTTTCACTCTCTCCACCATTTTATCCCATTTGGTAATTTTATCTTTGCCTCTTCTTCCCCTTTCTAATTGGACGTCTCTCCACCATATTAAGTCATTTCCTTTCAGACTTGTCTTGAAAAATCTCACTTTATCAAGATCATCTATCTCTTCAAATTCAAAATACTCTTCTATTTCATTAAGCCAATCTATCAATTATTTTGGGTTCAATCTACCATTGAATGTAGGTGTAGACACTTAAATTTGGACACTTGATTTATCCAAATTTATCCCCTTTCGTCTAAGCATCCCCTTATTTGCATTAATTAAGTAATATCGTTATTATTTAATTAATAGCCTTAATTATACCAAATCCCTAAGGTATTTAATTAATAAATAAATACCTTATCTCTTTAATCCTCATTTTCATCAAATAAATTAAATAAATATGACATTTATTTAATTCCCTTTATGTCACATCCTCCATCATTTTTATCTAATCCTAATACATCTTCTAATCTCATCATTAGGATGTGCACTTGCCTAATCCTTGATTAGGATGTGTCACATCCTCCAATTTTGCAAGTTGGCTTCTAATCTCTCTTAGCCACCTTACCCTCCTCTAATCCTTTATTAACTAGCCTAATCAACCTCTCAAGGAATTTTTAATTCCTTTTATCTTTCTAAGGAATATTAAATTATTTTTTTCTCTTCCCCATGTGATCTTTGATTTGTCACATCAAGTCACATGTGAAATATAATCCTCTTCTAATCTGTCATTAATTAGTCTAATCAAGTACTTGCACAATCCTAATCACTTAATTCAGTCAACCCTATTAAAGACTTTCTCTTTTTGAACAAGGCATCTCCATTCCCCATGTGAATTTTTAATTCATATTTAATCTCCCAATGCATTTAAGGAATTTTAAATTCATTCTCTCTTCCCCATGAGAATATTTGAGGAATTTTTAATTCCCCACATGTCCTCTCACCCACATGGGGACAAGTACCTCCTTTTATGAGGAGATCTTGTCCCAATCCCAAGGTACTATGTGTCATGCCCAAAATTTTATGCTAGAAAACCCAACAATTTTTTTTTTTTTTTTTATAACATTAATTAAATTAATTAACTCCCTAAGTGTTTGAGGTGAAACATTAAACTTGATAGAACACATTTTGATTCTCACTTAGTTGTGATTAATTTTTTTTTATCTTCTTGGTGACATCGTTTACTTCACATGCCAAGGTAGGTTAAATTTCACTATGCGTACCAATGTTATATTCACCCCGTCTATACTTAATAAGCCTTTGTGTAACCATCCACTGTTACTTCAATAATCAAATTAATTAGTATACTTTAAAAGAATAATAATAATAATCTTAATATTAATACAAATATTGACATCCATATTAGTGTAAATAGTAGATTCCAACTTTATATTAATATTAATACTAAGGCTCCTATTATTGGTGAGATTAATATATGCACTATAGATAATATTATTAATTCCCTATATTATTATTTAAAATTAATATTACTTGCTCAAAATAATATTAGTACTAATCAATTTTAATATGAAATCTTATTTTCAAAACAATATTAGTATGTTTATCAACTCCCACACTGATAATAATGTTAAAATTCACACCCCATTAAAATATACATCATATTAGTATTCTTATCCAAACCAGAAGTAATTTCATTGTTTGCTAGTTGCTCACTTTAGAACTTAAGAGAGTGCAACAACATCATACATCTTTTATCCTATCCTTATTTCTAATAATAATCGTTTCCAAGCATATTGCATCTAATATGATTTATACTATTATATTAATCTTATTTTATTTACAAATAATGTTGTTGTATTTATGATACTAGAAACCAACACGCCTGTTTCCTAGACGCTCGCGGTGCAAAAATTAAAGTGCACACATAAACAAACTAATTAAAAGAAAATAGTCAAAATATTTATTTAAATAATAACACAAACTATCTATACAAAATAAGGTTTAAATGTACTTAATTATTATTTTAAATTTATCATCAAATTTATTTATTTATTTATTTTACTCCCATGACTTGATTTTACTTTTAGATGCCAAACATTATTTACCTAACACGATTAAATATGGGTGCCTCCACAAACCCTAAATCCTTATAAGTTTAGCATTTCCCTCTTTTAAGGGGAAAATGTGGTAGCCGTAGCTGAATACCATAATAAGTTTGAGAAATATTTGGCATGGTCTGGGCTGCGAATTTGGTGCGCTCATTCATTTGTTTGGGTGTGGATGATAGGAGTTTCACAGAAACAAAAAAAATATCCTCAGTATGCTTCTTTTTTTTTTTTGCTTGGATTTAATTATTTTATTTGGATGATTTTTTATTTATTTATTTATTTTTACTGAGACATCTTTATGTATTGCAGCCAACAATGATATCTGATATATATATATATTTTTCAATTTTAGTTATCTACTAACTAACAATGCTCATTTTATGTAGGGTTTGAACATGGCACTTCTCAGATTCCATAGTCAACTGCTAAAAGGATTTGTATTTGTCTATTTATTTATTGCTGCAAGTCTTTTTATGTAAGCAGCAACATGAAAGCTCTGCTACTCAAATGGCGGACATATATACTTTATTTATTCATTATTTTGTTGGCCCGTGCTTGACCGATGCATGTTTTATTTGTTTACAATCCCCTGCTCTTTCTTTGTTATAGATCTACTTATTACAGTAATTAAATAGAAATCCTCTATTATTTTCATTAAACCCCATATCTATAATTTATTTTCTATATTGTAGATTTAAAATTTAATTTTATTTATTCTAAACCTGTTGGTTTATTCTCAAGAAATAACAGTTAGGTTAGCGAATTTATCATTTTACATAGTTACCTCTAAGTTGCTACACACAAGAAAATATTTCTCATGTATTATGTTCATAGTTTAAAGCTGTTTTAATAGGGGGTACCATTTTATTGATGTGGTTACAAAACAACAACATGGTTTTATTAATCCAGGTTAAAAAATGTGTTAGTTATTTATTTTATTTATTTTCCAAAACTGTGTGTGGCATCACTTGGTTTTAATTTATTTATTTATTTTGATTTTTGCCTGTTGATGCCTACAGTAGATTTAACACAGCACTGGGATATTTCATTATTTTCAACTTGAATCTATTCCTTCTAAATTCAACATAAGATGTCTATTTAATTGGCTAAATATATAGTATCCTTTTATTCCATAATTATTTTATATAAAATATATAATATTTAATTAATGATTTATATAAGGATGAGTATTCTCATTCATAAAGATTTATGTTATATATCTATTTTATATTTATATAAAAGCAAATAATTTTAATCAATCTACTCAGCTTTTCTAATTAAACAACTTTTGTCTATTTTAGTAAAAAGTTATGATTTGTTTCTAAATGAGACTCTTAGATAAGTATCAATACAGATTACTTCTATTCATCAAATATTAACTTTCCATTTTCCACCCTTTAAAATAATATATATATGAAATGGATTATTTTCATGGTGTTCATCCAAATCTCTAAATTTGAATATGGGATAGATATTATTGAGTTTATATATTTATTTTCTCACATATTTAATCTCAAACTAAAAGAAAAATAACAATTATTTTATCTTTTTTTTTTTAATGACACTTTATCTTTAAATGCTATCATAATGATATATCAATATTCAAGAAAGTTAAATCAACTATGGGACTTAGAAGGTTTAATATTGATAGAAGAACAATACATTGCTTATATCTAATCTATATAATAATTCCTTAATATTCTAACTTTTCTTTTATGAAAAAAAAATTGAACAAAAAAAAATCTTTCATACATTTATCAATAAAACTCAAATAGTACAAGAGGTGAACTCCACATTTTAGCTCTAACATCTATAGGAAATTCCAACCAAAGAATAAGGACTTGCTATGTTACCAGTAATATTGGGAAAACAAACAACTTATATGTCCATGCAAATAAACTTTTCTTTATTCTATATTTTCCTCTTGCCACAAAATAGTGGCTTTCAATATAATCATAATAATGAGAAAACAAATACTTTTCATTCCAATGAATGCAAACTTTCCCTCTATATTCTTTCATTTTAACATAACACACACTTGTCCTCAATATTACAATAATATTTAAGAATATTCAGAATAAAACACAAAATAAGGAGGCTTGCTCACCACCCTACCATAATGGCGTCATGAAGCCTCATGGGCTCTAGCCATACCCCCAAGCAAGAAACAACAACTACCATTGATCTAGGTAGGAAGAGTAAGAGAATAGCTTAACTACAAATTTACTATCTATCCACCCACCAAACAAATTTTAAATTTACCCATACATAAACTTGAACTTCCCACTTGATTTGAAAGTCATAACAAAATAGCACAACACGAAGTTCCTACTCAAACAAGCTGATAGAAATGAGGAGAAATCACGTATCTTTATTTTGCCCCTTAAACACCTCCTTAACCTGTGAGAGCTCCTTGCTCCTCTTCCATTTTTCTTCCTTTCCCTTCTCCCAAACTTTTTCATTTCCAAAAAGAATTCTCCAAGAGGAGAAGTGGGTAACATCCCTTTCCTTCTTTCAATCAAGTATATAGGATTTCACCTTGAATTCACTTGAATGAGAGAGAGACACTTGTCACTCTCTCATTTGATCTTTCAACACACATCCCTACAAGTTCTCACACATGTGTGAGACTTTTGGGGAGATGGGGAATGTACTATGACACTCTACCCAACATCCCTTACAAGGTGGCTTCACACATGTGAGAGATTTGATGCTTTTTCCAAGTTCATTAATGAACTTTGGGGAGTGTGGTGGGAAAGTGACAAGTCATTTCTCCCAACTCCCAAGGACTCAAATTCGTCACACTCTTTCAAGTGGGCTTTTGAAGGGTCAAATCATGTCCCAAGGGCAATGCCACATGTCCAAAGGGTCCCCCTCCCATAGGTATAGGCCTTAGCAGTCTATTTGTGCACTAATATCAAAAAAATTGACTATACAATACCCTAAAAAGACAACTTTAAAGACCAATTCGAAATTCAAGACCTAACTAAGGGTTTAAAAACCCTAATAGATTTTACACTCTTAACCACATGACTATAATCAATAAGGATCCAAAAAGTACCTACACTAAGCCACCAATCATTAAAACCCTCCACTCAATTTACAACTTAGACAAAACCCTAATTACCTCCTAGGTCATAGGGTAAAAATAAAATAAAATCAAGCTTCACAAGATACATATTTACTTGGGTCTAGATTGTTCCCCCTTTTTACCCTTGACATTACTCTCACATGTATTTTTCCAAATACATGTTGGGTTAGAAATATAATAAATACCTATTCAAAATATCAATAAGATCAAATTCAATGGTTAGTAAATCCTAATTCACATGTATATTCATTTCCTTTCCATATAAAAGATGGAAACTCTAAGCATGCATGAAATATTAATGAAAGCCTAATCTTTGTTAAATATTTTATTTACACTACTAAATTTACTCTTAGACACTCTCTTGCCTCTAATAAAATTCATCATTCAACTTGATGTCTAATTTATATAATTTTTCCTCAAATTAACCTACCTTAGGTATACCCCTCATTGGTTATAGTCATCCTTTAAATTTTCCTTGATGTTTCTTGGTTAGTGATCCTTCTGGAAACTTCTCTCTGATCTTCCAAAGTCCTGGTTTGTTCCTACCCATTATCATTTTCCAAGTAACATGACACTTCTTAGCAAGATTCAAACTAATATTAGATACACAAAATTTCTTAGCTCATATTGATCTAAGTGTATTCTTCATATGATACTAGTTCAAGAATATAAATATTATCTTCTCACATTCATCCTTAACGATTTGTCCATTTTCATTTAATGAAGGGAAGTAGTCACAATAATCATTTAAAATAGTAATAAAATCAAAATATTAAACATGGAATTAGGTTAAATCATCACTTTATTCATCAAACTAGCATAATTAAACTTATCAAGGTGTGACAAAATCTATAGATAGGGTTGGGACTCACACTATGTACCCTCTCCATGTCATGTCCTATCCTTCCACCTCATGTACACATCACCCCTTTTAAGCCATATCACATGCCACATGTCAAGATGTGAGGGCTTGTGAGTTCTCAACTCACCTTAGCCCTACATCTTGATCTTAGTGGCTCAATCTTGACCGTCCATTTCCCTAGAGATTTCCAAAATCTCTATAAATACCCCCTCTTTTCTCTCATTTTGGGGGAGATCATGCATTGTAGCCAAACTCTTGCAAAATTTTCCTAGAATGCATACTTAGCCATTTTCATGTTTGCACCCACTTGTATCCATCTTCATATCACCATCTAGCTTGCATCTTGCCATCCAAGGAGCATACAACACCAAAGATCGAAGGGTCAACCAAAGGATCGATTCGACACAAGGTAAAAGGTTCTATTTGTTGTTTCTATTTTGTGTTGATTCCAACTAGGCTAATCTTGAAGTGTAGGTTGTTCTTAGTGGTATTTCACATTACTTTGTTTGCTGCTTGTTTTCTACCACCTAATTTCAACCTATCACATTTCTGGTATGCTAGGTGGGACCCACAAACGGGTCTCTTGCTTTTACGTTTTCTATTTTTTTGACTTTTTGTAGGTACAGGTTACAGAGGGGCGGACCCGACCTAACAGACAGGCGGACCCCCCCTCCACAGGCGGACCTGACCCTCTCCAGGGGCTGATCTGTATAGGATCTAGACTAATTGCGAATCTGAATGCTTAATTATAACAACTTAATGGAAACACAATTCATGCATACATTATTGAAACTTATGCATTAAAGTCTTAAAACTTAAGGTGAAAATCAGAACATGAGAGAGGAGAGAAAAAGTGCAAACAATCTGATAACGGAGTTCGCCACAATCGTGACTACGTCTCCAGGTCTCCTCCAATAGAGTGAGACCGATCCAATTAATCTCCAAAAAAGATTACAAATGCACCAAGACCATTCTCCTAGCACTTCGACAACATAACAATACTCTGTCGTATGAAAATGGCTCAAAAATCTCCACAAGACCTCTCTTTCGTATCACCTGTTCTCCACTACTTCGTCACTTAACTGAACACCTTAAAGCTTACACATCCCCCCTTTTATACATAAAATTAGCCTAATTAGGCTTAACAAATGAAATAAATGAATAACCCCCTTATACAGCTCGTAACAGGGTTTGTTTGATTCTTTCTAACCCCCTTTGCTAATTTATTAGGTGGGTTTTTGTTTGTTTTGGGCTTTATAGACATTTGGCTACAAATTCGGGCCAACTTATAAAACAAAAATAAACAGACTCCATTTATAGTTGAATGCCCTTAGGTGGTCTATCGGTGGTAAGTTATTTTTTTATACATGTGGTCGGGGGTTCCAACCCCGCCGACCACCTTTTTAACAACAAACCCCGCCGAAACATGAAGCAAAACAAACACTGCGCCTAATCAAAGTCACACCGTGTGGCATAATGGTGGAGCGGTCGGCTAACAACAAGGTGGTCATGGGTTCAAACCCGACAAATAAACTTTTATCCAACGCGACAACCGCTCGCCGACGCCAACAGAGGAAGGAGGGACATGTGGCATGTCGATAAGGTGCCACGTGTCAATGCTGGATTGGATGCTAAAAAAATGTCAACGATGACCAGACTGCCACCTGTGATGCCACGTCATCATGCTTACTATGCTGCCAACTGTGCTATGGACTGCTAACTGGATCGATGACTGTGCTGCCACGTGGATGCTGACGTCATCGTACTGATGACACATGTCAACCACAGATTGGTCCACCTTTGATTTGCATAGTTTGACTCAACTACCATGTGTCACGCCAAAATTCATCCATTTGGATTCCGTACAATATGGACCACCTGATGACGTCATCTGTTGTACTATCAAGTCAACCAAACTTTGACTGCCAATATCTCGAGCGTACGATGTCAGATTTTGACAAAACGAATGTTGCCAGAATCATCTCGATGAGCTCTTCGACTTGACACCACTTCTGCTGATTTCTAAAACAATCATTTTTTCCACTTCCTGGATGACCCTTGATGGCAGTTTGACCCAAGGTTTGACTAGCCATAACTTGTGCAAATAGACTCCTTTTCGCTTCGTTCAAGTTGCGCTGGAATCAGGACACTGAGATCTTTCTGATAGTGCTGAAATATGGAGTATTAGAGACACTTTAATTTTCACTGAAAATATCCCCCAGATCAAGCCTCCCCACTGGAGAACTTTTGGACCTCCAAAAGTGGCATTTATTCAAACATCAAGTGAGGACTTGATCTCCCCACTTGTCCTATATCCTCTATACATCTGAATACCTGGCTCACAATCATGACAAAGACTACAACAATATTGTTGAACAAAAACATCATTCTATCACTTGCATAAGCATCTACATCAATTGTCGTAGCCACTAACCAACAAAAATTGACTAGTATCAAGCCAAACAATAATGCAAATATGGAAGAGTATAAATTAACAACATATCGATCCTTCACAATAGAAATTTTTTTACCCAAGGAACCATTAATGCTTTCAATCACCATTCCCTCATGTTGTATTGTTGGTGCATCCTGTGACATCTGACCCTGGTTAGCTACTCCAAGTTCCTGTCTAGAACCATCTATCTTGATAATCTTCTGATAGATCTTGTGATAGCTGACATAAGAGTTAGATCTTTACTTGCATTAATCACCCTCTTAAATTGCCCTGTGTTGGTAAAAGAATGATCAGTCTTAATCTTGTGAGAATGTACAATATACTAAATGCCATCTTTAAACAAATGATAATGATTCTTTTCCCTATAGAAAATAGCTTTTCGATCATATAAATAAGGGATACCCAAAACTATCCCACATATATCTAGTGGAACCACATCAAACTGTACTTCATCCACAAACTTACTAGTGATTGCGAATCTCAAAGTGCATTGTCTTGTTACTTGCAACTTATCATTCTCGCAAATCCAGCCTAGTGGATAAGGTTTCTTAAGCAGTGCAGTTTTCAATCCCAAGTTCCTTACAACATCTTCAGAAATTAAGTTAACTTGAGAACCACTATCTATGAGTGCATCAATCTTAATGTTCTTAGCAACAACCCTTAAATGAAAAAGCTCATTCCTCTTCACATCTTCAGAGACATCATTAACTTTAGAAGTAGAATCACAACTATCAAAGGAAACACTGGAAATAGGAGCTTTACCTTTCAAACCCATAGTTGTTATCTTAGTTTCATCATCAGAATCAGAACCAAGATCCATAACAACATTTGTGGCTTTCTCCTTACCCTTTTGTTTTTTATTTTGTCTTTGAGCCCACTTAGGCTTCAATTTGGGATGCAACTTCCAACAATGATCTTCATCATGACCCTTCCTATCACAATGAGAGCAAGAAAGCTTGTCATCCTTCTTGACTGTAGCTATCTTCTTTCCTTTCCCTGTCTTTGTAACCTTAGAAGATTTCTTTACAGAGTTATCATTATCAAACTTATCAATAAAAGAACCTTTTCCCCTTGACTCTAAGTGTGTAGCTTGAACAGACACTTCATCCAAATTACAAGGGTTCAAAACCAAAATAGAATGTCTGAGATATGAGTGAAGACCTCCTATGTACTTTAACAAAGAATCCTGGGTGTACAAAGGTACTTTTAATGCAATATCCTTCTTCCTAAATTCATGGGTGTACTCTTGGACAGTTTGACCCTTCCCTTGTTTAAACACTTGCCAATTCATCATTAATTTCTGCATGTGACCTAAGCGATATAATTGCTTTTTAAGAGCACTAACAAACTCTAACCAAGAAAAATTGACTCTACCATGCTGTGAAATTTCTGCTCTAGTCCTACTCTCCCACTAGGTAAGAGCTGAACCTCCCAACCGAAGAGTGGCTAACTGGATCCTAGAAGCATCATCAAAGAGATTTTGAACTCTACAATAAACTTCTACTTGCTGAATCCAGTCATCTAGTTTTTCAGCATCTAATTCACCACAATACTTAGGTAGTTCAAACTTAACATCCAATTTAATCTGAGGCTTAAGTACACCCTTAAAAAGATTACCAGAAAGAGAATGTGTAGAAGAAGAAGGAGAATGAGGAGAAGGAGGAGTAGACAGAGGAGATTTTGGGGGTTCATCACCACCTCCTGATTGCTTCTTCTTTCTTTCACTGTCCCCATGATCTTCTTCACGTTTCATGCGTTCTTCCCTTTCTTTGAGTAGCATATCCAACACAGCTCTCATCTGCCAGAAAGCTCTTTGAAGCTCCTACTCACTGAGTTCCTCAGGTACCTCCATTCCAGACACAGACATCTTCAGAAAAGTTCTTCGTTTCCCGATCTCAGGATTATATTCCTCAAGCTTTCCTTCGCCCTTCTGAATCTTGGATCTTGTTAGCATTCAAAACCAACTGCAATAATAGTCACCAAAATCTCTGATACCACTTGATCTGTATAGGATCTAGACTAATTGTGAATCTGAATGCTTAATTATAACAACTTAATGGAAACACAATTCATGCATACATTATTGAAACTTATGCATTAAAGTCTTAAAACTTAAGGTGAAAATCAGAACATGAGAGAGAAGGAGAGAAAAAGTGCAAACAATCTGATAACGGAGTTCGCCAGAATTGTGACTACGTCTTCGGGTCCACTCCAATAGAGTGAGACCGATCCAATTAATCTCCAAAAAAGATTACAAATGCACCAAGACCATTCTCCTAGCACTTTGGCAACATAACAATACTTCGTCGTATGAAAATGGCTCAAAAATCTCCACAAGACCTCTCTTTTGTATCACCTGTTCTCCACTACTTCATCACTTAACTAAACACCTTAAAGCTTACACATCCCCCCTTTTATACATAAAATTAGCCTAATTAGGCTTAACAAATGAAATAAATGAATAACCCCCTTATACAGCTCATAACAGGGTTTGTTTGATTCTTTCTAACCCCCTTTGCTAATTTATTAGGTGGGTTTTTGTTTGTTTTGGGCTTTATAGGAATTTGGTTACAAATTCGGGCCAACTTATACAACAAAACTAAACAGACTCCACTTATAGTTGAATGCCCATCGGTGGTCTGTCGGTGGAGTTCTTTGTTATACATGTGGTCGGGGGTTCCAACCCCGCCGAAACATGAAACAAAACAAACACTGCGCCTAATATAATTAAAGTCACACCACGTGGCATAACAGTGGAGCGGTCGGCTAACAACAAGGTGGTCATGGGTTCAAACCCGACAAATAAACTTTTATCCAACTCGACAACCGCTCGTCGACGCCAACATAGGAAGCAGGGACATGTGGCATGCCGATAAGGTGCCACATGTCAACGTTGGATTGGATGCTAAAAACACGTCAACGATGACCAAACTGCCACCTGTGATGCCACGTCATCATGCTGACTATGCTGCCAACTGTGCTATGGACTTCTGATTGGATCGATGACTATGCTGCCACGTGGATGCTGACGTCATCATACGGATGACATGTGTCAACCGTGGATTGGTCCACCTTTGATTGGCACAGTCTGACTCAACTGCCATGTGTCATGCTAGAATTCATCCATTTGGATTCCGTACAGTATGGACCACCTGATGATGTCATCTATTGAACTATCAAGTCAACCAAACTTTGACTGCCAATATCTCGAGTGTACGATGTCGGATTTTGACAAAACAAACGTTGCCAAAATCATCTCGACGAGCTCTTCGACTTGACGCCACTTTCGTCGATTTCCAAAACAATCATTTTTTCCATTTCTTGGATGACCCTTGATGGTAGTTTGACCCAAGGTTTGACTAGCCATAACTTGTGCAAACAGACTCCTTTTCGCTCCATTCAAGTTGCGCTAGAATCAGGACACTAAGATCTTTCTGATGGTGCTGAAATATGGAGTATCAGAGACACTTTAATTTTCACTAAAAATATCCCCCAGATCAGGGGCGGACCTACCCTCCCCAGACTCCAAAAATTGTTTTTTTGGAACTTTTTCACGGAGGGGCAGACCTGACCTAACACACAGGTGGACCTGACCTAACAGACAGACAGATTTGCCCCAGAATTTTTTTTTGAAAATGTGAAATTTTAGTTTTTCAGCAATTGTTTGGCTATTTTAAGGGTTCTTAACCCCTAATTAGGAACATAGTTTAATTAAAAGGTGTCAATCAACCTTGTATGTTGTGTTTTTAGGTAAGCTATGTGACATATCCAATCCCCTTGCGCCATTCGGTGATCCTGGGTGACAAGAAATCGTAGCTTACCACGTCCTTTGAGTCTACCCATTTTATTTTTCTTAGTGGGACCTGCTTGGGGATTTCATCACCCTAAGGGACGATTCCAACCACACATACCGGCGGGGTATATAAAGGGGGGAGAGTGAACGTTGTACCTCAATCCAACAATGTTGTAATTGGCGAAGCATCAGGATGATGTGAAGAGTTGGTCTGAGCCTTTTAGGTTCCCGACTCACGATTGTAACGGGTTGGTGTTCACAGTTTGGGCCTCACGTACTAGGTGTATATTGAGGACTCCCTAGTTGGCATGTTCATCCTAGATTAGAGGACTTTGTTGACCATTTCCTCTCTACTAGACTTAGGCTTGTGATTGTCTGATTTGTCTTCTTTGTGTGAAATTAGTGATTGTCTGATTTCCTTCATTTTACCATAGCCTTTTGATTGATGACCATTGCGTTTTCAGTCCTTTTCCTTGGTCTTTTTGGTCAAAAGTCAAGTTAAACCCTCTTTGGGCGGACTTTCCCTCATCCAGGGGCAGACTTGCCCTAAAAAATGGTCCTTTGGAACCTGTTTTTGACCCAATTCCATCAGTTTTTACTCCTTAGGCGGACTTGCCCTCATCCAGGGGTAGACTTTCCCTAGAAACTGATTCTTTGGAGCCTGATTTTGACCTAGTTTCATCAGTTTTTGCTCCTTGGGTGGACTTTCCCTCATCCAGGGGCGAACTTGCCCTAGAAACTGATTCTTTGGAGCCTGTTTTGGCCATTTTTGACCAACTTTTTCTCCTTGGGTGAACTTTCCCTAAAAATTGGTCCTTTGGAGATTGATTTTGACCCAATTTCATCAATTTTTTCTCCTTGGGTAGACATGCCCTCATCCAGGGGCGGACTTGCACTAAAAACTGGTCCTTTGGAGCCTGGTTTTGACCTAATTTCATCAATTTTTCTCCTTGGGCAGACTTGCCCTCACCCAGGGGAAGACTTGACCTAAAAACCAGTCCTTTGGAGCCTATTTTGGTGGATTTTGACCAACTTTTTCTCCTTAGGCGGACTTGCCCTCATCCAGGGGCGAACCTGCCCTATTAACAGTCCTTTTGGAGCCCGTTTTGGCCATTTTTGACCAACTTTTGCTCCTTGGGCAGACTTTCCCTCATCCAGGGGTGGACTTGCCCTAAAAACTAGTCCTTTGGAGACTGTTTTTGACCTAGTTTGGTCAGTTTTTGCTCCTTGGGAAGACTTGCCCTCATCCAGGGGCGGACCTGCCCTATTAACAATCCTTTTGGAGCTTGTTTTGGCCATTTTTGACCAACTTTTTCTCCTTGGGCGGACTTGCCCTCATCCAGGGGTGAACCTGACCTAACAGATAGGTGGATTTTCCCTGATAGACAACCATATATGCCCCACCATTTCCACACCATTTACCCATTTTCCTCTGTTCAAGCACCAATCTTCTCAAATTTTCATGCTCTTTCCAACGACATATACCACTTCATACTTTTGACAAACCTTTTTTCCTTGGGCGGACTTGCCCTCTATAGGGGTGGACTTGATCTGTTAACCAGTCCTTTTCAAGCCCATTTTGACGAAATTTGACCATCTTTTACTCCTTGGGCAGACCTGACCTTCTCCTTGGGCGAACCTGACCTTTTCCATAGGCGGACCTGACCTTCTCCTTGGGCGGACCTGACCTTCTCCTTGGGCAGACCTGACCTCCTATAGGGGCGGACCTGACCTAACAGACATGCAGATTTTCCCTGACAGACAACCATATATGCCCCGCCATTTCCACATTGTAAACCCGTTTTCCTCCGTTCAAGCACCAATCTTCTCAATTTTTCGTACTCTTTCCAATGACATATACCACTTCATTCTTTTGAGAAGTTTCTCAGGGAACCTTTTCCTTCCCCATCTGCCTCCTCAAGGGTGGCATACCCTACCATTCTCTCCATTTACTTGTTCCGAGTAAACGTTCATCCATTTAACACATCCTTTCATCATTCTGAACTCTCGTTCTATCATTCTGATCATCCGTTTACTCATTCCGAGTAAATGTTCATCCATTTAACACATCCTTTCATCATTCTGAACTCTCGTTCTATCATTCTGATCATTCATTTACTCATTCCGAGTAAACGTTCATCCATTTAACACATCCTTCCATCATTCTGAACTCTCGTTCTATCATTTCGATCATTCGTTTACTCATTCCGAGTAAATGTTCATCCATTTAACACATCCTTTCATCATTCCAAACTCTCATTCTATCATTCTGATCATCCGTTTACTCATTCTGAGTAAATGCTCATCCATTTAACACATCCTTTCATCATTTTGAACTCTTGTTCTATCATTCCGATCATCTGTTTACTCATTCTGAGTAAATGTTCATCCATTTAACACATCCTTTTATCATTCTAAACTCTCGTTCTATCATTCTGATCATTCGTTTACTCGATCCGAGTAAACGTTCATCCATTTCGCATCTTCGTTTATCATTTCAAACTCTCATTCTATCGTTCCTATCATCCAGTTACTCATTCTGAATAAACGTTTCAAACCTCCTTCCTATCATTTTGAACTCTCATTCAACAATTC
Organism: Sequoia sempervirens; assembly: GCA_007258455.2. Taxonomy (NCBI): domain Eukaryota; kingdom Viridiplantae; phylum Streptophyta; class Pinopsida; order Cupressales; family Cupressaceae; genus Sequoia; species Sequoia sempervirens. The sequence goes on from VDFB02000003.1 coordinate 94,480,293, forward strand.
TGATCAATCATTCACTTGTTCCGAATAATCTTTCATCTATCCCAAACCTTCATCTTCTCGTTTCGAGAATCATTCATCCGTTGTGAGCAGTCGTTTACTCGTTCCGAGTGGTCGTTCATCTGTTCCAGTCAATCTTTTACTCATTTTGAGTACTCATTCATCCATCCATTCCTCTAATCAAATCATCGTTTTCCCTATCCAAATCCCCTTAACTTCATCTCGGGTTATTATCCAAATTGACCTAAGTGTCTGATCTTATCATCATCATCAAAATCTGCTTAGGATTGTCATATGTCCTAAGTTAATCATCATCATCGGCCCAATCAATCCATTTTCATTCTCAAAGTGGATTCGGTGTCGTAGTCATCCATTTATCCTTTAATCTGATCAATCAGTATCCTAAGTCACCTAGGGTAATCTCTAAACGGTGTTTGTAGTCCCTTTCATCATCCTATCCAATCAATCATTTGATCTTATCAATCACCGATCAATCTTATCCAATCCAATCCAATCACGTCCCTATCCAATCACCTTCGAACCAATCAATCTACTTCCATCTTGAAGTAGATTCGGTGTTGTAATCATCCTTTGATAATCAAATCCAATTGTTAGAATCAATCCCATCACATCATCCAATCATCCTAATCTGAGCTTGTCCCAAATCCCGATCTGAGCTTTTGTCCATTTCCATCCAAAATATTTATCCATCCTCTTTATCCTTTCATCATCATGAATTCTTATCCTCCATCAATAGTGGTCAAGGGAAACCCTAATTACGTCGACAACGATAACGAAAGTCTTGTCGATCAAGAAGAATGTGACATAGATCCCCTTGACACTATCATTGCTAGTAAGTTTTCTCCACCCGCTTTCCAAAATCCAATCACCCCTTTTAGTTATCCTATTATGTCTTCATCCATGCCTAATCATGATCCTTATGCTACCTGTGACAAGGGATACCCATCATATCCATCATATCCTTCATCTACATTATCCTCTTATCGTAGTTTTCCATCACAATACCCCTGTCCTAATCCCCCGTCCACATCCTACTATCTCAATCCTTCATCCGCATATCCCCACTACCCCAATCTTCCATACCAATTTTCTCACCCTAATCCTACATTCACATCTTCCTATCCTAATCCAACATCCGCACCAACCTATCTCAATCCGCCACCTCAATCTTCCCATCCTAATCCACCACCCGCATCCTCATGTCCTAATTCACCATACCAATACCCTTATCTTAACCCTTCATCTAATCTTCATCCTCCATCTATTCCCAATCTTGCATCTAATCCCATTCCTCCATCTAATCCTTTTCCACCAATCCCTAGTCCTAACCCCCCACTAATCCATAATCCCTCATCCACTCCTACCACACCATCTCAGCCTAGAGTATGCAAGTCTCTCATTTCAGAAGTTCTCCAAGGACTTATAACAAAGAAGACATCTCCCACTCCACACCTTGAAGTTGTGGAATAGTGCCATCCCAACCCATCATCCACGATCATTAGTGACGAGGCCCTTCTCCACCCAACACCTATCATTGATGATACCACCCCTCGCACCACTCAAACCATTGAAACCATCACATCCTTTGAATCCACTGAGCCACCATCTCCTACCATCACATCTATTGAATCCATTGAACACCCACTTCCTACTCCAAGAGTAGTCGAACCCATTGATGACACCCAAATCCAATCCACTTCTCCCACTCCTAGTGTTACTAAAATCCATTCCGATGATTGCATCAACTCCTCCATCCCTCCATCTTCCCCACCTAAAGAGTCCCACCAAGTCTCCATTATCATGCCTCCCACACACGATGAGTCATTCCAAGAGCCTGATCCACAGCATGCCAACATATCCCCTTCTCTAGATCAAGATCCTACCATCCCATCTAATCCACCTCAAGATCACAGTCCCCCATCCATTCCATTCCATGATCCCCTTGCCATTCAAGATTCCACCACTCCATCTCCATCTCCATCTCCATCGCATGAGCCCGCTACGACAAATCCAGATCCTATCATATCCCCTAATCCCTCTCTTGATACCACCCATCCAAATGTTGTTACCCCATCATCTCCCTCTTATGATCCCCCATCATCGCCTAAAACTACTATCCCCACATCGCTTGCATATCCCCTTGGTACTCTCACATTCTTCCATGGTGGCCTCCTTGCAGAAGAAAAGCATAGTATATTTACTACCCATCACCCTCCACCTAATAAAGGACTCGCATCATGTTTTCAAAATAACATAAATCCTATCATGGATCGCATGCTCAAGAAAATGAACTATCAAGGAAAAGGTCTAGGCCTTCATAAGCAAGGTATTTTAGAGCCCATCCAAGTCAAAGAAAAAATATGCATGCAAGGTTTTGGATCTATTTCCCAAGACTCACAATCTAAAGATGTTGGTACAACCTCTAGACGTCCTCAATGAGCCTTTTCCAAAAGAACTTCTGGCTCTTCCCATCGCTCTGCCAGATCATATGTTGCCATCCCTTCTCCTCTATCGTATCACCTCAAAACAACCGTCCATATTCCTCCTTCATCTGCTCCATCCATTTTGGGTCCTTACATCCCTCCATCCACCATCTCCTGTCCTTCATCTACTCTATCCATCTTGGGTCCGTATATCCCAAGATCACCTCCTCCATCTCATCTGTTCATCCATCCAACACCTATCCATGTCATCCATCATAAAAATACCTCTCGCATATCCCATAATCAGGATCAACAAAGGCACATACCTAAACATCCTCCATCTACACATAATCCTCATCATCCTACCTCCATTGCTCCACATCGTCCATCTCCTCACACCCATCCTATTGCTACTAAAAGCACTTTGGATGCTAAAATAAAAATACATAAATCCAAACATCCACATGAATCTAAAGCTCCCCATGTCCCCTTTAAAATACATGGTGAAGAGAAGAAAAATATAAATCCAAATCAAATCCGTAGGCCACAAAGGCCCAACAAAGAAAAGATCAAAACCATGTGGATCCCAAATAATAAAGATGCAATGCCTTCAAATGAAAAATCTATGAGAACATCCAAAGTTGCTAATCCAAAAGCAAATCATACACTTCCTCCATCTCCTAAATCTGTTTTGGGTCCTTACATCCCAAAATTCACTATCCCATCTCCTCCATTATGCCCACATTCTCCATCCATTAATCCTCTTATCTTATCACATCCACCACCACATGTGCCAATGTTGGTCCTGAACTCATCTCCCCATCATATATCCACCCCATCATTCCATCCATACCCTTTGTAGCATCCCATCCATTATCCCATGTATCTCTCCTCTCAAATCCATCTAATTCTTCCTCTTGCATAATCCATTTCTCCTAATAAGGTTGTACCAACATCCAACAGTCGGTTCGAACATGAGCTCTTAATACCTTGTATGGAACTTGATGCTTGAGTCTTTCATCCATATCCTTATCGCATGTCTTCTAAATCCACTTATTCGCCTCCCTATCCTTATCCATATCCTTCCTCATGCTATCCCAAAAGTCCAAAATCCAAAAAAGTTCAAAAATCCAAAAAAGTCAAAAAATCAAAAAATAAAATAGTAAAGAGAAACAATCCGTCCAATGGTGAAAACTTGGAAATCAAGTGCCTTGGATAAGTACCATGATGAAAACCTGGCAAACAGACATCATGCGTAAATCCCCATCTGCACTTGGGGGCAGTTTCCTGAGATGCATTCCCTCCATCTGCTATGCTTCCTGCTATGCTTCCAGCTATGCACCCATCTTCTTGCTATACGTCCTCTTCATTCATCTCCTCCATCTTGCCTATCTTACACATCCTGCTTGGCATATCTCATTTATCTCGTCCCTCCATCCTACTTGTGATCTTGATAAAAAAAATAGGGGCACCTATCTATGCATGCTTTGGACACCTCTTGGTATACATTCCCTTCACCCATGCTCTATCACATCCCTTAATCACCCATCCTATCCTCCTCCAATTATCTCCTTCATTTTCCCATCTTCCATCTCTCATGCCTCATTATACATGACATATCTAGAGTGGGGGCATTTATCTTCCTTTGTGATACAGTCCTTGGAGACATCATTCATTCCATCAGAACAATCCCTTCCATTTCCCTATCATTATCTCCTTATCATTATATCCATCTCCCCATCCTTATCCCTCTATCCAATCCATCCAAACAATCCTTTTCCTCCCCCCATCCTCTCTCCTCATCCCATCTCATAATCCCTTGTCATTAGTATCTAGCCATAGGCTACTCCCCATGCAATCCAATGTCATATATCTTATCGTCATCACTTCTGCTTCTTTTGCACACCTTTCCAATCTCCTCCTCATCCCATCTTATAATCCCTTATCATTAATATCTCTCCATCATATCATCCTCCCAATTCATCTTTTGATGATTTGGATAACTATCCCATCCTTGAGCTTTGTGTAGTCCCCATCCTCCGATCCAATCTAACAAGTCTATCTTTTCCCATTGTGTCAGTCCAATCACCTTATCCCCTTATCTGGGGTTATCTCATCATCCTTCATCCATTGTTATCGTTGATCTTTTGTCGAACTACGTTGCCCCTGCGCTTTCACATAGGCAAGGTCGATCATTTGATCCACCCCCGGGGTTCCATCATTGGTCTTTCTGCTTTGTCCATCTGATCCTTTATCATCTATCATCGGTTTTCAACTCTTGTTCCTATTGTCTATCCCATCTTTATCATCCATTGAAGTCTCTTATCTTGTGTCATGTCATCAAGCTATGCCCTTATCTAGCTAGTTCTTAACCAACAAGATCCACTTGCATCATCAGATCCAATCGGTTCCGAATATCCTGCAACATATCGGTCTTTCAGTTTACTATCCATCATCGGTCTCAACAAGATGCATCCTTCCTAACAAACCTCATCAATCCCATCCATCCCCTTGATCCTATGGAAAAGGACGTTTGAAATTGATTGTGATCTTTTGATGCTTTTGACTTTTGTTTATCATTTGAGGTCCCTATCACCACTTGTCATGGTTGCCTTGATCCACCATATCATGGTGTGCTCTGACTAGTCAACATAGGAGTGTATCTTGATCTTTTCTTTGTCTTCTCGGTTGCCCCACGTAGTACCCACCAAGATCCCTGAGGTCTTGCGTTACGCTGGGGCATCCTTGTGTGCTTGTGGTTATCCCAATATCTGGCTTGACCAAGGTCATCGTGACTTTGGGGTGTTGGGATAGCCTTCTTGTTTGATGTGTTTATTTCATGCATTAGACACTAATCTGCCTTGGTCATTTATACCTTGGTGTATCGTGTCTTCTGCTATAGAAAAAATTAGTGCTCTGAAGATGGAAAATTGCATTAGGATTGCATTTCACTTTCCATTCCATCCTCTTGCATGTATCCCCCATCCTATCATCTATCAAAATCCCCCCCATCCATTCATCCTTCATCACGCTCCCTTCCCAATCTCGTTCTGCCTTTTCATCCTTTCTTACCCATCACTTTGCATCATCTACTTCATCTCCCCTTGCATCATCCCATCCATTTCGAGAGCACACCCGTGTTCTCTTGAACCTGCATGTCCTCTCGAGGGGGGCATCCTTCATCCCTAACTTTCATCTTCACCCACATCATCTTCCTTCCTAGTCACTTCTTTGAATGACTGGGGCATCTTTCCCAATCTAACCATCTTCTCCTAGGTTCTATGTTTTAATATTCTTTGAAATGATGGTACTTCGTAACACCATCTCAAAGAGGGGAAAAATGTAGACACTTGATTTATCCAAATTTATCCCCTTTCGTCTAAGCATCCCCTTATTTGCATTAATTAAGTAATATCGCTATTATTTAATTAATATCCTTAATTATGCCAAATCCCTAAGGTATTTAATTAATAAATAAATACCTTATCTCTTTAATCCTCCTTTTCATCAAATGAATTAAATAAATATGACATTTATTTAATTCCCTTTATGTCACATCCTCCATCATTTTTATCTAATCCTAATACATCTTCTAATCTCATCATTAGGATGTGCACTTGCCTAATCCTTGATTAGGATATGTCACATCCTCCAACTTTTGCAAGTTGGCCTCTAATCTCTCTTAGCCACCTTACCCTCCTCTAATATTTCATTAACTAGCCTAATCAACCTCTCAAGGAATTTTTAATTCCTTTTATCCTTCAAAGGAATATTAAATTATTTTTTTCTCTTCCCCATGTGATCTTTGACTTGCCACATCAAGTCACATGTGAAATCTAACCCTCTTCTAATCTATCATTAATTAGTCTAATCAAGTACTTGCACAATCCCAATCACTTAATTCAGTTAACCCTATTAAAGACTTTCTCTTTTTGAACAAGGCATCTCCATTCCCCATGTGAATTTTTAATTCACATTTAATCTCCCAATGCATTTAAGGAATTTTAAATTCCTTCTCTCTTCCCCATGAGAATATTTGAGGAATTTTTAATTTCCCATATGTCCTCTCACCCACATGGGGACAAGTACCTCCTTTTATGAGGAGATCTTGTCCCAATCCCAAGGTACTATGTACCCTCTCCATGTCATGTCCTATCCTTCCACCTCATGTACACATCACCCCTTTTAAGCCATATCACATGCCACATGTCAAGATGTGAGGGCTTGTGAGTTCTCAACTCACCTTAGCCCTACATCTTGATCTTAGTGGCTCAATCTTGATCGTCCATTTCTCTAGAGATTTCCAAAATCTCTATAAATACCCCCTCTTTTCTCTCATTTTGGGGGAGATCATGCATTGTAGCCAAACTCTTGCAAAATTTTTCTAGAATCCATACTTAGCCATTTTCATGTTTGCACCCACTTGCATCTATCTTCATATCACCATATAGCTTGCATCTTGCCATCCAAGGAGCTTACAACACAAAAGATCGAAGGGCCAACCAAAGGATCGATTCAACACAAGGTAAAAGGTTCCATTTGTTGTTTCTATTTTGTGTTGATTCCAACTAGGCTAATCTTGAGGTGTAGGTTGTTCTTAGTGGTATTTCACATTATTTTGTTTGCTGCTCATTTTCTACCACCTAATTTCAACCTATCACAGTAGGAACCTCCATATTTGGTCTCTTTCCCATTTTTTTAAAAGCTTTCAGTAGTGGTTCATTTGCAACTGTTGCAATTTCTTCTTTTTTCTCAATATCTAAACTAGCATTCTCAGTACTTTCATCTTCATGTCTTAGGTCTCCCATTCTTGCAAATCCTCTCCTTATCTCATTTTGAAAAGTTTCAACCTGCCTTCTCAAGGCTCTAAAATCATCATCTCTTACAAAATTATCTCCTCTTCCTCTACCTCCACCTCTACCACAATGGGCTCCTCTCCAATCCATTTTTTTTCAAGACCTAGAGCACAGTCTTGGTGCAACTGCCTCTCTTCAGCGGTCTGTTACACACTCAAGATCTTGCTGCTCTGATACCACTAATGTATGAAGATTAAATCACAACCCTCAAAATAAAAAATCCTTTTTGAATTCAAATTAAACATGAAACTTTTATTCACACAAACTACTGCAAAATATCACAACAACCAGATTTCTACTTGGAACCAAATCACAAACTTCATTACAAAATATTGCTCAATGTTTACATCAATCCTCAAGGGACTCAAGCGCTGCAACATAGCTCATTTAAATGCACAAAATACAACAAATAAATATCATCAACACAAAAATTCTACCCCTACAATCTTCAAACCCTTCTGTAATAACACATAAAACATTGCATTGCCAACCTGCAATCAACAACTTTCAATAGAAGCTCTCTATTGTAGCTTCATTTCCATGTCTTCAACCTGCAATAAACTCTTCTGAAAATCCTTCCTAGAGAAATTACATGCCCACCTGAATCTCTCCTCCAAAAATGAATAAGGAAAAACTAAAATGAAAAATGAAAACCCACTCTTTTGTTTGCCTTACCCATGAAATGAAATGAAACACATTTTCATTTTAATTTCATTTCTTAGCATTTCATGAAGACCCCAAAATGGTACGCCCATTCTTGGGAGAGTTACAATGCAGAAAAAATCAATAAATGATATGCTAAATAAAACCAATTAAAGTTATGGCATGATGCATAAAGAAAGTGGAATGCTTATCTCTTTCCCGCTTTTTATTTTTTAAAGCAATTTTCAATCCCTATCCATTTGGGCATCCGCCCCCACATTCCCTACTTTTACGGATCTTAAAAATGTGAAATAAAACTGATTTACATGCTAATCCCAATGCCTCCATTGTACTTTTTCAAGTATTGTGCTTTTAAAGCACCTGTTATGCCTTGCATAACCACCCCATTTTATTCTGGAACAAAATGGGCCCCCCTTTTCTTTTTACTTTCGTCGCCTTTGGTTGTTTGGTTTGGTCTTGGGAGTTCTTTTGATTTCCTCCTGAGTTTGTTTTTGTTCTGCTGAATTTGGTTCTACCTCAGTTAAAGTTGGGTTCCTTTTTGTTCAAAATTGAGTGAAATGATCAAAAAGGATATATTTATATGCTTTTGAGAACTAATGGAGGCCTTTTTTTGGAGGATTGAATGGCTCATCTAAAGATATCTCTCAAGGAGGTTAGTTGGAAGGCATCCCTCAATCCAATTTAGCATAAAACTCCTCAAGAAGAAAGTCGCCGAGACCTTTCAGATGTCTTGCCGACTGTAAGTGTGTTATTCATTTGGGATCCACCGGACGCCATGACATCTCAGTCACCGTGAGGTTTTATATGTCTCTCTACATGGTATAAGGTCTCGCCGATCCATGGAAGTCTCATAAAAAAGGGGATGTCATCAGAAAGATCTCACCGAGAGAGATAACATCAGCATAAAGTCTAGTCGAAGGGGAAGGATCTTGCTGAAGGTTCATGGTTCGACATAACATCTTATCGACTAAAGGATGTCCCATCGAAAAATTTTGAGCTCGGGGAGAGTGGTTTACTTTCGGCATGAGGTCTCGCCGACCAAGCAAAGTCTCCCCGAAATGAAATGAGCTCTCACCGAAACAAGGTGGCTTCGATGAAATGTCCTACCGACACAATAAAGTCTCGGCGACAGGGGGTAACGTCAACATGAAGTCTCACCGATAGGGTGGACTCTTGCTGAAATGGGACGACGTCGGTGAGAAATATTATATTCGCCATAAGGTTTGGCCGACCACGGAGGTTCTCGAAAAAAGGGCGTGACTTCAGTGTAATGTCTCGGCAAAGGAAGCTAGTCTCGTTGACATGGAATGATATCAACATAAGGTCTCGCCGACCCGTGGAAGTCTCGGCGAAAAGGTTTGTCATTGAGGAGAAAGGGTTGCTTGGGGAGAAGTCTTCCCGACCTGCCGAAGTCTCACCGAAAGGTGAGGGCTTCGCTATAATGTCTCATTGACCCAATGATGTCTTGTCGATAGCGATGAGCTTGCTAATGGAAAAAGATATCGGTATGACTCTTAGCGCCCGCTATTACCTCCTGCCGACTGAAGGTTGTCTTGTCGAATGCGGATGTTGTGCCAACAGAGCTCCATAGTGGTATAACCCTTGGGGACTCGCTATGATGTCTGGTCGATAGCGATTGCCTCGATGACCACTGTGGATATCGATATGACTCTGGCCGCTCACTATGAAGTCTTGCTGACCATCGTATGTCTTGCCGATGGCTGCTAGGAGGTATGATCGCATCGAGGAGACACGATTAGTGTCTCACTGACATGTGATTCGGTGTGAATGAATTTTGACCGCCCGAAAATCTTATGTGGCATGTGTTCAACCAATCAGAGAGAATTAAAGGTGAACCCTGGATAGTTTGACTGATTGACTATCCCTGTGAGGAAGATCAACAGAATGTGTGCGGCATGGATCTGCTCTGTGAATAAAGCGATGGATCAGTTCGGTATCTAGGGGTGTCATCTATGAAGATCCAGGGGGAAAATCTGATGATGCTTCTAGAAGAGGTCAACTTGCAGAAAGATCTTGAGCACCAAGAAGCTGAGGGGAGAAAAGGCCACGAGTCTCAGTGACAGCTATGAGGCCTATTTGCAAAAGGAAAATTGATATTAATGGTGATGCTCCAGGGAATTCAAAGCGACTCTAATGGAAGTTCGAAGGTGGACATAGAGGCCATAAGTAAATGCCATAGTTGCAAAAGATCTAGAGGTCATCCCCAAAGCAATCTTTCACCGACATGGACATAGAGGATGCAATTGAATGCAGCATTAACTTCATTCCGAAAAGATCTAAGGGTCGAACCTCCTGTAACGAACTGATATTTTGTAAACCCTAAATTAGGGGCCTGCACATTCTTCTTGGTATATTCTGTATGTATGGCATTTTTTGCCTCTTTGTAAAACGAGACATAGAGACATAGAGACATAGATTTTGAATAGTAGTAATTTTCTAAGAAGTAAGAGAAACTTAAGAGTAGCAATAGATTAGGAGTTAGATTCGACAGAAGGTAGTAATGTATCCTTCTGGTTCTCTTAGAATAGATGGAAACAATCTGAAGGCATAGGTTTTCTATACACTGGTGATTGTGCCAGAGTTGTAAATGTTGCTTATCTGTTTCACCAATAGTAGAAGCAACCAGATTCAAATCTACTTCATATTGTGTTTCAGAATGGTATTTATCTTGGGTTAATCATTTGATTTGCAATGCTTTCAAGGAACAAAATCTTATTTTATGTTTTTTTTAAATGGTAAGTTACAATCTATTATTGAAGTTAGCACCGTGAATGAATGAAGCTGTGTGTTAATCACAAGTTGATTTTGTTCTCCTATTTTAGTTAGCAATTCCTTGAAAGGTAACAAGTCTGGTTAAGTTGGATGAATTATTATTCTCTTCAGTTTCAAGCTTTGATCCATCTTTTTTTTTGTTTCTTTAAAAAACCCCAGTTAAAGTAGGTTTGAATTTATGCTTGATCTTAGAACAATCCACAAGCTCAACACCAACAGGCCCCTTGAACATTATAGTTCACATCAACCACTGAGTGAAATCAGTACAGTCGAAAACCGATTACCAAGACCTTGGGAGTTAGATATCCATGTGTTATTCTTTCTCTTTTAGGAGAGCAAAATAGTGATATTATGTTGAACTGTTGTTGTGCTATTCTAACCATCAACAGAAACTGGCACTAGAGGGAGGGCCTGAAGAGAAAATTGGATAATACTAGGTTTTTCTCACCGAAAAGGTCTGAGAGAGTTCTTCGATCAACTAAAAATCCACCACCTTTGATAGAACTCAAGACCCCAACAAGACACAAGATTCACAAGACTGGGGCAACCATCATACCACCCTTGTCAGCTCCACTTACTCCACCAGGCTTTTCACCAATACCCCACTAGATTCCGATCAATCCACCACCGAATTCATCTCAATTGCCATCACAATTGGTTCAACCCATCCAACAGCGGGCTCAACCACCACCACCACTGCCAATGGTGTTTTTTCAGAATAATCCCTCTCCATTGGGGACTATTCCTGGAGGCTTTCACGATATGCCTAAGAATCCGAAGAAAGTATGTCCAAAGTACATTCATGGCGAATCAAGGAGTGTTGAAGAGCACATACAAGATTTTAAGGACGCTTGTACCAGAGCTCAGATAGCTCACCATGATGTAGTTTGTAGGTTGTTCCCTTATTCCTTAGGGGATATGGCGTACAATTGGTACCTAAATCTTCCTCAGCGCTCTATTCTAAGCTGGATAGACCTAGAGAATGCTTTCATCAATCAGTTCAGAATTTACGTGGATCCAGCCATTTTGTTCCACCAATTTGCTACCATTAGGAAGGAGCCAGGTGAACCTTTACCCTTGTTTAATACCAAGTTTCAATGAATGTATAGGAGACTGCAGGACCCCTATCTAGTTGCTGAGAATAGTGCCATCCAAGCTTACTTTAGAGTTATAGACCCTTTGATTGGCTTATTCCTATAAAGGACATATCAACCGATAGATATTGATTCCCTGTATAAGGTTTATCATCTAGCCATAAAGCTATAACAACAAATTAGCTCTCAATAGGGAAGTTTGGGAGGAGGTTTTCCTTCAATGGTGTATCAGATGCATAACCCAAACCCTTTATTCAATACTGTCCCATGAATGTCTCCTTCCCATTATGGACCTATGTCTGAGTTACAGACTCAATCTCCTATTCCATTCTTTGCTAATGGAGCTCCTGACTTCTTTCAACAATCACAGGCTCATCATAGTCCGCATAGTCATCATAATCAAACCAGAACACCAAATCATGGCGATCAACCACCTGTTGCTAAGAGTGTTGAAAGTGAAAAGACAGTTCAACTCACAAACGAGGTAGAGACCTTAAAGAAAACTCTGTCTCAAGTCACAAATGACATGGCTTAGCTTAGATTGAACCCCTCTCAAAACCAAGGTAATTATCCTAATCAGAGCAGTAACAACCAGGGTAATTATCAGAACAACTACAATCACAACCAAAGGGGTTATCAAGGCCAAAATTCCCCTAACCAATGCTATCAAAATAAAAATAGAGGATATAACTAGAGGCCAAATAACAACTGACAATGGAATAAAAGGCCAAACAATGGTGGAGTTTCTCACAATTATCAAGCTAATGAGGAAAGGTCACACAATGCAAATGTGGCTGAACTTAATTTTATGACTAACTGGTGCAGGTTGCATGATACTGCAACCCATTCTGAGGTAACCTGCCCTGAAATGGAGAAAGTTGTCAAGATGGCATAGGAAGATGCCCAAAATTTCTAAGGGAATTCAAACAAAGGGGGTGACTTAGTGGATACAACTATGACTTATGACCTCTTTGAGGAAGAACCTTCATTCCCAATGCAAGATGAGAATGAACTAGATGAGGATGCATATGATGCCCAAGCCTTTTAGACAAAGGGAGGACACTTCCTAAGAAATCAAAATAAGGGTCCGTTCACTACCTTAGCACCGCCTAATCACATGGTGCCTCTGAATCAAAGTGCTGATAACAACCCTCCTCCACCAAAAGGCCCACCTAACTTCCATAATAAAGGTAATTCACTTGGGGTTGTCAAAAGTAATGCAAGTTATAACACATAATTTGATATTGTTACTGAGATGCAGAGACATAAAACCTCTTTATCATATTTTGACATCCTAAAGTGGTGCACTGCTCAATGAGAGATAGTGTTGAAAGCTTTGGAAGAAGTTGATAAATCAAAAGGGAAAACCAAGGTGGCACCTGCTGCAGACATGAACGCAACTTTGTACAGAAGCAAGGTAGGTACCCCACCATTTATTTTGAGTCTGAGGATTTGTGGGAAGAATCTAAACAATTTTTTGCTAGATTCAGGGGCTTCCAACAATGTTATGCCATTTTCTATATGCAAGAAATTGGGACTAGACCCTATCCGAACAAACAAGAAGGTCATCCAACTTGATAAAACATAGGTTAATGTAGTGGGAGAATTGAGAAACATACGTGTGCAAGTAGGGTCTGACCCTAGGATCCAAACCAATATAGATGTTCAAGTAGCAGACATTCCCGAGACTTATGGTATGCTGTTGAGCAGAGATCTAATGAAAAGTATAGGGGGATATCTCTCCCTTGACTTTTCACATATGTGGCTACCATGGAGGGGAATTCCTACACAGATTAGGATTGAGAGTGAACCTCGCCTCAAGCATATCATCACTGAATATGATTGTCCCAATGAGGTATCCTATTTTCAAACCGAGATAGGGGTTTATAAAAGAGAGGAAATTCTAACCTTTTTGGTTCTTGATTCTAAAGACATGTCAATACAAAAGTTCCCCGATTCTATGACTAATGAAAATCAACGGGCATTGATCAGGAAGCTGCAACATGATCAACTGGTCTTGGGGGAAGATATCAATTTACATATTCTTCTACTTCCTAATTGGTGCAGGGTACACAACCAAAGTCATTCAGAGTTGACCTGCCAACCCTGCATCAACATTTTAAATCATGTTTCCCAAGTTGACGAAACTAGCCTAAGTCACCTTGGGACCATTGCAGATCACTTCTCATTTGAAACCAAAGATGCAGTAATGTTAACCAGGGATAAGATACCTTCAAAGGAAGTTCCTTCTCAAATTGAACTTACCCCAGTCACATTTCCAAACCAACATAGTTATGAGGGACAACCCCAAGGTTTGCTTGATACCCCTGCACTCACGAGTATACCAGAACCCAAGGGATTAATCAAAGATGTAAGTGATTGTCAAAAGGATAACCACAGATTATATGATATATCTGTGCAGGGACTGAAAATTGCACCTGAGGAACCTATTGAACACCTCTTACCAATATTAGATGCAAAGGATCAAGTGCCCCCACCTATGGCTCATCCTATCCAAATGCCCATAATAACCTCAAAGGGATCAACCCCAGCTCAAGATCAGCTATGGACCCTCACATTTGATGGATCCAAATCCAAAATAGGTTGCGGAGTTGGGATTGAATTAACCAGCCCGAAAGGGAAAACTTTCTTTGCTTCTTACAGGTTGCAGTTTGGATGCACTAACAACATAGCAGAATATGAAGCTCTAGCTCGGGGGCTGATGTTCGCACATAAGAAGAAAGTCACTGCCTTGATGGTTAAAGGAGATTAAGAAATAGTTATCAAGCAAGTGCGCAGCCAATACACGTGTCATAATAGAAGGCTGAAAGCTTATAGAAATCGGGTAAGGAACTTGATTGAAGACTTCGATGCTTTTGGGATTAGTTTAATCCCTAGAGAGGAGAATCAGATAGTTGATTCATTAGCTATTGTTGCAAGTAGCTTGGAACCCATGCAAGGCTCCAAGCTTAAAATATTCTCAATAGAATTGATATCCACCCCAGCTATTCCTGATAATGTCAGGAAATTTCAAGTTTTTGAAGATGATCGACATATCCTTGCTTTTGTAGCAAGCTCAGATGTTTTTGAAGGGCAGATCATTGATGAGTCCAACAGGGATCAGGGAGATTGGAACCCTGAAGATTGTGATACAAAGGGGGTCCTCAATTTAAAAGGTAATAGCCTTCCTAAGGGAATGGTCTCCTTGGAAAGGATTTGTGACTCGGACCCAAGGGCTCGGGAAAAGGTATCAGTCGAAGATAAAGGAGGTGAATATGAAGTTGTTAACCTAGCTGATTCTGGCCCAGAAAGAAATGTCTACATAGGGAAAGCCTACCTTGAAGCAATCAGAAAAGATATATTGAGGGCACTAAAGAAGGATATAGCTGTGATAGCCTAGGGGTATGAATATATAAAAACATTTGATGCTTTTGTAATGACTCATACTATTCCTCTGAAGCTCGAAGCTAAACCATTTCGATAGAAACATCACCTTGTCAATGCCTTGACTAAACCACTGATCCTTAAAGAAGTTCAGAAATTGCTTTTTGCAAGAATAATCTTCCCTATACGACATTCAACATGGGTGGCTAACTTAGTTCCAGTCCGTAAGAAAAATGGAGAGATCAGGCTATGTGTGGATTTCAGGAATCTAAACAGAGCTTCATAAAAGGATAACTACCCACTCCCTTCACTAGAAGAAGTCTTGCAGACTATCAATGGGTCTCAGATGATATCATTCCCAGATGGTTATTCTGGATACAATCAAGTGATGGTTAACTGTGAAGACAGAATGAAGACAACCTTCACTACTAAGTGGGGAACATTTGCTTACAGAAGGATGTCGTTCGGTTTGATAAATGCTGGGGAAACCTTCAGCGTGCCATGGATGTAGCATTCAAAGATCTAATTGAAAAATGCATCATTGTCTACATGGATGACCTGACAGTGTTCTCTAAAGATAGACTGAACCACGTTGCAGACTTAGCTAGAGTTCTTGAAAGATGTATCTAGTATGGTGTCTCCCTGAATCCTAAAAAGTGTGTGTTCGAGGTTTCTGAAGGGAAGCTTTTGGGACACATAATCTCAGAAAGAGGAATATCGATCGATCCAAACCGAGTTGAGTCCATTCTGAAGATAGCCATGCCAGGAAGTAAGAAGGAGATGAGATCCTTCTTTGGAAAGATCAACTTCATGAGAAAGTTTATCATAAGCTTTGCAGAAATTGTTAAACCACTGAATGAAATGATGAAGAAAGATGCCAAAATAGAGTGGAGTAATGAGGCAAAGGCCACGTTTGCACAGGTCAAGCGATCCATTTCAAAAGTGCCAGTTCTCACCAGCCCTGACTACTTGAAGCCATTCTATATTTATTCTTTTGCCTCTGAACACTCGTGTGCAGTTGTCCTAACTCAACGAAGAGAAGAGGGAGAGGAGAGGCCAATCGCCTTCATGAGCTCTCCGTTCAAGAATGCTGAAATCAAATACTCACCTCTTGAAAAACAAGATTTTTCACTAGTCAGAGTTGTCAAGAAGTTCAGACATTACATCCTTCGGAGTCAAATTATTGTTGTAGTTCCTGATGCTACTGTGAAGTCTCTACTTATGTAGAGCGAGCTGGGAGAACGAAGAGGGAAATCAATGGCCATTTTGCAAGAGTTCAATCTGGAGATTCGCCCTATGAAACTTGTCAGAGGTATAGGCCTATCTAAATCCATGGTGAATGCTAGTGAGAACATTATTTGCCAGCAATACACAACTTAGTCCTTTTCCAACGACCCTTGGTATATTGGTATCGTCTATTTCATGCTCAATAATCGGTGCCCAGAGGGAATGAATACGACTCAGAGGAGAGCGCTGAGAATGAAAAGATCTCATTATATGCTCAAAGGAGGATTGTTGTACAAAAAGAATTTTGAGGGAGTGTACCTACGATGCCTTGATCAGCAAGAGGCTAAGCATGTAATTGCTGAATTTCATGGGAAGCATGGCACAGGTCATGGTTCTGTAGACTCGTTAGCACACCAGATCCTCAGATCTGGTTATTACTAGCCGCGTGTGTTCAAAGATGCCCATCAACATGTGAGAACATGTCACATATGTCAGATTTTTGTATCAAAAGAATTCCACCCAGCCATGCCATTGCAACCTGTCTACGAGGTAAGACCATTTTCCCAATGGGCGCTGGACTTTATTGGGGTAATTTCTAATTGAAACCCTCTCATAGTATCCTGCTTCCCAAACAAGGAATCCAAAGTATCCCATATCTCATTTGGTGTAGTGCAAGATTCAATGTGGAAAAGGAGGTCAGATGAAATAGATAGACATAATGTACCATAAGCTTCACCACACCTATTAAACCATTTTCTCTTTTCAGTAGCACCTATAGGTTCAATTTCTGTACCCATGGTTACCCTATACAACCCTTTATGTTTTAAGTGAATCTCCATTTGTTTTTTCCAACCAAAATAGTTGAATGGAGTAAAGGGTGCAATGTGATGTAAATCCATGACAAAAAAACAACAATATATACTCTCAAATAAAAAATATTCCTCTTGGATCTTAAAAAAAACTCCTGATTGCACGTTTCCCAAGAAAATAACTCAAAAGATAAAGGCTGAGTTCTGACAGATACCTAGTAAAAATTCTGCAAAAATAGGTCTAAGATATGAGAAGAGGGTGGAACCAGCTTTCCAATGCCTATTTGTTTTCGAAAAACAGAGTCAGAACGCAAAAGTTATGCGTCCCGGAATGAAAACGGGAACTTTTGGCTTTGACAGGAGAAAAATGCATCAAAATTAAAAAATCAGGAAATCAAACCACCACCATTGTGAAGATCGTTGAACCAGCTTTCCGACGATATCTCGTTTGTGAAAAAATACCTCCGTTTGACCAAGTTATGAAAAAATGAAAAAAAGGCTTGTAAAAGGACCTTTTTGCACTAAACAGGGTCAAAAATTGAGCACCTTTGGCTTTGGCCCTCGGTGCTGCATGTGACCGCCAATGGACCTGCTATTAGAAAAAAATGGCTGAGGGTCGGAGGAAAGCTCCTGGTCACAATATGACCACGACAGGGGCACGTAAAGTGGCCGAGGCTGGCGTGCTGGCACCCGGTCTGTAATAAGACCGTGGCAGAGACCAAATAGCCTGTGGGGGCTTTGAACCTAGGGCAGCAGCAGAGGAGCGGACGGAAGAAAGCACCACTATTGGTGGTGTGTGCTAGTGGCCGCCTGGCTAGAAACAGGCAGCGGTGGTGCTGGGGTCAGTGTCGGGCGGCGCCCTGGTGGCCGCTTGGCAGCGGAATTTTTTTAAACTGTGAGCACAATTTTTTTTGAAAAAAAATTGATTTTTTTTTTTACGTTTTCTTTTTAAATTGCCTTGATCTGTGTGTTGGGGAGGCCGTACGGCCTCTTTGGCTAATTTTTTTTGCCTTTTTTTCAACTTTCGCCTAAATCGACGAAATGAAAGGCGTTTCTGGGGTTTTTGGATGCTCTAATCGCAATGGCGACGTCCGTTCGAGCCCAAAGTGCTCCGAAAATTCGGCTATCCCCAGATCCATAGAAAATCAATTTGAATTGAAACCCTTGCACAGAAAAATATGCTATGAGAGAATATCTTCAGATCATGAACATGTAGTGACAGGTCTGGAGCTCTGATATTTTCCCATTGGGTTTTCATGAATAGGCAGCGACCGGTCTGGAGCTCTGATATTTTTCAGACCTGCAACTGCTTGTTCGTGATCTAAAGATATGGCCTCTCTATGAGTTTCAAGTGCAAGGGTTTCCATAGGCATCTTTTCTGCAAGATATGGGGGTAGCTATTTTTTCGGGACACTATGGGCTCAAACAGACGTCGCCATTGCGTTCGTAGCATCCCAAAACCCTAGAAATGCCTGTCAAATCATCCATTTTGGTGAAGTTGATCTAGGAGGCAAAAAAATTTTGTTTGAGCGGCCGTACAGCCTCCCTAGCATGTAGTCCGAGGAAAAAATTTAAAAAAAAAATAAAAAAATAGAAATTTTCCTGCACAAGGCAGCGCCTCCTGTTCAAAAGAACTCTGCTACCGCCGCGCCACCCGGCGGCCACCGGGCAGCAACCGCCAACCTGCCGCCGGGCCGAGCCAGCCCTCGCGGGCCCCCAGCAGCACAAGCGGTAGTCACATGGGGGACCGGGCGCTAGACACCCAGCCGCCGCCCAGCCGCCCAACCCCCTCTACAAAATCCGGCAGTTATATGGAAAACCAGGGGATCCGCCCCCGCACCAGCCCACCAGCCCCTGGTCGCGCACAGGACCAGGGGCCCAAATTTGTTTCTTTTGCAGGGGGGCCAATTTTTTGCGGTGATGGCTAGATGGTCGTCAATTTTATACTTGTGAACTGCTGACGTCAACATGACGTCAGCGACCGTATGGCCACTCTTTGCCCCCTCCTAGTCCAGTTTGCCCTAAAGGAGCAGTTGTTTTCTTTTGGTCATAACTTGGGCATACGGTATTGAAATTGAGCAAACGAGATATCACCGGAAAGCTAGTTCCGAGCACTTTCATTTGGTGTAGTTTATTTTACAATATTTTTTTGTTTTACTGCATTTATTTGTGTTTGAAGTCAGATATTATTTTTGAACTTCTGAGCTCATAACGTTTTGCCACGATGTCCGATTTTCACCTCGTTTGCGGCATTGGAAAGGTATTAAGGAGCTCTATGTTGCTATCTATGCACTTTTTCTGTATCTATACTAGGTTGATCACTTAGTCTAGATTTGGCCTGATGGGTTGTTTGGAGATTACTTGGATGTTTTGACAGTTGGGAGGGTGCATCTTGCATCTTTGCACTTCGTTTTCAGTAATACATCTTTCAATAATTGCTTGCTGCTTCATAGATTCTAGGGTTTTTCTTGTTTGGAGTTTTTGAGTGTTTTGTGGCATCGGGTCTGCTGTCACATTATCATGATTCTGATTTTGGTTTCAGTTGTAGACAGAGGTATCTTTCCTTGCTTGTTGGATTGCGGTTCTAGTGTTACTCTACAAAGTTCTTCCAGTGCTTCTTTGCAGCATGTCATCTCATTGTAGGGGGGTTTTGTCCCACTAGGTTTTTCCTTCTCTACCCATTTCTTGCATTTGTAAATGGGTACCTGATCAGGCCTAGTTGTCGGGACCCATCTTTGCTTTCATGCATCTTATTCTAGTGTTTGAGCTTCTTCCTAAGTTCATCTTAAGGGGGGGTGTTAGAGTAATAAGTTATTATGCTTAATTAATTATATCATATTGATTAATTAATTAAGTCACTTATTCCTCTTTATTACTTAAGCTAAACTTAGGCACATTAATAATTAATTAATTATTAATTATTAAGTGTGCACACTAGGGTTTCATTTAGGGTTTCCCTTTTAGGGTTTCTTGATCTCCTTCATAAGGATTGATCTCTTTTGTAATCATTGATTCTCTTAATGCATTTTTACTGAGAGGTTTACAGAACATCTTCTTTGGTTCTTCATATTTTTTCATGTGACAGGTATCCATCTTGCATGTAGGTGATCTTGGTTTTCTAATATTATTTTCCAGCAATACACAACTCAATCCTTTTCCAACAACCCTTGGTATACTGGTATCATCTATTTCATGCTCAATAATCGGTGCCCAGAGGGAATGGATACGACTCAGAGGAGAGCGCTGAGAATGAAAAGATCTCATTATATGCTTAAAGGAGGATTGCTGTATAGAAAGAATTTTGAGGGAGTGTACCTATGATGCCTTGATCAACAAGAGGCTAAGCATGTAATTGCTGAATTTCATGGGAAGCATGGCACAGGTCATGGTTCTGCAGACTCGTTAGCACACCAGATCCTCATATCTGGTTATTACTGGCCATGTGTGTTCAAAGATGCCCATCAACATGTGAGAACATCTCACATATGTCAGATTTTTGTATCAAAAGAACGCCACCCAACCATGCCATTGCAACCTGTCTACGAGGTAAGACCATTTTCCCAATGGGCGCTGGATTTTATTGGGGTAATTAACCCAAATTCTTTTGTAGGACACAAATTTATTTTGACTACCACTGATTACTGCACAATATGGACCTTGCAACAGAGGTAGTGATCAAGTTCCTCACTGAATGCATCACAACTAGGTTTGGAGTACCCTTCACATTGGTATGTGACAATGGCTCTTCCTTTTCTTCTGCTAAGTTCATTTCATGGGCTTATGATCACAAAATTTTCTTAAAATATTCTTCAAACTATTACCCACAAGGAAATGGAGTTGCATAATCAACCAATAAGAATATCTTAGGGGTAATTAAAAAATTGTTAGAAAACAATCCTAGGGACTGGCATACCTAGCTAAGATTCACGTTATGGGCAGATAGAACTAGGATCAAGGCTTCTTTAAAGACTTCACCATTTAAACTAGTGTATGGAAAAGAGCTTGTGTTCCCTATTCACTTACAAATACCTTTCCTTGAGTTCATGCAGAAATTCTACTCTAGTGATGATAGGATAGAGGTAAGATTAGTTACCTTGTTGAAATTAGAAGAACAGAGAGATGCCGCCTTGCAACAATTCTTTAGACACCAGGCTATTGTCAAACGTTGGTTTGACAAAAGAGCCAAAATCAAGGCTTTTAGAATATCTGACCTTGTGCTGCTATGGGATAAAGCTAGTGAAAAGAAGGGAAATCACCAGAAATTTGATAAGCTCTGGTTAGGTCCCTATCAAATCGTTGAGATCCTAGGAGAAAATGCTTTCGGGCTGAGTAGTCTAATGGGAGAACCTGTTCCATTACCTGTCAATGGATAGTTTCTTAAACATTATATTGGGTCATGAAGTTCAGTATTTTGTTGGGGAGTGCATTTATGTAAATAGTTCTTGCATTTCTTCTTGTAAATAATCTCTGTAAATAATTTTTTGTTCTATCTGTGAATAGTCTGTTTGTTTTTCTGTTTGTAAATATTTTTGTTGTTTGTTTGTTTGTCCTTCCTTTTTGTCCTTTCGTTTCTTTTGTTGTTTGGTTTCTGTCTTGTTTTTTCTTTGGGGTTTCTTTGTTCTTTCCATCTTGAACTGGTGGGTTGTTATCTGAAGTATACTTTGATTATTAGGAGAGAAGTGGTTTAGATATTTTCAGATTTTCTGATTGGGTGATTTTGTCCTAAATTCGTTACTTTAGGCCCATTGTCAATAAGAGTTGTGGAAAGTCTTGAAAAAAAGGTGGAAAGTAAACAATCTTCATTAGTTACCTCTGAATCTGCCACAAATCATCAAGATCATCTCCTCTTGTAATGGTATATTTGTCCTAGAATAATAGTGTTGTAAGATTTGAGTGAAAAATCCAATCTCCCAAGTGTTGTTATGAGGTCCATGGTAGTTTTCAACCAAGAACGGATTTCTGACATCTGACGTATTGAGAAAAATTGAATGAAATATCTGAAACTCCAAAAAAAAAAAAAAGAAGAGAAAAAGAATTATCTAAAAGAAAGGAGGACTCAATATAAATGGGTGATTCCAGTATCTCTACTGGGGCTATGGACGCCTGACTGGCTGTAGAGAAATATTGTGAGAAAACTAGAGGCATCTCTGTCGGGGCTATGGACGCCTGACTGGCAGCGGAGCAATGCCCAGGATATCATTACACAACAGCTAAAGGGAATCAACTCATGTAGTTCAAATCATGCACATTGTTGTTCAAAGGATGAGGAGAACTTTATAAAAGGATGATGCACCATCAAGCACAAACATAGATTCAGGGGTGGCTATTGTTGATTTACATTTGAGATTCTAGCTCAACCTTGGTTGTTAAAACTGACCCAACTAGAGTTGTGATGTTCATAAACCAGAGTTCTGGGTAGCTGAATCCTTCAGTTTCTTGAAAATGGTTAAACCATTTTCGCAGCTGAGTCGCCATTTGTTATGCCTTGCATAACCACCCCATTTTATTCTGGAACAAAATGGGTCCCCCTTTTCTTTTTACTTTCGTCACCTTTGGTTGTTTGGTTTAGTCTTGGGAGTTCTTTTGTTTTCTTCCTGAGTTTTTTTGTTTTGTTGAATTTGGTTCTACCTCAGTTAAAGTTGGATTCCTTTTTGTTCAAAATTGAGTGAAATGATAAAAAATGATATATTTAATATGCTTTTGAGAACTAATGGAGGCCTTTGTTTTGTAGGATTGAATCGCTCATCTAAAGATATCTCTCAAGGAGGTCAGTTGGAAGGCACCCCTCAATCCAATTTAGCATAAAACTCCTCAAGAAGAAAGTCGCTGAGACCTTTCAGATGTCTTGCCAACTGGCAGTGTGTTATTCATTTGGGATCCATCGGTCGCCATGACATCTTAGTCGCCGTGAGGTTTTATATGTCTCTCCGCTTGGAATAAGGTCTCGCCGATCCATGGAAGTCTCAGTGAAAAGGTTTGTCATCGGGGAGAAAGGGTTTCTTAGGGAGAAGTCTTCCCGACTTGCTAGAGTCTCGCCGAAAGGTGAGGGCTTCACTATAACGTCTCACTAACCCAATGGTGTCTTGCCAATAGCGACGAGCCTACCAATGGAAAAATATATCGGTATGACTCTTAGCACCCGCTATGACCTCCTGCCGACTGAAGGTTGTCTTATCGAATGCGGATGTTGTGCCAACGGAGCTCTGTAGTAGTATAACCCTTGGGGACTCGCTATGATGTCTGGTTGATAGCGATTGTCTCAGCGACCACTGTGGATATTGATATGACTCTGTCCGCTCGCTATGAAGTCTTGTCGACCGTCGTATGTCTTTCTGATAGCTGCTAGGAGGTATGATCGCATCGGGGAGACATGATTAGTGTCTCACCGACATGCGATTCAGAGTGAATGAATTTTGACCACCTGAAAATCTTATGTGGCATGTGTTCAACCAATTAGAGAGAATTAAAGGCGAACCCTAGATAGTTTGACTAATTGACTACCCCTGTGAGGAAGATCAACATAATGTGTACGACATGGATATGCTCTGTGAATAAATCAATGGATCAGTTCGGTATCCAGGGGTGCCGTCTATGAAGATCTAGGGGGAAAATATGATGTTGCTTCCAGAAGAGGTCAACTTGTAGAAATATCTTGAGCACTAGGAAGCCAAGGGGAGAAAAGGCCACGAGTCTCAGTGACAGCTGTGAGGCCTACTGGAAAAAGGCAGATCGATATTAATGGTGATGCTCCAGGGCATTCAAAGTGGCTCTGATGGAAGTTTGAAGGTGGACACGGAGGCCATAAGTAAATGCCATAGTTGCAAAAGATCTAGAGGTCATCCCCGAAGCAATCTTTCACCGACATGGACATGGAGGATGCATTTGAATGCAACATTAACTTCATTCTAAAAAGATCTGAGGGTCAACTCTCCTATAACGAACTAATATTTTGTAAACCCTAAAATAGGGGCCAGCGCATTATTTTTGGTACATTATGTATATATGGAATTTTTTGCCTCTTTGTAAAAAGAGACATAGAGACATAGAGACAGAGATATAGATTTTGAATAGTAGTAATTTTCTAAGAAGTAAGAGAAAATTAAGAGTAGCAATAGAGTAGGAGTTAGATTCGACAGAAGGCAGTAATGTATCCTTCTAGTTCTCTTAGAATAGATGGAACAATCTGAAGGCATAGGTTTTCTGTACACTGGTGATTGTGCCAGAGTTGTAAATATTGCTTATCTATTTCACCAACAGTAGAAGCAACCAGATTCAAATCTACTTCATATTGTGTTTCAGAATGGTATTTATCTTGGGTTAATCATTTGATTTGCAATGCTTTCAAGGAACAAAATCTTATTTTATGTTTTGTTTAAATGGTAAGTTACAATCTATTGTTGAAGTTAGCACCGTGAATGAATGAAGCTATGTGTTAATCACAAGTTGATTTTGTTCTCCAGTTTTAGTTAGCAATTCCTTGAAAGGTAACAAGTCTGGTTAAGTTGGATGAATTATTATTCTCTTCAGTTCCAAGCTTTGATCCATCTTTTTTTTTTGTTTCTTTAAAAAACCCCAGTTAAAATAGGTTTGAATTTATGCTTGATCTTAGAACAATCCACAAGCTCAACATCAGCAGGCCCCTTGAACATTATAGTTCACATCAACCACTGAGTGAAATCAGCATAGTTGAGAACCGATTACCAAGACCTTGGGAGTTAGATATCCATGTGTTATTCTTTCTCTTTCAGGAGAGCATAATAGTGATATTCTATTTAACTATTGCTGTGCTATTCTAACCATCAACAACACCTTTTCCACCACTATTTTTATCCTGGTTGCACTTAAATCAAGTCCAAAATGTAAATTCAAATTCACCACATACCTTGACATTCAAATGCTCATGGAAATGAAATTTACAAGCCAAAAATATGAAATACCATCACTCCAAAATTAAGCAAAATAGATTGAAACAAGATTACCACTAGGCCATGGATGCTCTTGCATCATTTTTGTTGTTGGCCATTGCTTTGTATCTTTTTTGGTGGCCTATTGGCCTATTCTGGTGATCATGAGACTTGTTTCTTCTTTGCTACTTTGTTTGAGCTTGTTTTGTTGGTTGTTTATAGGCTTATCTCTTTACTTGGTTTTTTCTATTGGTTATGAAGCCTATTTCTTGTTGTTGTATGGGTCGAGGCCCTTTAACCTTGCTTTTCTAATCAAAAGCTCAAGTTAGGACCCTTGTTAAGTGCCTATTTTTAAAAGTGATGAGTTTGGAGTTATTATGGGGAATGCATGGACTAATTTTTAATTAGATCCTCAATTTTCTCCAAATTCTTTAATGCATGGGATGTTTTGAAATGAGATCTTGAGTTAACTTGTCTTTCTTGAGTGATGTTGAGTATTTTTTTGAAAGATATGAATTTAAACTCCTTTATTTAGTCTTCCACTTAAGACAAATTAGTGGGAGTGGGTGCATGCATGAGGTTATGGGAATGAGATTCTATTTATTTTTTGTTTTTCTTGTTTTGGGGTTTGGATTTTGAGATTTCAATTTTTTGTTCTAGTTTTTGGAAGAAGTTTTTGGTGACAAGAGTTTGGGAAACTCTTGGAGCTCTTCCATAGTTTTCTTCCTTGGAAAGTGTGAGATTTTCTAACTAGCCTACCCAGGAATCTAATGAATGAAGGAAAGAAAAACCAAATATATGAGGAGGAATAAAATATATTCCTCTCAAGAATGCAAAACTATATTCAGCTTGAGAATTAAGAATTACAAAGGAAATTCCTTGGTTATATATGCCAAGGGGAGAGATAGATGCAACCAGATTATGACAAGCATTGGAATCCTATAAGGTGTGACAACTCATGTCATTAAAGGATCAACCGCCTTATCCCTGTGTAAAGTTAAGCTAGTGTGAAGAGGACTTTAGTGGAGAACTAGCTGAGAATGAACTAGTTAGATAAAGTACCCCTTTCACACTAACATCCCCCCTTAAGTGCAACTTAGGGAGAAGTATACAATGTAAAGATGAAAATGTGGGTTTTGACTACTAGGCCTGATGAGGTACACATGTACATAATAACCTCTCAATGATAAAGAAGGAGAAAACCCAGTGGGAAAAAACTCCTTCCCATGAGAGGGTGAATGAAGAAGGTCTACGTGACCCCCCCAGAAGAGATGTTTTGTACCCCCAAGAGAGATTGAAGATGATCATACCTGCTCTCAGTGAAGGGTTTGGGGAATATATTTGCAACTTGATCTCCTATGGGACAGTATCACAAATCAATGACCTGCTCTTGAATCAGTTCCCAAAGAAAATGCATATGGATCTCGATGTGTTTGGTTTGTTGATGATGGATCAAGTTATTTGAGATCTAGATGGCACTCTGGTTGTCACAATAGATGACTAATGGATTTTGAAAGGTGATACCAAGTTCAGTGAGGATATTCTAAAGCCAAATATCCTTAGTAGCAACATTGATAGCCCCCCGATACTTAGTCTCAGTTGAAGAAAGAGAAATGGCATGCTGCTTCTTGCTCTGCCAACAAATGGGGCCAGAACCATAGTGAAAATTGTATCTAGATGTGGACTTGCGATCATCAATATCACCAGCCCAATCAGAATCTATGTATCCAAGCAAGTCTGAACTTGTGCTTGCTGCATAGTGAATCCCATACCGATGAGTTCCCTAGATGCAGTGCAAGATGCATTTGGAAGCTTTCCAATGAAGCTCATGTGGTTCCATCATGAAGCACGAAACAATGCCAACTGCAAAGGAAATGTCAGGGCAAGTATGAGTCAAGTGGATGAGGCTACCAACAAGTTGAAAATACAAAGTAGCATCAACTAGGGGTGTGGAACATTTTTCCTCAAGCTTAACTCCAAACAGAAAGGGAGTTGGTGCAGGCTTATAATCAACCATATGTAAACATGAAAAAAGATAAGAGCATACTTGGGTTGTGCAAGTGAGATCCCAGAAGAAGTGCGAGTGATCTCAATCCTAAGAAAATAGTGCAAGAGACCCAAGTTAGTCATGGAAAATATGTCATGCAAAGCATTCTTCATAGTTGTGATAATGGATGAAGTGCTCCCAATGACAATCAAGTCATCAACATAGAGATCCAAGAAAAGAAGAGCATCCTCTTGCCGCAAGATGTAGACATTCAGATCGGATTAATATTTGGAGAATCCAATGGAGAGAAGAAAGGAGTCCATTTTGGCATACCAAACTCGTGGAGCCTATTTGAGGCCATAGAGAGACTTCCTTAGTTTACAAACCAATGAAGAATCTTGAATGAATCCTTGTGGCTGCTCCATGTAGATTTCTTCATGTAGATCTTCATGAAGAAATGCACTCTTCATATCTATTTGATGTACAACCCAACCATGAGCTATAGAAATAACAAGTAACAAGCAAATGGAGTTCATTTTGGTAGTAGGGGAAAAGGTTTCAGTGTAGTTAATACCTAGTACTCAAGAGAAACCTTTGGCCACAAGTCATGCTTTATACTTGTCAATTGAGCCATATGTTGCAAATTTGGTTCGATAGATCCACTTACACCAAACTAGTTTTCTTCCCTTAGGAAGTGGAACAAGATCCCATGTTTTATTCTGCATTAAAGAGTTGTACTCTTCCTCCATTGTAGAATCCCACTTAGCAATACTAGAGGCTTCACAAAATGACTGTGGATCTAAAGTTGTGGCAATGTATGAATGTGGAATGTCTTGATGTTGTGATCAAGTCCTCCTTATATTTAAAGGATCCCCAACAAGTTCTCCTGCAGACTCAAGTGTTCGGCAAGCCCAACGAGGCATGGTAGGGGATGGAGGAGGAGATTTTGAACACTCTGAAGAGGAAGATGAAATCTCATGATCAACTCAACAACTAGAGGAAGCTTGAGGAAAATCCTCAATGTCAGAATCTTCTAAATCCAATATGAAGGGAGGAAGAGTAGAGGATGAGCTAGAAGAGATTTCCTCAAAATGCACACTATGATCAATGAAGAGCTCATGTGTTGTAGGATCCATCAATCAATTTCCTTTGACACCATCAGGGTAACCAACAAAGATACAAGGTTGACTCTAAGGTTCCAAGGCCTTATGCTTCTCTAAAATATGTGCCCATGCTAGGGAGCCAAAAACTCTAAAGTTCCCCACAACAGGTTTCCTACCACACCAAGCTTTGAAGGGAGTGATGACCTTTAATTCCTTATGTGGAACTCTGTTTTGGATGTGAGCAACACAATTAATAGCTTTTTCCCAATATGTAAGTGCAAGGGAGCGAGTGTGGATCATGCAACCAACCATCTCTTTCAGGGACCTATTTTTCCTCTCAGCTACACCATTTTGTTGTGGTGTGTAGGGAACAATATGTTGAAGATCAATCCCTTCAAGAGTACAAAATTGCTCAAACTGATGGTTCACATATTCTCTACCATTATTAGTGCAGATAATTTTGACATACTTTCCAAATTGCTTCTCAACATGGGCCTTAAACTCTTGAAATCTATCAAATACTTCTCCTTTGTGTTGAAGAAAGTAGACCCATGTGTATTTGGAATAATCATCAATGAAGGTGAGAAAATAATGAGCCTTACTAAAAGATAATGATGGAAAAGGACCCGCCAAGTCACTATGAACCAATTCAAGGACTTTTGAAGCCTTCCAAGCCTTCCCTTTGTTGAACTTGTCTTCATGATGTTTTCCTAAGGCACAACTCAAACATACACCCTTAGAAAAATTGATTTGAGGAAGACTCATGACCATATTTTGTTTGCTAAGTTGCTGAAGATAGTGGTAGTTGAGATGGCCAAACCGCTCATGCCATAGTTTTCTCACAACATTTGAATGGGTGAGCAATGTAGTGGAATGTGAATTAGGTACAAAATGAGAGAAAGCATACAAGCGAGACTCATGATTGGCCTTACCAACTACAAGGAGTGCACTATATTCAAGATTCCTGATGCTAACAGAATCTGGAGTGAATTCAACTTTTCTACCATTCTGGGTGATTTGGTAGATGGAGAGAAGGTTTCCTGACATATTAGGAATGCATAGGACATCCTCAAATGTCCCTTTGCCAGTATCAATTGAACCCTTCCCAATAACATCCACTGGAGAATCATCCCCAATGAGAATGTGGGGCACAAAACAAGGCTCCAACAAAGAAAATTGTTCTTTACTAGAACCCATGTGATGTGATGCACCCGAGTCAAGAATCCACTCTTTTGAAGAATCAATAATAGCAACAAGTGCATGTGCTTTCCCTTTACCTGATTTTGAAGGAGTAGAGGATTATTGAGCAATAGAAGAAGGTAGATTAATGTTGTTCTTTTTAAGAAGATGCTTTAACTCATCGATCTGCTTCTTATGACAAGAATGTTCCTCATGACTGGGTTTCTTGTAGTAGCTACAAGTTGGCCTCTCCTTTTGAAAATTCCCCTTTGTAGAGGACTTTTAGTAAACTTTTGTTGTTGAAGATGATTATGCTTGATCTCTTTGTGACTTCTTCTTGAACTACTTTTGTTTGTTGTAAGGTTTCCTTGATTATTTTTGACCCTTTGGTTGACCAACCATCAAATCTTGTGAGTGTGAAGGCTTAAGAAGACCCATTGAAAGAAGCTTACCTTGTTCTTACATCAACATTTCAAAAAATGAAGCAAAAGAAGGTGTAGTGAATGTGGATCCCATTGTCAACCTATGAGTATGAAAGCTAGAAACAAAAAGTTATAAATTCAAGTCCAAGTTTGTTTAGAGTGTTATAGACAAGCTGAATGCCTTTCTTGTCGAAGCCACATGATTTATGTTGTGCTCTAAGGTCATTGAACTTTGTTACATAATCCTGGATGTTATCAAAAGACTTTGGATCAAGACTCATTAATTCATTATCAATTTGATAACCATGAACTTCATTAGTTTGTCCCATGCATCATGTGAATCTTTACATTCTTCAATCTGTAACATGATATCAAGAGAAACTAAACTCCTTAGACAACCAAGAGCTTTTGTATGTTCAAACATCCAAAGTAGTTTTTCCTTATCATTTGTGGGTTCAGTTACCTTCTTCTCAACAAGGTGTATATCTTAGTTGTACTAAGGAATTCCATGCATTTTGATGCCATGTGTTGTAGTTGTAGGGCGTGAGTAATGGAAACTTAAATGTACCCATAGTGAAGGAAAAATAGAGCAGGAAATATGAGAGATGTCCAAGCACAAAGACAAGAGACCCCCCCTTCTTTACTCAATCAAAGAACCCCCCCAGAAAAAAATTATTTGACACTTTATATTCAGTGCAGTTACAAATTTTTGGATTGCAATGCTTTTACAAATCCTCAAGAGAGGAGCATGTGCTGAAATTATATTAAGTATAATTTCATATGAAATAAAAAAAATTAATATGAAGTACATGAAAAATCATGCACTTTAAAAAAAAATCAACTCGATCCGAGGTCATATGCAAAAGTTATACAACTTTGATGTTTGCAAAATGAGAATGGTGAGGTGTCCTCTTCAAGAATCAGCAATTTTTGAAAAATTTGTGTGCCAAAATCTAAAACCATCTTCACCAATGCGTAGAGCATGAAAAATTAGCCCAAATAAAAAAAAAAATCACTAAATTCGGAGGTCAAGAGACCAAGTTATCAACTTTCAAAGTTGGCCTTGACAAATCAATGCATCAACGGAGAGGGGGTATAAAAGACTTCACCAAATTTAGTAGAACTGCCACCAAAGTTAGAGGTCCATCTAATGTAGATGTCTGTCAACTAGTTTTAAAACTGCACCAAATGCAGCACTTCGCCAGATAAATTTAGTGTACCTCCAGTTTAGCCACTCACCAAATTCCTCTCCAATTTTGACAAAGTTTAAATTTTTATATTTTTTAATTAAAAATATATATTAAAAAATTATTCAAAAACTGTCGGTAAGATATTTTGGAAAAAGTGTGGCAGATGTCAAAAAATAATATTAAAAATATTAAAATTGTTGGCACATTTAAAAAGGTTGGTGGAAAAAATTAGTTTTAATATTAAAATATTAAAAAGCCGTCGACCAATAAAAAAGGGAGCCAGCTAACTCCTAGACAAAAAGCACCTATGAACATATAAAGATGCATGAAAACATACATAACGACATACATGGGGGAGCATGGTACCATACATAACATGAAGAGACGACGTAGTGTGGGGCCCGCCAGACGGATGATAGAACTAACGGAAACGACGACCACTGACAACTGAAGGAAAGGGCACGTGAAGCAAGGAGGTGTCCCATCGTAGTTTATATGCCACCATTTTTTTTCCTTGTGTGAGAAGGTAACCGTTAGTGCGAGAATTTTGAAGGGCAGTGTGTGATGCAGTTTAAATTGTTGTGCACTATTCACTTGGAAAACCCTCTGTGCTTCTGGTATTCTCATTTTGCAGGTTGAAATCAAAACGTTGGAGAGCAAGGCCACACTGTAGGCAGGGGAGAGGACCAAGCAAGTTGAGGTGAGGTGTTTCTAATCAACTGTATGCTATGTTTAAGGTTTTTATGTATTGTTTTATGTGTTTTTGTATTATTTGATGTGTTCCTGTTAAAACTGTGGGAATGTAATGAAATGTGGGTTTAAAGCTGCGTTTTTGTTCAAAGCTTTTGTTATTAAAAAATACATTCAGTTGCAAGTGAAAGGTTGCAGAGCAAGGGGAGATTGCAAAAAGTGAGTTGAGGGGTTTGTAATGATTTGCATTTTTAGTTGTAAAGGGGTTTAAAATGTAATGAGA
Organism: Sequoia sempervirens; assembly: GCA_007258455.2. Classification (NCBI taxonomy): domain Eukaryota; kingdom Viridiplantae; phylum Streptophyta; class Pinopsida; order Cupressales; family Cupressaceae; genus Sequoia; species Sequoia sempervirens. Next base: position 94,512,318 of record VDFB02000003.1, read on the forward strand.
GTTTTTGTTTGTAAATTATTTTCAAACTTTAAGTGGGTTTAGGGTTTTGTAAAACCCAGTGTTTTGCATCTTACAATTTTAGAAAAAAAAATGAATGTCTTTATAAGCTTTTGTTATTTAGACCTTAGGAATGTAATGAAAGGCAACGTTTTATAAACACCCATGAGGGTTTTCCATTTCATTCATATTGGAGTGATAATTGCAAGTTTAAATTGTATTTGTTTTTCATGGCATTTCAAGATGCCACATTTGTTTGAGGCATTTTTTCAAATAGTTCACTGCCTTGTCTATGAAAGCATATTAGTAAGCATAATAGTAAGCAATAACAGAGACAAGGTAGTGAATAGTTTGAAAATTGCCTCAAATAAATGTTGTGACAAGCCATAGACGAGGGGATGAACTGTTTGTAAGTATGATTGCTTATGTATGGCTTGCAATTGTGTTTTGGTAGACATATACTCAACTCACACTGTGTTTTCCAATTTGCAATCACACTATGCTAAATAACAAAAGCTTGTAGACATTCATTTTGTTTTCTAAAATTGTAAGATGCAAAACACTGGGTTTTACAAAACCCTAAACCCACTTAAATTTTGAAAACAATTTACAAACAAAAACCCTTATTACATTTTAAAGCCCTTTAAAACTAACAACACAAATCATTACAAAGCCCTCTACTCACTGTGGATTTAAAGTTGTATTTTTGTTCAAAGCTTTTGTTATTAAAACACCCATTTAGTTGCAAGTGAAAGGTTGTAGAGCAAGGGGAGATTGCAAAAAGGGAGTTGAAGGGTTTGTAATGATTTGTGTTGTTAGTTGTAAAGGGGTTTAAAATGTAATGAGGGTTTTTGTTTGTAATTTTTTTCAAACTTTAAGTGGGTTTAGGGTTTTGTAAAACCCAATGTTTTGCATCTTACAATTTTAGCATCTTACAATTTTAGAAAACAAAATGAATGTCTTTACAATCTTTTGTTATTTAGACCTTAGGAATGTAATGAAAGGCATTGTTTTATAAACACCCATGAGGGTTTTCCATTTCATTCATATTGGAGTGATAATTGCAAGTTTAAATTGTACTTGTTTGTCATGGTGCTTCAAGAGGCCACATTTGTTTGAGGCATTTTTTCAAACTGTTCACTTCCTTGTCTATGAAAGCATATTAGTAAGCATAATAGTAAGCAATAACAAAGACAAGGTAGCGAACAATTTGAAATTTCCTCAAAGAAATGTGGTGACAATCCATAGACAAGGAAATGAACTGTTTGTAAGTATGATTGCTTATGTATGGCTTGCCATTTGTGTTTTGGCAGACATATACTCAGCTCACACTATGTTTTCCAATTTGCAATCACACTATGCATGTATATGGTTGTTGGAAAACATCGTGTGTTTACTATGAAAGCATAATAGTAGATTTGGATTGTGATGGCGTTGCAACACCATGGTGATTGGGATGACATGGCAAGCCATAGACAAGGAAATGAACTATTTGTATGTATGATTGCTTATCTATGGCATGCCATGGTGGTTTTGGGAGAGATATGCTCACCTCACACTGTGTTTTCCAAGTTCCAATCACTATGCATGTAAATGGTTGTTGGAAAACATTGTGTGCTTTCTATCAAAGCATATTAGTAGATCTGGAGTGTCATTGCATTTGAACACCATGGTGATTGGAATGGGATTGCTTGTGAACTGTTTCTATGTATGATTGCTTATATAGGGAATGCCATTGTGTTTTGGAAGACATATACTCACCTCACACTATGTTTTCCAACTTGCAATCAAACTATCCATTATCTTATATTTGTATTTTACCATTTACTTTAGAGTGTTGTAGATATTTTATGGTCTATGGTTTCATGAAAGCTAACAATGAGAATCCATTACACATTGTGTTGTGTAAGCTTCCATGCATCATACCATATTCATTGTTAGAAGTGTATTCTCTGTTGTGCACTTGAATGTTTTAGTTCTATTGCATTTTTATTCTATTTTGGGGGCTGCAGACTGCAAGGTAACCCATAGTGATCAAGTAAGATTGAGAGACCATTTTCATTGTTTGTTTTATTGCTTGAATTAGAATGACAAGATTAGTATTAGTATTAGATTTATGTGATAACTCTGGAACTTTATGGGCCGAGGATTGTGAAGCAACTCATATCCTCCTAGGTAAAATTCAAAGATTGTCTTCAATATTTTGATTCATTTCTTGCATTAGAATGAAATGATTAGTCTTTTGAAATAAATCTGCCATTTTATGGGGTTATTTTACATTGTTTTTCCTTGATATTGTTATTTCCTCTATGTGCCATGTATGCAAAATGATGGCAGGAACTAGTCTTAGGTGCATTTATTAACTAATTTAAATAATTTTCTTCCCTCTCTTTTCCAAACAACACACCATTTGTTGCATATTTCATGTTTCAACTGCTAGAAGAAATTTGTAAATTAGGAATACAAATATGCAAGTTTGACATCAGAGCTTATAATGTACTTGCTTTGCTATATCGATATGGAGTTTGATTTTAAATGCATGCTAAGATCAAACTAGGTTAATCTACAAGTATTTCTAATCTTCAACTTATACACATCCAATATGTCCATGCGTGAGGGTATACACTAGAATAAATATTGACTGTTTTATACTGCTACATGCTACTGATTCCCAATTATGGCCCTGTTTTACATGCCAGGAAAAGTAGGTTTCCACAGCCTAAGAGAAGAAATCCCTGAAATATAAGTTACATTTGTTTTTTTCATATATGATAACCTTGTTTTATCTTTTGGCATAGAAATGAGTTTCTTGTGATATGGATGGTACAACAACGATGTAGAGTATAATTTTGGTTATGATTGAGGACATAACTTGTTACGAAATTGTGTAATGGAAGGTCAAATTGATATCAGGTTTGGGTTGCTGCAGTACTGACTTAATGGATTTATGTTGTAGAATTGTCATAATACATATTACTGCATTTTTTAATTTTGTATGTTTGATTCTAAAGTTACATAATTTCGTTGGCGAAAGTTGTCTATTTGAAGAAGTGCATAGCTTGTTCAAAAGAACCTATTTTAGGATTTTAGCCATAGAAGCAAGGCAACGAACTGTTTGCAAGCATGTGTAGCTTGTTCAAAAGAACCTGTTTAAGGATTTTATTCATAAAATGCCTCAAAGAAATCTGGCATCGTGGTGATGGAATGCCATGAAAATCGATATTACACAGCTGGAATATGGATTGTCATTGTAACACGTACTGATTAAAGTATCAGTATAATTAATAAATTAGCCAAAAATAATGAAACAAATATGACAACAACAGGAAATTCATTTAAAACCAACTTAACAAACTTCATTAATACGAAAGTACTATTTTAGTCAATGTCTTATATAAAATTTTTCCTTTAATGAATTTGAAAAATATATGCTCTTTATATTTCAATATTAACATATTCATGAATTGAATGCAATGATTAGACTGAGATAAGTAATATTAAAGCAATTCAAAAACCTTCACAACTATAAAACATGAATGATACTATATCACCCTATTTGTCTTGTGTGGAAAACTCTCTTGGGGTAGAAAAACCACTAAAAAAATGACTCATTGGCTTAATTTGGAACTTTCTATTTACAATGCTTCGTTGGCTATATATCAGTATTTTCAATAAAAAATTTAATGATACAAAGAGTATCACTTATGTTTCTTTTACAACATCTTCTGATCTCGCATCACTCAAGATTCAGATGCAGAAGTTTAAGTACAACATAATTGATTATTTTCAGAAAGCTCTGAATGTGCTATCCAAATAACTTTCAAATATGAATCAATGAAATGCCATTTATAAACTGAGAATAATACTTCTTTTCTGCTCACCATCTATGTATATATATATATATATATACATACATATATATATATAATGTTATGGATTACTGAACTGGAGTATCTTTTCAAACTGAAAAGTAACTTTCTTCTCTAAATGTCCCTTAAGAGGTAACATTTACAAAACTGAAATGTTTTTAACAAATTTTAATCAATTCTTCCTTGAAAAAATGCTTGTTGTCTTGACATAATAGTATATCATAAAGATATTTGAAAGTATAACTTGTGTTTCCAAAGATAAAGACTGCTTAACCATGACAAGAACAACTAACATTTGACACAATGAAAATGAACAATTGTAACCATATGAATGGAGCTTGACAATAACTAACCACAATGCCAACATGGATTAAGTTACATATTTGAGATAATAAAAACTTTACCCAAACAAAATGAAAAGAATTTAGCTTTGAGTCAATACCCTACATTCTATGTAGGGTTGGAAGGCAATAACAGACTTTATACATTTTAACCCTATTGAAAACACAGTGGGTTGTACGTTGTATATCACACAATGTTTTCCAACTTTCCATTATACGTAGACAATATGGTTGCAATGAAAATCATGTTTTTTACACATTGAGAATTTGATGAAACTCACCTAAAAAAAATATTACAACTCTTTAGTGGACTAAAATGTGGGTTTCAAAATCGTAATATGATGGTAAATCAAAATGCACTGAATATTTGCATGTTGGAAAACATAATGTGGGATGTTAGTACATACTTTTATGAATTTCCCACTTGAAATAGGACATGTACATACATTAGTAATGATTATCCCTTTAAAAAAAATCCAAGCACATACCATAGGAAGAGCACTTCACTGAAAAACATCCCCTTTGTAGCATCTGAATTGCTGCAAACTCATGCGCTAGGAAACAAAAATGGCATAGGAGGAAATGGTATGGGCTTGGATTTGTTGAAAGGGATAATCATTACTCTCATTACTCATGTATGTACATGTCCTTTTTCAAGTGGGAGATTCGTAAAAGCATGTACTGATATCTCACACTGTGTTTTCCAACTTGCAAATAATTAGTGCAATTTGACATCCCACATTGTGTTTTCCAACCTGCTAAGGGATAGAGTTTTGAATGTATTGAATACTTTCAAATGATAAAGGGACAAAAATGTGGTAATGAAGTTTTTGTGTTAATGGATGAGTTTGAGAAGTATATCACAGTCGAGAAAGGAATACATTTCAAGAGTTAGTGGGTTGTAGTTTTTTGTAACACCTTGTGTTTTCCAGTATGTAGTGTTTCAAACGGTATTCATCTAACTAAGAGATTTTCTTTTCATAAATGTTTTGTGATGTTTATTTTTGTTGTGAAGTAGTTGATGAATTAGTAGTTGGAAGTAAATATCAGTTTTTTTTCTAGATGTTCGCAATGCTATTTGTTACTAACTTTTTTTCCCTTATTTTTTGATAGCACAGCCAAAAATGTTGAACTCAAGAATTCACATTGGGCAGCTTCCTCGCGACAACGAGGAAGACAATGGAAGTCTGTTTCAGTATGGAGAGGTTGCGTCGTGCCTTCAAATTCAATTGTCGTACGATGGAGGATGCCATTCGCAAGATTTCCAGATTTCCTGAGCCCACTGAACCTATACTCCCATATTCTGAGGTTGATGTGGCATGCGGTTTCCTGTCAAACTACATGGACCTGCTGAAAAACCATATTCAAGTTTAGATTTTGTGTGCAAAGTATGTTTGGAGTCATGTGGTCAATCACGTTCAGCTTCAAGAAGCATTGGAAAGATATGATGTTGATCAGGGTGTCTACCTTGTTGGTGGTATATTCCCACATTGATTGCCTCAAATATCCTTAGATATGAGGTGTATACAACAAACATTTAGCAGTGCCATATAGCATCAGGGTGATCATTTTTTTGACCAAGCAATGCAATTGCATGGTCATGTTGTTGAGCCACACATAGAAGAGGACATATGGGAGATGTATCTTTCCCTGCACGCACTGCTTGACCACCCTGCACCAGTTCTGTCAAATGATGAAAGGGTTATTCAGTGGCTTTGTGTACGATGTCCCTACCATTCCAATGAGGGAAAAAACATAAAGACAAAAAATGTAAAGAGTGAATCTGATTAGGATGTCGAAATACTTGTTAAATGAGAAATGGAAACTAAAACATTGAATTTGATTTTCCATTAGTATTTTGAAACACTATTGTTGAATGAATGAGAATTTGTATTGTTGTTTATTAGTGTTTATTACTGTATTTTTTTATCACTCTTTATTACTATTTATTACTATTTCATTCTTGACTACTATTTTGTTAAACTGCAGATTGTAAAACACATGGTGTTGTAAAAACAACAACCCACTGACAATTGTAAAACACAGGGTGTTTTAAAGTATTTTGTAAATTACTCTTCATTAGTGTTTATTGGAAGTATTTTGTATTGCTATAATTACTTTATTACTTTTTATTACTGTATTTCACTATGGACATTTCAAGGTGAAGAACATGAGACATATGCAATGCAATATCACAGGTTCAATTAACAAGGTATGAATGAGTAAGAAATTTTCAGTAGATAAAGGTCATGAACATTGAACCAATAGTACAAAATTCACCACAACATTTAAGTAAACCTATGCTCAACACTCTCTTTTCCATTATCAATCTTATTCCCAATTTTATCCATGAAGAATTTCCTCAACATGTAGATCCTATTGTTAGCCATAACTTGAGCAGGCATCGAGGATAGCTTTCAATTTTTGATTACCCAAGCAGCAATTGACAAAATTGGGCCTTAACAGATAGCATGTGGTGAAAAGCTTTTTCAAGTTATTGTGGAAAAAAGTTCTTCACACTATAATGTGCAGTTTTCAATTAACCTTTTTTGCATGAATTCCATTTCTTTGATCGACTATTTCAAGTTTTATGACCTTGATCAAGAATGAGGAGGGTAGGGCTCTGTAAAAGCAGGTTTCCAATATGCTTAGCCTCTTCACGAAGGCTTAGATTTTTCTCACAAGTTAGGTATACAAAAATATTGTATCCAATAACAAGCACACTTTTTCTTCTATGCCACTCACAAAGCATCACCAAATGCCTCAAATTTTTCAATTTTTTTCCCATGATCTGGTTGCTCTTATCCAGTTTGATAATTTCTTCATATTCATAGTTGGAATGAATTTCATTCGCAAAGGTCATTGATCTATTTAGAATCTAAACTAGAATGTCAATATTCCACTTCTTGAACTCTCTTTCCCAAGGGGAAGCAAGTTTTTTGGAGCAATAATCAAAGGCCTGCTTATAAGATTTTTGTAAAGGCTTAAGCAGGCCCTTGATTATTGCTCCAAAAAACATAATTTTCCCTTGGGAAAGAGATTTCAAGAAGTGGAGTATTGACATTCCAGTTTACATGCTAAACAGATCAATGGACTTTGCAAATGAAATTCACTCCAAGTGTGAATATGAAGAGATTATAAAACTGGCTAAGAGCAACCAGATCATGGGAAAAAAAGTTGAAAAAATTGACGTGTTTGGTGATGCTTCCTGACTGGCATAGAAGAAAAAGTGTGCTTCTTATTGGCCACAATATTTTTATACGCCTAACTTGTGACATAAATTTGAGCCTTCCCAAAGAGGCAAAGCATATTCGAAACCTACTTTTACACAACCCAGGCCTCCTCATTCTTGATGAAGGTCATCATGCTCGAAATAGCCAATCAAAGATATAGAATTCATGGATGCATAGGTTGACGGAGTTCTTGATGGATCAGAGATGTGTAATTCATTGATGAAAGAAATGGAAATCATGGATCAAAGTTATGGCTAACAATAGGATCTAAAGGTTGACGAAGTTCTTCATGGATGAAATTGGGAATAAAATTGATAATGGAAAAGAGAGTGTTCACCATAGGTATACTTAAATGTTGTGGTGAGTGTCCTACTATTGGTTCAATGTTCATGACCTTTATCTACTCAAAAGTTCTTGCTTGTTTATACCTTGTTAAGTGTACCTGTGATATTGCATTGCATATGTCTGATGTTCTTCACCTTCAAATTTCCATATTGAAATACAGTAATTAACCACTTAGAAAAGGAATTTAAACACAAGAACAAGCTTGTCACAGTTTAAAGAAGAGGACGTTAATGCTGTTCAGAGAGAGCTACAATGTTGGTGTAGAGAAACTTGTTGCTCAATTTGATGAAAAGAGTCTAGATAGGTAGATATGTTGATGTTTAGCAGCTTCGGGCTCAATTCTTCCAGCCTCGAATGAAGACATAAATGGAAACATTTAATCTCTAAAGATGGTCAACGTCCTTCCTTGTAATCAATATTTATTTGTAATTATGTTTTCTTTGGTGGGCGACCTAGCTATTATTTGGAATTATATTTTCTTTTGGTGGCCAACCTACTTCTTGAAGAGGTGTGACCTCCCTTGCAATAATGTATATATAGAAGTTCATTCTCCCTCATTTCATCATCAAGCAAGTTTGTTTCCTTGCTTCTTACAAGTGTGAATTCTTCAAGAGTCAAGTGCGATTTGTTCAAGAGAAGAGTGTGAATTCTTCTAGAAGCAGATTGTGAATTACTTCAAGTGCAGATTTGTGTTCAAGGAAGGGCAGATTGTTATCTGTTGTTACAGCCATTGCTAGTGCTGAATATTGGCCTTGTGATAGGCCTCATTATAAAGAGTTTTGTTGCCATTGTTTATATATATAAGAGATATATTTGTTGCTGGGTTTTTCTCCCTCAAGTGGAGGGTTTTCCCAGGGTATTTGTTGTGTTCATGTGTTGATTTTTGAATTAATTTTTCTGTGAATTACATCTGATCATAAAACTAACAAGATAGAGTCATAATAATATTCAATAAGGGAATGTGAGGCCCTTTTATAATTTTTTTTGTGGTTTTCATTCATTATGTGGTTATTAGGAGAAATGTTGAAAATTTGGTAAAATGTTGTCAAGACAATTTTGTAAAAATGCAAAAATGTAAAATCATTGAATGCCAAGGGTCAGGTGGTTGTACAAGCAGTTTTAGGCATTCAAAGTTGTGATTTGAGGTATAAATATGTGGTGAACACACTGGAGGAGCTTGTCCAAGGCTTTAGAGAAGAAACTAAATAAATTTTCTTACGTTTCTTGTTATTTTCTACTAAATTCTGAGTTTGCAGACCTGGTACGGTTCCCTACACGCTGCCATTGAAGTGATTTGCATTTGGAACACTAATCATATGTGTTAGCTTCCTTTCAAAGTTTTTTTGATTAGTTTTGGGGGTCTTTTTTGAAATTAACACACCATTTCCTTCAAGCAACAAGAAGGTGAACATATGAATAGATATTGAAATGGATTGTTTTGCTGAAAGTAAGGGTTGTCATAAAACTAGAAGGTGAACTTCAAACCATTATTTTCTTACATTGTGTAGAAAAATAAGAAGTGAGCCACAACCCAGTGTGTTTTCCATGATGCAACTATTTTGTAAATTTTGTGTTGGAAACTTATGAACAGATAATGAAATGGACTATTTTGCTAAAACTAAGGGTTGTCATAAAACAAGAAGATTAACTTCAAAACATTCTTTTCTTACACTCTACAGACAAATAAGAAGGGACCAACAACCCACTGTGTTTTCCATGATGAAATTTTTTTATAAACCTTTTAGCTACATCATTACTTGTTTAAAGAACTCGATTAGAAGAAACTAATGACAGCCAAGTCAACTACTCATAAGAAGGGTCCAAAGAAGGTTTCACAGATTTACATTGAACAATAACAAAGAATATGAAAGATAACAACAATATTTTCTTTCTTCTCAACAACCAACAACCAAAACAAAAGGAAACACAAAAACTTAAGCAAGAAAAAATAATTCCTTAAAAAAACCCTTCAATACAACTTTATGTTATGATATCTATCTTACAAGCCCTCAATCTTTGATTGCATAACCTTGATACTTCCTTCATATTGTTCTTTGTATGGCATGGTGTGAATGTTTTTATGATACAAGAAGGTATGTTTGAGGTGTACATAGATAAAGATATGTGAAATTTACAAATATGTATGACCTACGTGGGTGCAACAAAGAAAGGAATGTGACACATTGATTAGATGCAAGCAAGGGATATAAATGGCTTACTAAAAGTATTCGATATGGGTGGAAGGGATATGGAAGGATGGATATGAAAATGAATGGAATGGAAATGCTATTCATTCATCATTTTTGAGTTGTAGGTAGAAAATGAAATGAAAGATATAGAAATATGAATGACCTAGGTGGATCCAAACAAGAAAGGAATGTAATGCAGTGATGTGATGTAAGGAAAGCATATAAATGGTTTCTGAAATGTTTTCGATATGGGAGGAAAGGATATGGAAATGAATGGAATGGAAAGGCTAGGAAGTGATCATTTCTTTCATCATAGAGTGGAACGATTCCCCCTTTGTTATTGGTTATGCTTTTTGTAATCATCATAGGGTAGACTGACTCGATACATACGCATAAGAAAAACTCATGCCCCATTCCTCACTCTCCTTCGTACACAACAAGGTGTAGAGATCCTCAAGCTTCCTCATAATGTGACAACAAAAGAAAAGATATAAAAAAGATAATGATATTGATGGAGACAAGATACAAGAGTTAAGATAAAGCACAAGCAGTCATGCATGCAGTATGAAAATGATAAATATGCAAGATCATGATAATGAAAAAATCCAAATGCTAATGCATATGATAAGGACCAGTGCACAAAACAGCTGTATGATGGAAAACACAATGGGTTGTGACTCAGTAAAGCCGAATGTTTTAGTATGTTAAAGAGTTTATGGTTTGTGATAAATCATCCCCTTTGCAGCATCTGAATTTCTGCAAACTCATGCACTACGAAATAAAAATGGCATGGGTGGTTCAATTCCATCTCCATATGCAACAAGAGATAGTGGCAGCCTTGTGTTTCCAATGCTCAACAATTTGGCTGGTGATTTTTGAGTTGTGGAGGAAATGGTATGGGATTGGATTTTGTTTAAATGGATAATTGTTACTCCTCTATGTAGATATCCTATTTCAAGTGGAAGCTTTCTTGTTTGTTCTGTATCCACTACTGCATTACACAAATTCCCTCATCCACCAACCTCGAATGCGGCTATTGGTGTGGCATCTTTAACTTTTATCAGTTGTGCAACAAGACCTTTCACTTTTGACCTATCAGTTGTGTGAGAACACCTTCCATTGTTGTGTTTGTTTTATGAAATTCCTATCTTTTAGATTGCAAATCTCTCCGAACAACATTAAGCTCCTCTTCTTTTCACCATGATAGCTTCTTGTGTTTTAATTCCTTTTCTAAGTGGTTAATTTTAGTGTTCACTTGTTCTGCTCCACTTTAAGCATTTCCACCTATTTTTTGTAGTGTGTTTATGATTAGAGTATGCAAATGTTTCTTTTTGCAACCTTGTTAGGGAGCTTTTCTTCCTCTTCAGATAATAATTTCATGTGTCCACCCAACTAATTATCTTTTTCTACACTTAGATTTGATATTTCCTTTTCCTTTTCATCCATTTCCAATTGTATTTTTTCCATGCAATTGGTACTTCAAGAATGCTCTCCTTCATTTTTCCAATCCCACTTTTTGCATCGCCTCTCTCTCTTTCTCTAATTGCACAAATTTGTATGCATTAGAAAACCTTTAGAGTTAATTTCCTTCTGCATTTCCATTTTCCCCTTGCAAATATTGCATGTGCTTGTTTTTCATTGCATATGAATTTATGCAAGCAGAGAAAGAGAGAGATGATGCTATAAGTGGTGTTGAACAAACGAAGGAAGGAAATCCTTGTTGAATTTAGCAATTCCATGGAATGAATACAATTAGAAATGGATGAAAAGGAAAAGGAAATATCAGATCTAAGTGTAGAAAAAGAGAATCAGTTGGGTGGAGTCATGCAAGTCTTATCTGAAGAGGAAAACAAGCTCCCTAACGAGGTTGTGAAAAGAAACATCTGTATACTCTAATCATAAACACACTGCAAAAACAATAGTTGGAAATGCTCAAAGTGGAGAAAAACAAGCAAACACTAAAATTAACCACTTAGAAAAGGAATTAAAACAAAAGAAGAAGTTGTCACGGTGAAAAGAAGAGGCTCAACTTAATGTTGTTCGGAGAGAGCTGCAATCTAAAAGATAGGAATTTCATAAAAAAAGACAACAATGGAAGGTGTTCTCTCACAACTGATAGGTTAAAAGTGAAAGGTCTTGTTGTACAACTGATAAATGTTAAAGATGCCACACCAATAGTTGCATTCGAGGTTGGTGGATGAGGGAATTTTTGTAATGCGGTAGTGGATATAGAACAAACAGGAAAGCTCCCACTAGAACTCGAGAAGTGAGTCACAAGCTAGTGTGTATCCCATCGTGCAACTAATATGTGCATTTTGTGTTGGAAACATATGAACAATTATTCAAATGGAGTGTTTTGCTGAAAGTAAGGGTTTTTAAAAAATAGGAAGGAAAAGTTGAGAACAGTGTTTTGTTAGAGTTTGCATAAAAGAAACCTACTAATTGAAGAAGACTTGAGAAGTGATTCTCAACACACTGTGTTTTCCATCCTGCAACTACTTCTCAGAACCTAGTGTGTTTTCCATCGTGCAACTAATATGTGCATTTTTTTGTTCTAAACATATGAACATATATTCAAATGGACTATTTTGCTGAAAGTAAGGGGTTTTAAAAAATAGGAAGGCGAAGTTGAAAATAGTTTTTTCTTACAGTTTGTGTAAAAGAAACCGCTAATTGAACAAGACTTGAGAAGTGATTCACAACCCGCTATGTTTCCCATCCTACAACTACTTCTGAGAATCCATTGTGTTTCCCATCATGCAACTAATATGTGCATTTTGTGTTGGAAACATATGAGCAGATATTTGAATGGAGTGTTTTGATGAAAGTAAGGGTTTTGTTATAAAATATGAAGGTGAAGTTGAAAATAGTGTTTCATTACAGTCTGCATAAAAGAAAGAGCTCATTGAAAAAGACATGAGAAGCGAGTCAAAAGCCACTATGTTTCCCATCGTGCAACTACTTCTCACAACCTAGTGTGTTTCCCATCATGCAAATAATATATGCATTTTTCTATTCCAAACATATGAACATATATTCAAATGGAGTGTTTTGCTGAAAGTAAGGGGTTTTTAAAAATAGGGAGCCGAAGTTGAAAATAGTGTTTTGTTACAGTTTGCATAAAAGAAACCGCTCATTCAACAAGACACGAGAAGTGATTCTCAACCCACTGTGTTTCACATTATGGAAGTACTTGTCAGAACCTAGTGTGTTTCCCATCGTGCACCTAATATGAGCATTTTGTGTTTGAAACATAAAGAAGATATATATTCAAATGGAGTGTTTTGCTGAAAGTAATGGTTTTTAAAAAAAATTAAAGGTGAAGTTGAAAACATTGTTTTGTAACAGTTTTACATAAAAGAAAGCCCCCATTGCACAAGACAGGAGAAGTGAGTTAGAAGCCACTGTTTTTTCCCATCCTGCAACTACTTCTCAGAACCCAGTGTGTTTTCCATCGTGCAACTAATATGTGCATTTTTCTGTTCCAAATAGAAAGGGTTTTTAAAAAATAGGATGGCGAAGTTGAAAATAGTGTTTTGTTACAGTTTGCATAAAAGAAACCACTCATTGAACAAGACAGGAGAAGTGAGTCACAAGCCACTATTTTTTCCCATCCTACAACTACTTCTCAGAACCCAGTGTGTTTTCCATCATGCAACTAATATGTGCATTTTATGTTCCAAACATATCTACAGATATTCAAATGGAGTGTTCTGTTGAAAGTAAGGGTTTTTAAAAAAATATGAAGCTCAACTTGAATACATTGTTTTGTTACATTCTACAACACAAAAAATGCTAGTTGCATGTTACATGGATTTGTAAGTTTGACATAAATAATAAGACACGAGGTGGCATTTCCTACCATTATTTGATGGCATGAACTGGTGAGGTCACAAACGGGGGACCTTATCCCCTAAACCCCAAAGGGATTGGAGCCTTCATGGAAAGATTACCAATACAACTTAACAATTAGACAATGACACTATTGGCAGAAGACCGTAGTCTTCAAACATACCAAAGTACTGTAATTCCACATAATAATTGATCAATAATTACATGATCAAAGAAAATGTAATTCCACATCATAATTGTTCAATAATTAGACAATCAAAGACTGAATGAAAAATGAATATTTTTAGCCTCTGTCATCCTCTCCTACAGTTCCTATTTATGTGCAATTGAGGAGACGGTCAGATAAAATCTTATAGGCGATTCCACTTGCAGTAGGGTTTGGGGAAGCCTCTACTTTGACCATTGCACTTTCAACACCTTCAGCCTTTAAGAAACCCATGAATATAAATGACTACATTCAGCAATTAAGATATGGAAATGAGGAAAAGGCAACATTAGATCTAAGCGTAGAAAAAGAGAATCAGTAGGGGGAGAGATGAAAGTCTTATCTGAAAATGCATACAACTTTCGTAACACATTTATATGAGCCTCTGGAGGATAAATACAATTCAAATTCAAACAGACCAAGAAACGTCACTAATAATCGAGGCTTGATTTTTTCGTTTGTTTCACAAAAGTTGAAGGAAATTGGGAAATTGAGCAGGCTGGTGCCAAGAATCAATAAAATCAGGCCTCGATCTCATTAACGACGTTTCTTCACACCTGCCACTTCCTTGTTCATCCTTGCCCTGCAACGTGAAGAATGTTAACGTCACATCAAATTCAAATGCATGCAACGAATTCATTCAAATTATGACAATAGACATTCAAAAGAAGATTTCAAAATTACCCTTTCTTCCACTTTATTCCTCTGAAAAAACCAAGGACAATGTGTTTTCCAATATACTATCAAAATCAACATATTCATAACAGAAATGAAATTTTCTAAATGAAATCACAAAGACACTCTAAAAGTAGAGAAAAAAGTGACTGGAATGACACATATTTCAGCCAACCACAAATGAATACTTTAAAAGGGAAAGTGCACGATCTCCTCCGCAAGCACCCTTCTTCTTGCCCTGTCGAGGCACATTTTCCTGTTTGAAATGGACACTAACTTGCTCGTGCAACGAATTCAAAATTAGTAGGGAAAGTGCACGATCAAATTCAGATGCATGCAATGAATTTATTCAAATTATGAAAATACACTTTCAAAATCAGATTTCAAAATTACCCTTTCTTCCACTTTATTCCTCTGAAAGAACCAGGAACAACATGTTTTCCAATATACTGTCAAAATCAGCATATTTGTAACAGAAATGAAATTTTCTAAATGAAAAAACAAAGACACTCTAAAATCAGAGCAAGAAGCGACTAGAACGACACATATATTACAGCCAACCACAAATGCATACATTAAAAGGGAAAGTGCACAATCTCCTCGGCAGGCACCCTTTCTTCTTGCTACCGTGTGGAGGCACATTTTCCTGTCCTGAATGGACACTAACTTGATTGCGCAACGAATTCAAAATTAGCAGGGAAAGTGCATGAGAAAATTCAAATGCATGCAACAAATTCATTCAAATTATGAAAATACACAATCAAAATCAAATTTCAAAATTACCCTTTCTTCCACTTTATTCCTTTGAAAGAACTAGGGACAGTGGGTTTTCCAATATACTGTTAAAATCAGCATATTCGTAACAGAATGAAATTTTCTAAATGAAATCACAAAGACACTCCAAAATCAAAGCAAAAAGTGACTGGAATGACACATATTACAGCCAGCCACAAATGCACACATTAAAAGGGAAAGTGCACGATCTCCTCCACATGCACCCTTTCTTCTTGCTGCCCTGTCGAGGCACATTTACCTGTCCTGAATAAACACTAACTTGCTCATTCCCACCACTTCCTTCTCCATCCTTGCCCTCTAATGCCAGGAATGTAAAACACCACATCAAATTCAAATACATGCAACCAATTCATTCAAAATATCAAAATACACATTAAAAGGAAAATTTTCAATATTACCCTTTCTCCCGCTTTCTTCAACTTTCCCCTTGGAACTATGCATCTGTACTTGCCTGTAATATGTAAAAAAGTTGCAAGTGTTACGGGACAGTTAAAGTTCCAAAATTTATTGCACCATCTCTTGTAAGCAAGCATATAGTTTTTGAATCATAATAAACAAAATTTTAAGTTGGACTTCCTTACATTCTTGGTGGGTAGGAAACAAAAACTTTTGACAAGCAAATAACTGACAGGAGACAGTGTGTTTTCCAACAATGCAAATAATGTGAGCATTTCTTTTTCTTGCAATTAGATGAAGATATGAAATGCCATTTTTACTGTTACAAATAGCATTTAATATGACTATTTGTTTGAAAGTATCCTTGATGAGAAAAATAGTCAACCTCAAACAATTTAAATGTCAACCTTTGTCTTTCATTTATAAGCAAGCTACCATAAAAAATAAGACTTCAGGTGGCATTGCCTTCTGGTATAATTTATATTAACATAAATAGAATACACATTATAAACACACAACCAAATGATTATTGTCACAGTCTGCATAACAAAAAGTGGTCATTGAACAAGAATTGAGAAGTGAGTCACAACCCTATGTGTTTTCCATCCTGCAACTGTTATGTGCATTTTGTGTTCCAAACATATGAACAAATATTGAAATGGAATGTTTGCTGAAAGTAAGGGTTGTCATAAAATATGAAGGTGAACTTCAAAAAATTGTTTTGTTACAGTCTACATAACATAAAGTGCTCATTGAACAAGAATTTAGAAGTGAGTCACAACCCTATGTGTTTTCCATCCTGCAACTCTTATGTGCATTTTTTGTTCCAAGCATATGACAATATTGAAATGGAATGTTTGCTGAAAGTAAGGGTTGCTAAAAACATTCAAACTGTCAATATAATTGTCAGTGGGGGATACATAAAAGTATCCAAAATCAATTGAGGTGTCACCAACCAATTGGGTTCTTAGAATGTAAGCAACCAAAATGTTTTCATTACATTCATACTGTCTGTGTAATTACAGGATCTAAAATATTGGGTATTATGAACCCTACAACCCAAATACTATTTTCAAACCCTTTACAAGTAACAACCCAATTGGTTACTCACCCCTTAGGTGAATTTGGATAGTCTTATATATCTCTGACTTGCAACTCCCTACAGAATGAGAAAAACCAAAACATAGAGAGTTTTCCAAGAACAATACTTGTTACAATCTAAAACACATGTCTTAATCACGTCAACGACGTTCCCTCCCGCAGTGAATAGATAGCTTCTTGCACAAGGAAAAAAAATGTTGGTGCAATTTTATGTGAGAGGACACCTCCTCACTTTCCTGGTCATGACGTTTCCTCCTATCTACCAGTTTCATCACTTTTATCATCCGCGGGCCCCGCACAATGCCATCTCCTCATGTTATGCATATTTCTATGCGTTTTTGTATGTACATAGGTGTGTTTTGTTGGGAGATTAGTTGTATCCATATAGGGTCTTACAACATTGTGTGGGTTGAAGGTTTCATAAATCATGCACTCACATCCCACTGTGTTTTCCAACCTGCAATCATACAAAATTTTAATCGTTGTTGGAAAAAACTGGGTTTTAAAAAATGGTGCCTTTCATTGCATTCCTACAATCTAAATAACAAAAAAAAATTGAGACGAATATTCATACTATTGTGGAAAATTCCGGTTGTAAAACACTGGTTTTTCAAAATCTACAACCCACACAATGTTTTAAAACCCTTTATAAGTGAGAACCCAATTGGTTACAAACCCCTCACCTCAATTCCATTGGTTTTTCATCTCCCTCGACTGGTCTCCAACCTTTCGCTTTCAACCTGTAGAATGAGAAAACCCACAACACAGTGTGTTTTCCAATAACAGTACTTCTTACATATTAATCGTGATGCTTCCTTCCATTGCTGGTTTTGTCACTTCTATCATCCATCTGGCAGGCTCCACACTATGTCGTCTCTTCATGTTATGTATGTTACAATGTATGTTGTTACATATGTTTTCATGCGTTTTTGTGTGTACATAGGTCCTTTTTCTCTAGGAGTTGGAGAAAGCTAACTCCTCGAGAAAACACACCTATGTTATATATGTATATAACATAATATGACATCCCTTGTCCCAAGCGGTGGACAAAAAGACACTGAGAAAAAGACAGAAAGACTTGACAGATGTCATCACGTATCAGACGTCAAAAAAGGATGTTCGGCAATCAACAAACCCTAAATTTTTTCCACATTTTATTTTGTTTTGGTCTGCCATTTTGTTCATTTTGTTTTGCAATTTTTTGGGGAGGGAGTCGTGAGCAGCGAAATGAGTTACAGGCAGCCATGAGGAGGGAGGTGGGAGGCGGCCGAATCAACGTGGCCTTTCAAATGGAGTTATAGGTGTGTTTATGTTGTTTTTTTTATGTAGATAGTTGCATTTTGTCTACGTTTTTTGAGAAGCATTCAATGACTATTGGTTAAAGAAAAAGTGTTTTCATTGATGGCAAAATAAAATGATTTGTTTGCATGTATGGTTTTCATATGAAATGCATAGTTGTTTATGTTTATGCAGAATAAAAAAATTCAACTAGAAATTATTTACATTCGCCACAGTAAGCATCTCATCTATGAAAATATCATAACTTCTTAATGCAGAATAAATTTTGGAAGTTTAATTGACCCGTACACTTGCAATTCAAGCTATGACAGCTAGAATCACCTGTGTTTAGTGCAGAAGCTTCACATCTCCAAAACCGTCCTCAATCCACTTGCCCTTACTTTCTTCAATTTTCTTTCCTTGAATATATCAACCACCTGGAAAGAAGACAAGTGTTGGCAATAGATTAAATTGGAAAATTAAAGACATTTGGTGCTACAAAAGAATTCTTTTTATTCCAAATTTTACCAATACAATTTATATGTTGTGAGTGCAAAAATGCTAGCTTGCACAAACAATACACAAACATATTAAACTATACATTGAGAATTTAATTTCCAATTTAACCTATCACTAACACTAGTAGTATATATCAACAATTATATCTGCCATTCTACAGGAACTGTGAAGCACTAAACGTTCATTTCAGATATATAAAAATATCATCTCTCCTAACATATGAAAGAGGCCATAACTTACAATAATCAATAAGCACATAGAAGACAGAACAAGAAGGATACCACGTACTACTACCAGACTTCTGTTTATATCCTGTGTATCTCAATGAACACCTAAATGACATATCGGTATCATAGCCATTGTTCAATGATATTGTAAACTGAACCATTACTTCTACAAACGACTAAAAAATAAAAATCATTGCAAGAAAAAAGATTAACAAGTCAACAAAAGCCTTGACAATCACCTTGATTGACCCAAAAAATAACAGCTACTTTGCCAACAAAACACACCTATACAAATACAAAAATGAATAAAATTGTACACAAAAACATACATAGAAACATACATAACATGAAAAGAAGGAAGAATAGGATGTCAGTGCACAAAAGATAATCAGTTCGACAGAGACATGAGAGTCCTGTGTGAAAAGGTAGACAAATTTTGCAAACAACATATTAAAAACAAAACATCTGCATTCTCTAATAAAAAAGAAACTCTCAAAGCTGAGAACAACATTCTTCTAATGAAAACCTTAAAGTTTGTAGACAGTAACAATGTACTAAAGTTCATTCACCTGCATAATTTATAATAACTCTTAATTACAGAAGAAAATTGAAATTCAATTTCGTCATATCATTTAAAAATAAATGCACAATATAATTTGCAGTTTGGAAAACACAATGTCGTTTGCCATTTATTTCATTCTCTACATTCAAAGTTACGTGGTTGAGAGCATGGGCAGGAACGTATTGAAAATATTTTGTTAATTAGGTAGTAGGAATACAATGAAAGGGAATGTTTTATAAACACCCACTGTTTTCCAACAACCATTAAAACTCTAAATGATTGTACATTGGAAAACACCATGGGAGGTGAGTGCATGATTAATGAAACCTCCAACCCACACAATGTTGTAAAACCCTCTACAGACACAACTAATCTCCTGAAAAAATGCACCTATGTACATACAAAAACACATGAAAACATACACAACAACATACATGGTACCATACATAACATGAAGAGATGACATAGTGCGGGGCCCGCTAGACGGATGATAGAAGTGACGGAATTGACAGACGAAAGGAAATGTCACAACAAGGAAAGCAAGGTGGTGTCTCATTACATCAAATTACACCAGTGTTTTTTTGCCTTGTGTGAGAAGATATCTGTTCACTACATGTGGGAAGGGCGTTGATATGATTGACATGTGTTTTAGATTCTAACAAGTATTGTTCTTGGAAAACACTTTGTGTTCTGGGTTTTCTCCTTTTTCAGGTTGAAAGCAAAGCGTTGGAGAGAAAGGGAGTGTTGCAAGCAGGGGAGATGACCAAGTGAGTTTAGGTGAGGGGTTTCTAACCAATTGTATCTACATAGGCACATCAGCTGGGATTTCCCGGCTTACCAATTGGGCTGTTATGTCTAGAGGGTTTTAGAACGTTGTGTGGGTTGCATATTTCTTCAAACTCATTATTTTCCAATCCCATTACATTCTTACTATCTAATTCACAAAAGGCTCTCAAGACAATCACAAAACATACTAAATTGAGGTGAGGGGCAAGTAACCAATTGGGTTGTTACTTGTAAAGGGTTTTAAAACATTTTGTGGGTTGCACATTTTGAAAAACTAGTGTTTTCCAACCTGGAATTTTATAGAACAATATGAATGCAATTTGGACAGTACAAACAATTAGAGTATGAGTTGTCATTTTCTGAGATTTTTTTTTGTCATGGGAATTCAAGGAAGAATGGCATGTGCATTTTCAGTTTAGAGAAAGGGGGAAACACTATGTGCTTCATGTGTGCACATTCAAAGCTGATGGTTGGAGTGCACATGTAGGAGTTGGAGGAAAAAACCAATGTTTTGAAACCTAGAATTTAACAAAATGGTATAAATGTAATTTAGATGGTACAAATGTAATGAAAAGGCACCTTATAACAAGTCTTCCGTAGAATAAAATTTGCATTTCTATTTCTTAATATGATTTACATATACATGCACAGTATGATTGCAGGTTGGAAAACACAGTGGGAGGTGAGCTGACAACATGATTTATGAAACCTACAAAACACAAAATGTTGTAAAACCCTCTACGCACTGAAGCTAAATATCTTACTGGTTGTCTAGAAAATAATGCGTATCACCACACTCCTACAGTCTAAATAACACCAAGCTTTTCAATTCATACATACTATTTTCAAAAATTCTAGGATGCAAAACAATGTGTTTTACAAAACCTGCAACCTACCTAATGTTTCAAAACCATTTAGACACCACTATGGGGGTACGATATCATGTTACATACATAGGTGCTTTTTGTCTAAATACTGGTTATTATATGAATCATCCTCTAATACTGGTATAGTATACCATGAGGGGAGAAGCTAACCCCTTATACACAAAAAGCAACAGTATACTATACCAGTATTAAAGACTAATTCATATAATATACCAGTATTAGAGGGAACAATTGATAGGAGACAATGTGTTTTCCACCACTGCAACTCCATTTCAATGCTTCTGCGTCCCTCCTCATGGCCGCCTATAACTCATTTCGCTGCTCAAGCCTCCCTCCCCCAAAAATTGCAAAACGAAATGAAAAAAATGGCAGACCAAAACAAAATAAAATGTGGAAAAAAGTTAGGGTTTGTTGACTATTGTGTGTCCTTTTCCGGCATCTAACATGTGATGGCATCCATCAAGTCTTTCTATCTTTCCGTTGGTGCCTTTTTGTTCACCGTGTGGGATGGGTGATGGGGGGTATGATATCATGTTACATACATTGGTGCTTTTTGTGTAGGAATTAGCTTCTCCAATATTGGCATACTATATGAATCAACCTTTAATACTGGTATAGTATATCATTAGGGGAGAAGCTAACTCCTACACAAAAACCAATGATATACTATACCAGTATTAAAGGCCAATTCATATAATATACTAGTATTAAAGGGAACAACTGCTAGGAGACAGTGTGTTTCCCAACACTGCAAATAATTCGAGAGTTTTATTTAAACACAACAATGGAAGGTGTGATTTTGAAGACATTCATACTATTTTGTAACATTCCATGTTGCAAAATAGTAGATGTTAAGAAGCAAGATAGTGTGTTTTCCAAAACTGGAAATAATGCAAGCATTTTATTTAAACACAACAATGCAGTCTGATTTGGGAGAAGACATTCATATTGTTTTGTAACATTCAATGTTGCAAAACAGTACATGTTCAGAAGCAATCAACCCACCGTGAGACAACCCTTTACATTTAAACAAGGAGATTCAAATAATTGAAACCCAACATTGTGTTTTCCAAATTGCAATTATTGTGTGCACTTTTTCTTTTCAATCATTCAAAATTTAAATGCAACAATGGAAGGGAGGTGTTATTTTGAAGAAATCCATACTTTTTTGTAACATTCCATGTTGCAAAAACATAGGTGTCAAGAAGCAAGACAATGGTTTTTCCAACTATGCAAATAATGCGAGCAATTTATTAGTTCCAATCAGGAGAAAGCTAACTCATAGACAAAAAGCACCTATGTATGTAACATTGTAACATGAGATTGAAATGGAATTTCAATTTCCTCATCTGATTCAACTAAATAACTGTTGACATTATTTACAGTGTTCAAAAAAACACTGTCTCCATATAAGGTGTTAAGCAACAAGCAACCCATATAGTGTTGTAAAACCCTCTGCAACTGAGACAAGACAGTGTGTTTTCCAACTCCACAAATAATGCAACCAATTTATTTGATCCAATCAAATAAAGAAAACGAAATGTCATTTGTTCTTGGATCATAATGAAAAAAAATCTTCATATTGAACTAATTGAAATGGGACAGTGTGTTTTCCAACCCGACATGTGTCACACAATTTGAGCAGGCTTCTATCCAATTGGGTCAAGAAGTTGGGTATGGTGAAAATCTAGCTAGTATTGTTCAAGTTTCCTGATAATATAAAATATAATTGCCTTGTGTGTTTGAATTCAAGTGCTATAAGCTTTTGAAGAGTGGAATGATTGGTATTGTCCATGAAATATTTCCACTGCTTTGTCAATGGTAGAAAGGATAGAAGAATGTATCTAGTTCAAATTAAAACCTACACTAAGCAGATGAGGCAGTGTGCAAATATTTTGAACAAGCTTATCTCACATAGGTTGGGTTTGGTTTGTAATATGCCTATTGATCTAGTTCAGTTGAAAATCTAAGACTATTTTTAGATTATTGCTAAAACCTTGGATTTGAGTAAAATAAGAACTACAAAATGAGGCGCAGTTTATTTTGAAATGGATATTTCAGGGAAAATGGAAAGTTGTCGTGAACAGGTTGGTTGGTAAAGAAGTGTATATTAACATAGCCCCCAACATAGGTGTCAAGAAGAAAGATAGTGGGTTTTCCAACTGTGCAAATAATAAAAGATTGTGAAGACATTCATTTTGTTTTCTAAAATTGTAAGTTGCAAAACATTGGGTTTTACAAAACCCTAAACCCACTTAAAGTTTGAAAACAATTTACAAACAAAAACCATCATTATATTTTAAACCCCTTTACAATTAACAACGCAAATCATTACAAACCCCTCAACTCACTTTTTGCAATCTCCCCTTGCTCTGCAACCTTTCATTCACAACTCAATGGGTGTTTTAATAACAAAAGCTTTGAACAAAAACACAACTTTAAATCCACATTTCATTACCTGTTGGTGTAATGGTGAGATGGTTGCCCCGTTTGTGGTGCAACCAAGGTTCAAATCCCCACCTAGACCTTAGCGGTGTATACCGGTTTGGTCCCAACTGTTTAGAGGTAAATAAGGTGGCAATTGATCTTGGAGGACATGTAGGTGATCTTGGAGGGCGTGGTGACTGATCGTGTTGGAGGTGTGTGCTACTCATGGATCTAGTTTCCTATTGGTGTGTGTTGATCGTGGACTATTGTCAAACCCACACAGGTCTTTCATGTCTGGAAAGTTTTGTATTAGACCTGTGTGAGTCTTTCACTCCTTCTGCTCGATTGGTCTTGGAGATATAAGGACCACACAAAACAGAGGAATGTCGTTGTTCTAGCAGGGAGGTCGATGGGACTACTAGTAGGCAGAGCATTGGGTGACCAATGGTGGTGGTGGTTTAACGGGGATGAGGCCCCCTGAATATGGTCTCACTGGTTCATAGCTCCAGTCAAAAGCGTTTAGGGTGTTGCCCCTTAGCAGTGATTTACCAAGCAAAAAAATAAAATGCAAAATAGCTCTTTGGACAAATTTTTTTGCCTTACCTGGCAACTTTGTCCAAAATTGACGTTTTGATAGTCAATTTTATGGTTTTCGGGCCTTCTAAGCACAATGGCAGGGTCAGATTTGACCCAAAATGCTTCAAAATGATGGCTCCTTGTTGGATCTGGCAATGAACCTCCCACTTCAAATTGTTGCAGATCTAGCCTCTGATGTTTGTTTTAAGCGAAATAAAGGGAAGATATGAATGTCTCAGCTACTCTGGACTCAGTGGTGAGCCCAAAATCTCTCCAAGAAGCTTCAGAAGACCTGTAACTGACAAGTGACTGAATGACCCACCCGCAAAAACTAATATTTTTTTTCACACCTTTCTGATTCTCTAGATCATCATACGATGCAAGAGAAGAGCATACTTAGTTTTTGAAAAAAAAACTCAACACTCTTAGATTTTTTGAAGGATTGATAACCCACAACTCAAATTTGGCTCTAATACCATGTGAGATTTTCTAACTAGCCTACCCAAGAATCTAATGACCGAAGGAAAGAAAAACCAAAAATATGAGGAATAAACTGTATTCCTCTCAAGAATGCAAAGCTATATTCAACTTGAGAATTAAGAATTACAAAGGAAATTCCTTGGTTATATCTAGGCCAAGGGGAGAGATAGATGCAACTAGATTATGACAAGTGTTGGAATCCTATAAGGTGTGACAACTCATGTCATTAAAGGATCAACCACCTTATCCCTATGTAAAGTTCAGCTAGTGTGAAGAGGACTTTAGTGGAGAACTAGCTAAGAACGAACAAGTTATATAAAGTACCCCTTTCACACTAACAAAAAGCGTAGGAGGTTGGTTTCAATTATTTTATGTTTGTTTTTGGTTGAATCTGTAAAATGTTGAAAAGGTTTTGAATATTTAGTTTAAGAAATTCTTGTAATTTTATGTGTTGTTTTTTTATTGTGATGGGTTGTTTATGGGGATGACTCTCTTCATTTTTTAGAGCTCCCCACATATGGGGTTGAGAAAGGATGAACCTCCTTTGGGGGAATCTCCAAAATTTTGAGGTGGATTTTGGGTATGAGTACCCAGTTATTTATTGGTGTATGGATTTGGGTATGAATACCCCTTGTTTATGAAACGTTGGTGTATAGGATGTGGAGTTGGATGGAGTGTGAAATATGATGTGGAGAGAAGTGTTGATATAGTTGTGATATAGTTTTTCAATGGAGGATTCTATTTACACTGGTTTTGTGTATTAAGCATTTTCAAAACATATGAATCTTTAAACATGATGGAAGAAAGGTTTTTTTTTTTTTTAAAAAATATAACAATTTTACTATTTTCTAAAAACAGTAAATGTTCAACTCAAATAGAAACACGGAGGGCATAATTATTCGATAGATTAATGTTTTAAGGTTTACATTACTAATTGTTGAAGGATAATTATCGATGGAATAAATGGCATGCAAAATTTTATTAATGAGTCAAGTGTTATTCTTAGAGTTATTAGTTTCAAACATAGACATTTAATAAATTTTGGGTGTAGAACTTGTTATGTTAGGCATGCATAAAATAATGCAGTGAATAGGAATTGACTTCAAGTAAAAAAAAGACATTCAATAAGTATTCTCTCCCCTTCAATAATATTTAATTTTTAAACTTAGGGATAAGTGATAGTTCCTGGGTCTTTGCATGCTTTTTTTAGTGACGTTAAATATTATTTTCACTTCATTCTTTTCTAGTTTGTGTTAATTTTACTGCATGAAATGGTAGTTCTAGTAGTGATAAATTTGTGTAATTATAATACTAATATATGTGTTATTAAAATCAATATTAATAGGAATATTTTATATTCTTACCATTATTATGTTATTATGATCATGTGTGATTAATCAGTATTAGTGTTTATACATTGTTGTTACAAAAAAATTGTTAGTTGTGTTTTTACCTTATGTGATATTTAGGGCATGACATAGATCTCCTCTATTTAATTAATTTTGAAAAGGAATTTAAGAAAAATTTAAATGGGTGAGGAATGAATCTCAACCCTGGATAAGATTTCCTCCCACCCTTGGATTAAGGGCACTTCTCAAGTTACCCTAATCTTGTGTTCATAATACTATTAGTTTTTTTATTCTCATTTGGCTCATTTTAACAGTTGTAGGTTGCAGAGAAAGCTCTTTGTGCAAAGAATAGAATGATTCATTAAAAACTACCATTATCTATCTATTTTTAGAGCTTAATCTTATTATTTTCTTTCTTTACATTTTCGGATTTTATTTTATAGGAAAAAATTATTTATTTGCCTATTTTTATTTTCCTTTTGATATTGTAGATCTTCTACCAACAAGTTTGGACGATGAATTTTATAAATGTAATAAATAGGGGTAAAAATGTATATACACACACATTGTTTTAGGTTTCCATGGGTTTGAATCATTCCATTGAATTGGTAAAAAATTATAGGTTTTGATGGTGAATAAATACATTTTTTTATTTCACAAATGTTTCACAAACAATTTTAAAATATAAAATCATAGTTTAAGATACAAAATTTCTATCAACATTTATGAATTTATTTTTACAAAGATAACATATAATTAATTGTTTGCTCTAGCATTTACAACTTTATGGTTTTAAAATATTAATTAAATTTACATCTCTATATTATCCTTATCAATAGTAATATATATACAAATGGTGAACATGTGTTTATAGAAAGTTTATAGATTCTTTCCCACAATCTACAACATGGACCCACTAAAAATAGAGATGCCAAGAAACCAACCTTTCCACAAAACCAATTCCTTTATGATAATGTCAAATTTCTACCAAGAACAACTAAAGATATCTTCTCAATGCTAATGGGAATTGACCTCTTGCTAAAAATCAATCTACCCCCAATATTGGGGTCACAAGGTAAACTAATAAATATTTTAATATTCTATACACAACAAAGCACATTAATACAACACACTAACACATAACAATAATTTCCAATTCCCAAATACCCCCAAATAAAACAACACAATTACACTCTTAAGAGGACCATGAAGAGGGAAAGTTTTGAACACTATCATTGAGGAAAAGAGTGTCAAAATTACTCAAAGTTCTTACAACATATGTAATGTCACTTTTCCTCCTAAATTTGTTTAAGTATTAGTAATGAATTTAATAGATTAAATGTTAGAGTTAAGATAATTTACAAGATGTAATGTTACTAAAATGATGTGAATAACTAATATAAAATAACCAATTTAACTATAATATATAATAATTAGACAAATATTTTAATGTAAATAATTAACATAGTAAATTGAATATACATCTATATAATTCAATTAGATTAACATCAAAATCATATAGATAGTATTCCCAATATATTGTAGCATCAATATTTTTTAATACTTATTAGAATAACACTTGGAAAATCCACTTTCACCCTAGGAATATGTTGGTGGTATTAGCTCTTACTAGGGAACAATCTAGGAGGAAACAATTCCTTTCAAAACACAACACACTATTCCGCTCTACACAAGTGCTAGTTCAAGAAAACAATGCTCAACACAAGTGCACACCAAGCTTTGGCTAGGACAATCCTGAGTATACTTTGTACCTTGAGTTGGACACACTTTGTGTGCCCCTTTCTCCAATTCCCATAGCTAACCAAACCACTTTCTTCTTCCTTGAATGTTCTCTCCCCTTTTTCCAAGTCTCACATGAATTCCTTATACATCCTTTTAAGGGGTGTTTTCCAAACCATCACACCCTTTCACAAGAGTTTCCTTTTAATAATTATTCATCCCCCTTTAAAAGAGTTTTTATACATATTCTTTATTAATCTCTCTTTAAACCAAAGGATCATAATATCCTTTATTTTTTCTATCTTCCCTTTAATTCTAAAGGGGTCTTTCATAACCTTCTCTTCTCTTGGAGAAAAAGTCACATAAAAACATATCACAATAATATTTCTAATTTGTCCTTCATAACCCACAACATCTCCATAGAGCTTCCCAATTCACAAGATGCAAATAAGGGTACTCTTACCTTAAAAATTTCCCCATGATAGTCCTATTAACTCTACCCCAATACATAGGGTGTTATAAATCAATTTGGAGAGCCTACCCAACAATACTATCCAACACTCAATTAAACACATATAACAAATACCTAAAGTGAAACATATAAAAAATAAAATTTCACACACATGAAAAAACACTAATAACATAAATGTGCCTCCATCAATTTCTACTTAACCATAACTAAGGGTTTATGACCCTCCCTTAATTAATAATTTCCAAACAAGGCTTGTGAATCTTATTGAAGACCTCTCCCAACCTCTCCTAGCATTT
Organism: Sequoia sempervirens; assembly: GCA_007258455.2. Taxonomy (NCBI): domain Eukaryota; kingdom Viridiplantae; phylum Streptophyta; class Pinopsida; order Cupressales; family Cupressaceae; genus Sequoia; species Sequoia sempervirens. The sequence continues at coordinate 94,540,915 of VDFB02000003.1, forward strand.
CCAAGCTTAACTCAATCTATTCTAACTCAATGCTTAGAAAATTTCTTCAAAAATTCCAAAAATTTCTCCCTCAAGTTCAGAGAGAAGAATAAATAGAAAAGATAAACCTCCCATCCTTGAATTTGGAGGTGACACTTGTTACCTCCGCGTTAGATCTTGCACCAACTCTAAGATTCATACCTTATTAACACCTACCTCCTTTAGAAGACTCTCAAGTGTCTTCATTTTGAATATTCCCTTCCAAGATGGGCCTCCATGTGTCCTCACCTATGGCGATTCATAGAGGATCTTATCCTCAACCCCAACAAACCCAAAATAACCTAGAGTATGGGATGGGGTGGTGATATATCACCCAACCGCATCCTAACCTCCTTTTAATTTAATCACCATTTGAAAATGATAATTTTAGAAAGTTATAAAATAGTTTTATAAGAATTTCTACACTCAAAAATGACCTTAACCCATAGTAATATAATCTAGGATCTTAAAATTAACTAAAAGGAATAACAATACTAATGCAGGAGCATCCAGTGGTGTAGGGGCAATCTTGCATCACCAAAAAAAAATATTTTTCCTTATTTTATTTAGTTGTTTTGAGTCCCATGATGGCACTTAAAGGGTGTAAGATAGACATAAGTTAGAAAAGGTGAAAAATGATCACTTACTATTTTTAGTAATTTGGCCTAAACGGGCTCGTATGGTCCTGAAAATTTACCCCAAGGAGCAAAACTAGAAAATATTTTTGGTGGAAAAAGAATTAATACCTTGTACCATTTGGAAGATATTAAAGTTTTTGTCAAGAGAAATTTCTCTAATGTAGCTTCAAATTTAAATTTTAAAACCTTAGAAGCCCCTAAAAAGCTCAAAAAATGGACGAAATAATCTTCAAATGATTTCAATGTTGTAGATCTCTTTGACAGCTTTCCAACGATATATTATAATAAAAATTGAACATCTGAGTCAAAAGTTATGGCTTTGGGAAGCTACCCCACTAAAAATTGAATTTCATTAAAATATCTTTCTAGGCGAAAAATCAAATGACTGGACTTTTGGCACCAAAACAAAAGGGAAAGTTATACTTTCTAGAACATTCTATGGCAATTATTGGTGTAAAATAAAAAGGGTTCAGTGGAGGTTTTATGGTGGCTCTGTTAGTGTAGAGTGTGGCTCCAAATAATTGATTTTCTTTTTAGAGTTGATGTTGTTGTAATGAATCAAGCCCGTGTGGTTGTAGCATTGTAATTTATGAATCTGTAATTTCATTTTCTAAAAGTAATTGAAAGTGAGTTATTTTTTGTCTTACATCTTCTGTGTTTATATCTATTTTTGAGTTGTGTGGATTTTGGGTGGTGTAGCCCTCATCAAATACTCACTTTAAACCACTTTAAAATCCCAAGAAAGAAAACTCCAAAAAAAACCACTTAATTGACCAATCTTCTCAACACATAATCTTTTAACACAACTAAAATAATACAAAATTATTTTACATAAGAAATTACCATAATTTTCAAATCACTTAAGAAACACATTCACAATATAATGTAAAAATCCACATCATGTGTGACCTTAGTTCCTCCATATGAACTAGGGTAAGCTTATTAACTAGTTGAACACAATTAGGTTTACCATGTAATCTTGATTCCCATTGGCAATAGTCCTATGCACTTAGACATAATTGTTGGTTTTGTATATTAGTAGTCATAGCTGAAGCATCGAGTAATAAAATGCAATTAATTAAACAACTATTATCTATAACTCCATCAAGATCTTTATAGAAACATTTCATTCCTCAATTGATCCTTATTTGATAAGATATATATATATATATATATATATATATATATAAGATCATTATTTTCACCACATATGTAATCTAACCATAACCATTGAATTGTAATTTATTCCACACATAAGAATTCACATTAAAATAAAATCATCTAACCAAACATTAACCATATAGATAATACTATTTTATAATAAGAATCAATCATGTCCATAGATCAACTAAAGACACTAGCAAGTCAACAATCCACATCATAATTCTTAGAGTAATAATTTATTAGCTAATAGGCTAATTTCACTTTATGCACTTAAGCTAAACTTGGGAGTGGTTTTTTCTTTTATTAGATTGAGCTATTATTAGATCATTATGTCTCATCACATAGGATGACACTTTTCATGATCTAATACCTTTCTCATTTAGGGTTTGCTCTTATAGCATTCTCCTTTGTATTATTCAATTCTATAAGTTTTTTTATTTGAGAAAACAACAAATTATTGTTTGCAACTCTCGTGCGTGTAAGGTGTTCTCATATGCTATTTGATCTTGCTTTGTGTTTGTTTCACAATTTCAACATTGTATCAGAGCGTAAATTCAACAAACCCCTTATTCGAATTTTGAGATTTTCTTCAACTAGGGTTACTAGAGCATCAAATATGGAAATTTCATTATTTTTTATAGATTTTGGACTTAAATTTTTTTGATGCATGATGGAGAAAACAAAGATATCCATTGCATTTAGGAGGCTAAATAGATGAAATTTAAAGATAAATTTTCCTATATTCTATCGAGATCTTCTAACAAAAACAATTAAGTATAAGGACTGTATTGCCCCTATACATGACATATGTTTTCTTTTTTTTAATCACCAAATTAAAAAAATGGCATTAAAAATAGTGGGGGTACTTTTTGGTACTCGCAAGGTACTTGCCACAATAGGCCTTGCGAGCCCATACCTAGGCAATGGGACACTCATAAATTTTCCAACCACTATCTGCCACCTAGTGGCCATTCAAGTCATTGTTGATATAAATCCTTTCAATTTCATGACTTCTAGTAGCTCATGGAATATTTCGGGTTGACTGGTATGATCGCTAATTTTGAAGAAAATGACATCTATGAAGAATATTTTGAGTGGTTTGAGTATATTTCGGCCAACATCTTTTTGGAATATTCTGCAACTTTTTAATTTTTTGGCACTCAATTTTTTTTGTCGATGAAGGGAATATTCCAATAATATTTTGTTGACATCATGCTAATTTCAACATGATGCTAGTCATACAGCCAAACCTTTTCCCCCCTCCTAGCCCCCATTTGTCCTAAGATAACAGCTTTTTAAAAAAAAAATTGGCCATAACTTGGGCATATGATGTCAAATCATGCAAACAAGATATTGTCAAAAAATTAGTTTGACCTACTTTCTAGTGGTTTGGGTCTCATCATCAAATTTTTTTGGTGGTTCATTTTATTTTTTGTTCAAGTCAGATGTGTTATTTTCACTTTCAAGATCACAAAATTTGACCTATTTCTTTGTTTTTTGTGATTCTTGCAGCATTGAAAAGGTCTTCTAGGGCTCTTCACAGTTATCCATGCACTTTTTCCAATTTTGTCTCCAAGTACATTTTATTCAATTTTTTGTGTTTTCACATTGAGGTGAATTACTTGGATGTTTTGGCTTCTAAAATTTTTATGTTTATGTGGGATGACTTGTTTTTGGCTATGGGTAAGTGAAAAAAGATGGGGGACCAAAAAGTGGCCACTCTACTTTTTGGTCCCAAAAAAGAGAAAATGTGAGCATGTTATAATGAAATGTGCTCATATTATGGGTTGGTTTACACATAATTCACATGTCTTATTTGAATGCTTTCACAAAATGTGAGTGTGTTATAACGTGTTCGCATTATATTTTCTTTCTTTCTTTCTTTTTTCTCTTTCTCCTTCTCCTTCTCTTTTAGTGAAAGTATAAGTTGAAAAATTTATATATGGACATTTAATTTCTTACACTTTAAGTTATATTTCATGTATATAGTTTTAGGATGTTTGAGAGTGGTTTCGGATCTCTAAGAGTTATAATGAAAATTCTAGTTTTTGGAAGATCTTATAATTTATAAGGTAGTTAAATTTTAGTAATCAACAAGTTGTATCATCTTTCTCTCTCTCTATCTCACTCATTTTTTTATCCCTTACACTCTAGAACTCTCACTATTTCTATCCCTTTATTTGACTCTCTCTCTCTCTCAACTTCTATCTATCTCACCTCTCTCTCCATCCCTCCTCCCCCCTCTCTCCTTCCCACTCTACTTCTGTCTATCTCACCTCTCTCTCCCTCCCTACTTCTCCCTCTCCCAGGTCTCTCTCCCCTTTCCTCTCTACTTCTCTCTATCTCACCTATCTCTACTTCTCTATATCTACTCTCTATCTCCCCATCTCTCTCACTCACTATCTCTCTCTATAATTAACTCTTCCTACATGAAGAAAGAAAGATAGGTGGAGGGATGAAGAGTGGATATAGAGAGAAGTAGATATGGAGAGAGAGAGAGAGATATAGAGAATTAGAGAGGGAATGATGGAGGGAGGGAGGGAGAGACATAGAAGTAGGGGAGGAGAGAGAGAAAGAGAGGCGAGATAGAGAGAATTTGAGAGAGAGGGGGTAGGTGAGATGGACAGAAGTGGAGAGGGAAGGAGGGAGAGAGATGGAGAGAGAGTGGCGAGATGGGGAGAAGTAGAGAGGGAAGGAGAGAACAAGAAAGATAGAGATAAGGAGGGAGGGAGAGATATAGAGGGATAGGTGAGATATATAGAAGTAGAGATAGAGGGAGGGAAGGAGGGAGGTTTGGAGAAAGAGAGGGGGGAGGGAGAAGTAGAGAGGGAGAGAGAGATAGGAGGGGGGAGGTAGTGACAAAGAGAAAGGGAGAGAGAATGGTGAGATAGAGAGAAGTAGAGAGAGTAGGGAGTGAGAGAGAAAGAGGGGGGAGGGAGGGAGAGAGGTGTGTGAGAGAAAGAGAGAGGAGAGGTAGGTAGAGAGAGGGAGAGGAGAGATATAGAGAAGTAGAGAGAGAATGAGGGAGGGAGAGAAAGGAAAGGAGGGATAGAGAGGTGAGATAGAAAGGTGTATAGAGAGAGATTGATGGATAGAGAGGTAGGTAGAGAGAGGGAATGGGAAGATAGATAGGAGAGAGGGAAGGAGAGGGAGGGAGAGAGGGAGGTGAGAGAGAGAGGTGAGAGAGATAGGTTAGAGAGGTGAGATAGAGAGAAACAAAGAAAGAGAGAGAGTAGAGAAGGGGGTGAGAGGTAGGGAGATAGAGAGAGGTGAGATAGAAATAGAGAGGGGAGGGGAGAGAGAGGTGGGGAGATAAAGAGAAGTATAGAGGGAAGGAGAGGGAGAGAGGGAGGGGGAGAGAGGGAGAGAGAGATAAGTGAGATAAAGAGAATTAGAGAGAGAGGGGGGTAAGGAGAGAGAGATAGAGATGTTAGAGTATTTAAGTTTTATCTTAGGGAAAATTATTTTGATTAGTTTTTTCCCGTACTGGGTAGTTTTTCCACCCGACATCTTTCTCATGGCTTTAAAAGCCTGTATAGTATGTAAATTAATTATCTCATATTTTTCCTCCTTCTGGTGAAATAGCCTATGTGTGCTTCTCTTGTTCTTTGGTGAAGGTCTATCTTGTAAATGGTGATCTTGGGCTCCACCTTCATCGTATTAGAGCAAACTGTTTTGCAACCCTTCCTGTGAGAGTTTTTGCTAGAGAGAGTTTTGAGATCGATTTGTCTCGACATTTGAAATTTTTAAAATTTCAAAATTTCCTATTTATAGATTTTGCTGGGAATGATTTAAAATTGAGGAGGGTTGCAGTAAAAGTCTGGAGGCTAATTCTTATTGTTGTTGGCATTCATTTTCTTGAAAGCTTTTTTTTTGCTAGTCATTTTCCTTTGTGTTGGGCTTGATTTCCTTGTGTGGCAGTGCATTACACCAGTGAAGAGACCCGATCTTGTTTGGAAAGCTTGCATAAACCATTGGGGAAGGCACTGAAACTTGAAGAGGCTGCAATCTCTCCTATTGAAGGGCATTTTTCTTCTTTTGAGAGGCCCAATTTTTTTTGCTATGCTAGGCATGATTCCTATTGTTTGGAAGGCTTGGTAATTTGGAGAGACGATTCTTTTTGATTTGTGGAGGCCATGTTTTCAATAGAGGCCGAATTGTAGTATATTGGATGATATCTCCACTTATTTGGGTACATCTCTGTCATCAAATGCCTATGTAAAGAGGCAGTCATTTTCAGCCACCCCTTGTGGCATTTTCACCAACATAGGTCCCTTGTGACTATCCCTTTGTAGCTGCAATTTTGAAGACCTTGCCACGATTTGCATTGGAGCACATTTTTTCTTGCAGTGAGAAGGTGAGGTGATTTGAAATAAGAGGGTCAGTTCTTGCTGAGACTGCCATTGAAAGAGGCAACATTTCAAATCATTGGAGGCAGTGATTCCTAGAGGCTACAATTTTCAGTTTGAAAGGAACCCAATCTCTTTTTGGTGGCGTGATCTCAGTGCACTCGAGGCAGCGATTTGAAAAGAAATGTATATCTAACCACTGTTGTTGAGAGGCATGTATTTTCTTCTGTGGAGAGGATCAATCTCTTTTTTCTGTTGCTAGAAGATGATTTTATGCTATTACTGCAAATTTGTTGAGTGGAGTTCCATTTCCTTGTCGATTGGAAGCAACCATTTTCTGTTGATGCAACATGAATCTGTGATTTGGGGAACGATTCAACCACAATAGGCATAATTTTCAATCAAACTTTATACATTTATAAAATTTATAAATAAATATTTAGGGTTTTGTTGTGCAACCAATTGGTGTGGGCCCCAGTTTTGAAGTGGTTTGAAGTTTTTTTGGGACATTAATCCCACATTGAGCCCAAAGATGTGTTGATTGGTCTTCATATATCCCATGCTTGCATTGTTCATGCGAAGTTCTAGAACTTTGGAGGCAGTGGATAGTCTTCTGGTTGTGAAGGTTTAGTGCCTTGGTGGAGTTTGCTTGGTGTTTGGCACAATTTTTTTTCCCCATGCTCAATGTGGTCACATGGGTGACTTGAATTAAGCCCCTTGGTGCATTGAAAGTGCCTCTATAGGCCTTTTTTCATTTTTGCATATCTTTTGCAAATGAAGGCCATTTTTTGCAAACCACATATCAACGGAAAGGTATTTTTGTCACCTTTGCAGTGGTTGAAGAATTTCTCTCATATTTTCTTGTTTGGTGGTGATTTTAATTTGTTGAAGTTCAATATTGGTGTTGATGTGTTTTTTTAGAGTTGCTTGATTCTCAGCCATCTTTTGCATTATTGCTTCCTGAAGTATTTTAGGAAGGCTTCTTTTGTAGTATTTGGGAGTTTCTAATTGTTGTTGAAGGTTATTGTCTTTGTTTTTTTGAGGTTTTTCCATAGTTGATTATGGAGTTTTCATTTCATCTTGTTGTGATTATGTTGAAAAAGGGAAACTATAAACAATGGAGAGATGGTATCATAAAAAATCTTAGATGGCTTTGAACATTTGTTGCCACATTTGTATAATATAGTTCCTATTCCTGGTACTGATAGTAAGAAAGTTGCATGGAATTGCAAAAGGGATCATGTCGTAGGAGTTATTGCAATGCATATTGATGATGCCACCTTGGATGCTATTGATTATTTTGGTGTCCTTATATTCTTTGGACTAAAATTTGGGAGATACATGGAGATCTTGATACCTCGCTATTCCCAGATGATCCTATTTCAGATTGTCTTGTGCCTCTTCATTTTTCAGCCAAGATACCCTATGATCATGCTACTATATAGGAGTTTGAAGTTTTTCTATACTTTTAGTCTTCAAATGAATATGATGAGGGTTCTTTAGATGCTCCTTCTTCTCCATTAGAGACAGTTGATGTACCTTCACCTTCAATGATTCATCATGTAGAGTCATTGATTGAGGCTCCCATCATTCATGTTCTACAAGACCATTCATTTTTTGTTGATGATTCATTGAGCACGTCCAGTGATTCATCACAACTAGTATCTCATTGTCTTCCTGATTGGGACTCTTATTTGTCAGACATTGGTTCATTGTTCGTGGAATCTCACATTTCTGACTTGGAAGACACATTTGAGGGTACATCCCTCCTATTTGATGTTAGTTGTGGTACAACTATTGTCACCCCATTTCAACATCTGGATATTGTTCAACATTAGTTTATAGTGGTACCTTGTTTTTCACCATCTATTGTTATTGGACATGTTCCTGATTGGTTCGTGGCATCATCTTCCAAGGTTTTGGCAACACATGAGCAGATTCTAGAGACATTATTATACTTTCTTGCTTCTTTCTTTCAATTCCTATCTGGAATGGGAAGCATACCTACATTTTTATTTGGTTTTGTTTCTTTCGAAAGGGAGACATTGTTTGTCAACACTGGATCATGTTTTGTCTTTAGGCACTTACCATTTTTGTAGGTGATTACACATCGTGGGGGGGCTATATAGTCTCTCTCTTTCACTCTTATGGGGGGGCATTGATTGTATATATATTATGTATGTAGTCCTTGGGGGTGTGATTGAGTCCTCCATCCATGCATCATTTTTTTTTTTCTATTTTTTGGAGAGGGATTTTTTCCCACTAGGTTTTTCTCCTTTTCTCCGATTGTGAGAGATTGCATTGTAAATGGGTACCTAACATGGTTGTGTAGCTAGGACCTATATTGATTTTTTGCATTTTTGCATCTTCATTCTCCCTAAGTTGCACTTAAGGGGGGGTGTTAGAGTATTTAAGTTTTATCTTAGGGAAAATTATTTGATTAGTTTTTTCTCGTACTAGGTAGTTTTTCCAACCGACACCTTTCGCATGGATTTAAAAGCCTATACAATATGTAAATTAATTATCTCATATTTTTCCTCTTTCTGGTGAAATAGCCTATGTGTGCTTCTCTCGTTCTTCGGTGAAGGTCTATCTCACAAATGGTGATCTTGGGCTCCACCTTCAAGAGAGAATGAGAGGAAGAGAGAGAGAGAGAAGGATGAATAGGTAGAGAGGTAGTTCCTAAGATCAAGGGAGAGATAGTCAGATAAAGGGATGGAGATAGTGAGAGAGAGATGCCTAGAGCATAAGAGATAAACAATGAGTGAGATAGACAGAGAAAGATGATACAACCTTGTGATTACTAAAATTTGACCTCCTAATTATTGAAATTTGACATGATGATTATTGGTAATGTCAAGCTCTCTTAGCTATCTAACTATGTAATTTTTTTCATGTTTTGAGTATGTTAATGTTTTCATCTTTAATTTCTTTTGTTAGTGTATCCAAGTTTTTTTTCAAAATTTAATGTGTTGTATTTTTTACTTTCCTGTTTAACCATTCATCAAAATTTCAAATAAATTACTTATTTAGAAAATAGACTCCATTTTACACATATTAAAAAAATATATTTTCGATCAGTTTTTAACATTGTTACGGAGGAGCGCGCTCAATTTTCTATTTTTCATAATTTTTTCCAATTTAAAAATTAGTAAAAAAATCATATATTCATTAAAATAATAGTTAAAAATTTAGGGATAAACTACATGGTGTTAGCTAATTTCTCACTAAAGTAATTTTTAAAATATTGAAAAAAAGTTTAAAACATTTTAGGGGAGCACACTAGATGTTATGTTATGTTTTGTTTTGAAAAAAATAGGACCGATTTGTATGGCCCCCTTTTTGAACCCCTTAATCTCTACCATTTTAAAAAAAAAATAGTAGCTTAGAAAGTAGATTCAGAGCACTACGACTTTTGTTTTTGTTGCATCTTCATATTTTGAGTGTAACTATCTTCAATTTCTCATCCAAGGTTAGTATTTCCTTATTTAGGGAAAACGTGGTCACTTAATACCCCTTTTTGGTCCCCCATATTTTTTGCGCTTACCCCTATTCTACATGTATTTCTATATTTTTTTCTCCTTGGGAATTGTAGACATATTTTCTAAGAATTTTCTCTTTTATAGTTGTATTAAGAAAAAGTGCCACTCTAGTATCTCTTTCTTGGGGATTTTGCACACCCTGTTATGCATTTTTGTACTCGCACTATGTTATGAAGTGTTAGGAGGAGTTGTGTAGTGCCTTGTTTTGTCATCACACCTTTGTAAAGTGAGTGTCCCTCCATGATGACATTGAATCCTTGTGATTCTTACTTCATGTGTGTGCCTTGGTTTTCCCATCTTTTTTTAGTTGCAGGTACTCTTTTGTGCACATTTAGATGTTTCTTCTCCTTCATGCACTACTTGGTGACACATCATTTCAGTGGACCTATCTTTCCTCTCCCTCATCAACATTATGGGGGGTTTCTACTATTGGTGCTAATGCTTCCTTGGTTTCACATTGGAGTGATCTATGTATCTAATTTTTGCTCCTATGTACTAGTCGGATGTAGCGATTAGTTACTCATGCATTTAGGTGAGATGGAGAACTTACCATATAAATACTCTTTTATTCCTATTTTTGGAGGTGACCTTCCATTTTCACTTGATCAATGCTCTCCAAGCTATTGGTACCTATATTTTTGAATTGCATTTTGCATGGTTGAGTAGTTTCGTTGGGGTTGAACTCATGTAAAGTCATGTGCTATTTGTATCTTCGCTACCAGATGTTTTCCTTTGTTTTCCATCTAATAATTTTTCAATTAGTTTTTTTAGGGGCACTCATGCAGATTCTTGTCTTCTTGATCCTTATCATCATCTATTTTAGAGGAGATTCTTCATTGTAGCACTATAGTAGTCATCTTTCAACAATTGTCTACAACTTCTTCATGCTTTAGAGAAGTTCTTCATGGGAACCTTATTCTTTTTGGTACATTGGTTTGGATGCTTCTTATTCCTTCATTCACCTTTCTCTCTTTTCAAGAGGAGTTTTTTGCATGAAGTTTGATCCTTTTCTTCAGTTATGAAAGATTAGATTGTCTGTACATGGGTACCTCATCAAGCCTTGTTGCCAAGACCCATTCATGCTTTCTTTTCTTCTTATACATTCACTTTTAGAGTTTTCTAGCTACTCCCTAAGTTACACTTAAGCAGGGGTTTGTTAGAGTAATCGTTTATTAGCTATTAATTAATATTTAATTTATGAGCTAATTAATTAATATTTAATTTATGAGCTAATTAATTAATATTTAATTTATGAGCTAATTAATTAATATTTAATTATTAGCTAATGAATTAATATTTAATTTATTAGCTAATTAATTAATATTTAATTTATTAGCTAATTAATTAATATTTAATTTATTAGCTAATTAATTAATATTTAATTTATTAGCTAATTAATTAATATTTAATTTATTAGCTAATTAATTAATTTTTATTTTTTTTGTGGTAAGTACTACCTAAGGGGGTAGCTCCCTCTATTGATCTAAAAATAAGATTACATCTGCCATACGACATCAATGGTATAGAGAAAAACATTTCATTCTTACATAATGAGAATATTATGTGATTCAGAACGAATATGTTCTCGTAGCCCATCCAGAATTGAGTCAACATCAAAGATAGCCTCAGACGAACACATCTACAAAGTCACCCCCAAGTTTTCCATATAGTCTTCAGATGTGTTGGCCTCTCAATAGACATGGTTGATTGAGAATGCATCCAATTTCTCTAGTAGTTGACCGATTAGACTCAAAGCACCTTTCAGTTTCCAATTTTGGATCATCCTTTTGGACACAATATTGACGCAAATCAAAGAGTCACCCTCAATTTCTATTTCCTTATATCCCCTTTCCACGCACATGCATAACCCCCATGCCAGAGCCACAAACTTGGCTTCATTATTGGTAGCTACACCAACTGTCGGTTAATGCCCAGATGCAAAATCCTTGCTAGTTTTGGATTATGCACCCAATACCAACCACCCTTGAATTTCCTTTCGATGCACTATCAAAGTTGAGCTTGACATTTTCTTTACGCAGTGGTACCCATCTTGCATCTGGCAGCAACTTCCTACTTATATTCAGGACAATATTAGGTGTCTTTAAGGTGGGCCATTCTTTTTGAATGTGATTGTCCCATTTTGTATTCCTCGTGTCTTTAGACCTGCACTAGTTGGAATTCTCTACCTCACAAATGCCTTCCTCAATCTTTCTGATTGCACTTTCCACTAGAAGGCTTGACTCTCTAAATCTTCTACGATTCCTCTCCTTCCAAATGTGCAATACGACCATTGATGGAGTTGTGATCCAAACATTCGCCCAGGCAGATTTCGCATTGCCATTCAACCAACTATAGATGAACTCCATTAAGTTCAACGGTCGAGGGGTTGACCAACCAAGAGAAGACATGAACCAGTCCCAACATCTTGAGGCAAATTCACACAATAGGAGCAAGTGATTGGCAGTTTTAACTTCTTTGTTACATAGCGAGCAACAACTAGGCCCGAGTATATCGATCACAACCAACCTATCATCAGTCAGAATGCGCTTATGCAATGCAGTCCACAGAAAAGCCCCAAACTTTGGTATTAGCCCAACGTTCTAGCATTGATATGTAATTAGAGGTTTACAATTAACTTGCAAATTAACTTAAATTACAGTTAATCCTGATCCAATAGAATTGCATGACTATGTTGTTTAACCATTGAAATTACAAACTAGGTTCATGTTTATATAATTTAATGAAATTAAGTAATTACTAAAGTGTTGTAATTAGAAAACAAATAAAAAATGAAAGGCAGGAGAGAGAAGAAGAATAAGACAAAAGCAAGAGAGGAACACGAGCTTGATAACGGAGTTCGTCCAATCAGGACTACGTCTCTGGGTCCGCTTCTCAATGATGGACCACTTTCATTAATGATGCCAAACTTGAATTTTCTTTGTTACATCAAAAACACATCCAAAAACCTGCAGAAAAACCTCTCACAATCTCTCTCAACACCTGAAGACGCTACAAATGTCTTCATGTATACAATAATCTCCCCCTTTTCCTAATTCCAATAAGCCTATTATTTCTCCAAAAGGATTCTCCACATTTCACAATAATTTCCAATGTCCCTGAAAGGCCAAAATCTTCCCCTTTTTATACATTTTATTTTTCCTAATATGGTTTAAAACCATATGATTTTCAAATTATCCCAATCTCCCATTTACAAAAATAAATCCCCTAAAAATAATACACCTGTTAAAATAAATAGCTCTTATATTTTCAGGCTTTACAATATTCTCATACAATATCATTTCAATTTGATAAACACCTTTAAAATTATCCTAAAAACCCCTTAGGATATTCTCACAAATCTTAACATGTAAATAGGGATATGGATTATCTTTTAATAATCCATGTAAATAGGGATATGGATTTCAAGCCTTAAAAATAGGGATATGGATTATCTTTTAATAATCCCATTAAAATTACATTTAAATCCTTTAATATTTGGGATTTTATATTTTATGATATTTTCCTCTTTTAAAATCATTATAGATTTGGGCTTCATGTTTCAAATATCTTTTATAAACCTTTTACAATCTTAAAGCCCTTTTAAAATATTTATGCATTTTGTTTTAAAGGGTTTGGCTCATATATTTTGGGCTTAATTTCTAATTTAAATAAGATAAATACCCTCAACTACTTATGCCACATCACCTTGTCTTGCCACGTTAGCAACAATGTTGATTGTACCTGTTGATTGTATATTCTGACTGTATAGGTCAACCTACCCTTTTGGAAACTTTGACCAGCTCTATCTTGCTCATACGAACTCCGTTTGACATTATTCAAAAGGTGTCAGAACTATATTGACAAGCCCTTCGATCTGAGACTACTTTTACCTAATTTGGAGATTATCTATTTTTCAGCCTTGCATCGGCACCCGATTCGCCTGTTTGACCGAACCTTTGACTGAGCATAACTTCTACATACAGACTCCTTTTGAGCCCATTCAAGTTGCATTAGGATCATGTCAGTGAGTTCTTTTTGATGATGCTGATTCAGTTGAATTTTGAGACTATGTTTTTTTTTGTCTTCTAGATCCTCTTGGATCATTCCTCTCAATTGAGAAGCTTTTGGACCTCCAAAAGTATTTTTTTACATAGAATTTAAGTGAGGGAATTGTTTCCTCACTTGCCTAGTATCGTTTGTCCACCCTGCTAGAATTCTGAACATCTTACCCATCACAAACAAGATGAAAAATAAGATAACATTGCTGATATGATCAACTGTATTCTCTTCAATGTTCACTGTCACATCCATCATCCACATAGAACTAACTAGTAGAAGAACAAGCAACGGTGCTGAATAAATTGATGTGAAGGAAAATGAATCAACTTTTTGAATCTCCTGAACAAGAACATTGTTAGAAAATGAATCATTCAAACCCTCTTTTACCATCTTTGGTTGAAGGCTTAACCATGCTTGCAACTGATCCTCACACTGTGTTGTTTGTGACACCCTATCATCTTCATGATTAGTATCATTAGTTGTTATAAACATGAGAGTTAAAGCATTTCTTACATTTACAATAATCTTCATATGCCTTGTTTTTACAACAGATCTATCATTCTTCATGTGATGAGCTTTTACAATATATTCAATTCCATCCTTAAAAAAATGGTACTTGTTATGTCCCCTGTAGAAAATGGATTTTTTATCATACAAGTAAGGACTACCTAGAACCATCCCATAGATGTCAAGCAGAATTACATCTAACTCTACCTCATCTACAAAATTTGATGTGATTGCAAATTAGAGTTTACATTGCTTTGACGCATGTAGCCGAGCATTATCATGCACCCAACCCAATGGATATGGCTTAGGATGAGGAGGTTTTTTTAATCCCAATTTCTTAACAACTTGTTCAAAGATTAGATTCACTTGTGATCCACTATCTATGAGTGTATCAATCTTATTTTATTTTGCAATAGCCCTTATATGAAACAATTCATTCCTCTTACTTTCAACAGGTACTTCATTACACTTTATAGAAGAAGCATGGGAACCAATATTGACAACAGGAATGTTACATTTTATACCCACAACTATGATCTTGGTTTCATCATCAAAATTTGATCCAAGATCATGCATGATAGATGTGGTCTTTTTCTTACCCTTTTGATCCTTGAACCATTTCAATTTCTGATTAGGATGCAATTTCCAACACTTTGCATCTTCGTTCCCTTTCTTCTTGTAGTGTGAGCAATAAGGCTTATCCTCCTCTTTCTTTACAATAGTTGTCCGCTGCATTTTCTCCTTCCTTTTCTTGCTCCCTTTGTGTTTATTGGAGTCCATTAAGAAACCATCATGGCTATTCCTCGAGCTTGTTTCCAGATGAATGGCTTGCACACTAACATCATCAAGGTTATTTGGATTAAACATAAGTATTGTATGCCTCAAATTTTCATGTAATCCATCTATATACTTTAACAAATTTTCTTGTGTATATAATGGAATAACAAAAATTAAAGCTCTTTTCCTAAACTCCTGTGTATAATCCTGTACACTTTGTCATTTCTCTTGCTTTAATGATTGCTAATTCATTACTGTTTTCTGCATATGACCTAATGGATAGAATTGTTTCTTTAATGCAGTTATAAACTCAAACCAAGAAGAAATAATTTTACCATATCGGCTTAGATCTTCATGAGTTCTGCTCTCCCACCAAATTAAGGTTGTGTCTCATAGGTAAAGAGTGGCTATTTGGATTTTTTGAAAATTCTTAGTAAACTTCTGAATTCTACAATAAACTTCAATTTGTTTTATCCAATTATCATTTTTTTCTGCATCTAGTTCTCCATTATAAGTTGGCCATTCAAATTTAACATCAAGCTTTAACAAAGGTGTATTAGCTTCAGACTGTACAGGTTGTTTCTTCTTTGAAGAAGAAGTAGACAAAGAATATGAAGAGGATGAAGAAGAATATGGGGATGGAGGTTCAGAAGGGTCACTAACACCTCCTACTCCTTTACCTTTATCATCTTTTGAAGTGGATTCACCTTCATTCTTCTTTTTGTTCTTTAGTTCCTTTTTCTTTTGTCCCTCTTGTCTCTCTTGGAAAAGAACTTCCACCATAGCCTTCATTTCGATAAATTCTTTCTGGAAAGCTTTCTCATGAAGTTCCGTAGGACTTTGTTCAACTGCCATTTTTTTTATCATGGATCAAACATTCATTTTTTTTTATCTTAGGATTGAACTATGTAAGTATACCTTCTCCTTGATTCAATTTCAACCTGGTTAACATTCACCACTTGCAATTTTTCCTGTTAAACTGCCTTGATACCACTTTGATCTATACATAAGGACATGTGTCATCCTCTGGTTGGTCCACATCATCATCATCATCCACAACTAGTGATACTAAGCATGAAGATGATAGGATGTCACAGACAACATAGTGTGAGGATTAGTTGCAAGCACAGTTAAGCCTTCAACCAAAGGTAGTAAAAGAGGGTTTGAATGATTCATTTTCTAACAATGTTCTTGTTTAGGAGACTCAACAAGTTGATTCATTTTCCTTCACATCAGTTTATTTAGTATTGTTTCTTTTTCTTCTACTAGTTCTATGTGGATGATGAATGTGACAGTGAATATTGATGAGAATACAATTGATTGTATCAACAATGTTATCTTATTTTTCATCTTGTTTGTGATGGGTTTGTAGACATCCAAATTTGGACACTTAATTTATCCAAATTTATCACTTTTCATCTAAGCATCCTTTTATTTGCTTTAATTAAGTAATATTACTATTATTTAATTAATATCCTTAATTCTGCCAAATCTCTAAGGTATTTAATTAATAATTAAATACCTTTCCCTCCTTAATCCCCTTTTCATCAAATGAATTAAATAAATATTACATTTATTTAATTCCTCACATGTCATTTTCATCTAATCCTAATCCATCTCATAATCTCTTCATTAAGGATGTGCACATGCCTAATCCTTGATTAGGATGTGTCACATCCTCCAACTTTTGCAAGTTGGCTTCTAATCCTCATTAACCCCTAATTATCCTCTAATTACTAATTAGTTAAACCTAATTAGTACCTTGGTCAACTCTCCCCATCCCCCAAGGAATTTTTAATTCCTTTTTATTCACCCTAGGTTCCCTCTTCCCCATGTGAATTTTTAATTCACATTTTATTCCTCCTAGAATCCCCTTTTCCCATGCATCTTCTAGAACCTTTGACTTGTCACATCAAGTCACATGTGACAAATTCCCACCTTTTGGGAACCTTGTCTTATCCACTAGATTCTTCCAATCATTGTGAATTTAAAATTCACTTTTATTCTCCCAAAACTTTCCCCTTCCCCATGTGATCATTGAAAGGTCACATCAAAGTACTTGGAAGGTACTTGTCCTTCCTCCACATCATCCTACCTTTATCCACTTCACATTCCACATGTCAAGATGTGAGGGCTTGTGAGTCCTCAACTCACCTTAGCCCTTCATCTTGACCTTGTTGGATAAATCCCAGCCATTGAATTCTCTAGAGAATTCAAGTTTCTCTATAAATACCCCTTCCTCTAAGGCATTTGGGGACTTAGCCATTTTGCAACTAAATGCTGCCATTTTGTGCACTCATTTAGCCATCAATCTCATCCATTTTCATTTGCATCCAAGCACATAGTTAAGCCTTGCATTTATCCATATCAAGAGCCATCAAGGAGCACACAAATCAAATCAAAATCAAGGGCCAACCAAGGAGTTTCAGCTGCAAAAAGGAGGTATATCTGTTTAACATCATTTTACACTTTCCTCTTTGATTTTACAAATTTCTTAGGCTAATCTTGAGGTGTTTCCTTATGTTTTTCCATTGCATTTTAATTGCTTAGAATAGGTTAAACATTTTGATATCACAGGGTCAAATGTTCAAAATTCCAGCAAGGTGGACAAATGATACTAGGCAAGTGAGGCAACAATTCCCTCACTTAAATTCTATGTAAAAAAAAACTTTTGAAGGTCCAAAAGCTTCTCAATTGGGAGGAATGATCTAAGAGGATCTAGAAGACCAAAAAATTCATAGTCTCAAAATTCAATCGAATCAGCATCGTTAGAAAGAACTCACTGACACGATCCTAACAAAAATTGAATGGGATCAAAAGGAGTCCATACATAGAACTTATGCCCAGTCAAATGTTTGGTCAAATAGGCAAATTAGGTGCTAATGCAAGGCTAAAAAATAGATCATCTCCAAATCAGGAAAAAGTAGTCTCAAATTGAAGGGATCATCAATACGGTTCTGACACCTTTTGAATCGCGTCAAACATAGCCTATATGAGCTAGATAGAGTCGATCAAAGTTTCCAAAAGGGTAGGTTGACCTGTACAGTCAGCAAATACAGTCAGCAGGTACAATTAGCATTGTTGCTAATGTGGCAAGACAAGGTGACATGGCATAAGCAGTTGAGGGTATTTATCTTATTTAAATTAGAAATTAAGCCTAAAATATATGAGCCAAACCCTTTAAAATAAAATGCATAAATATTTTAAAAGGGCTTTAAGACTTTAAAAGGTTTATAAAATATATTTGAAACATGAAGCCCAAATTTATAAATATTTTAAAAGAGGAAAATATCATAAAATATAAAAGCCCGAATCTTAAAGGATTTAAATGTAATTTTAAGGGGATTATTAAAAGATAATCCATATCCCTATTTTTAAGGCTTGAAATCCATATCCCTATTTCAATGGATTCAACACAGTCTTGCCGACCATTCAATATCATTCTGACGAGTGCACACCAGTTGATATCCTAACCGAACATAGTACATCCAAAACTTAGCACCTGTCCAAATGACTTCATCCTCATCCCCAGACAACCACACACGATGAGGAGACAGTAAATTCAATAAGGACTCTTTATCTTCATTAGAGATTCCAAAGTCTTCATCATTTATCCAATCACTCATTGAGTACCAACCAACATTGGTTTTGTGAGCGTATTGTATCACCTAGCTTCCTTTAGCACTTGTTACTTTATCCATCCAAGATCTATCCTGGAAAGTGTCTAAGAGAGCCGAGAACCTGTTCCATGAATCCTTCCAGAAGTCCACCTTAAGCCCATTCTCTAGCCTCTAGAAGATGTGATTAGTAATAATCTCCCTACAACTCCACAAGAATTTCCACACAGGTGAGCCACTGCTAGAGCTTTCCAGCGTGAATATGCGCTTAGGCATATCGTTGTCTAAATACTTTTTCCTTACCAGTTTGCACCATTACCTATTGGGGTTTTGGTAAACTTTCCAACAAATTTTTGCTCCTAAAGCACAATTTTGAAGCTCCATCTTTCTTAGGCCGGCTCCTCCCTCTTGTTTACTCCGGTAGGAAATATTCCAACTGATTAGTGGAATGCGTTTACCATCTTTATCCCCTTCCCATAGAAACTACTTCATGAATCCCTCTATGTCGCCTATGGCCTTGTTCGTCATTCCAAAATAGGGCATAACATAAATAGGCACCACCGAGAGTACATACTTTATCATAAGAGTGTGTCCGGCCAAGGAGAGCCACTTGCCTTTCCACATTCCACCTTGGATCTACATTTTGCAATTGTCTAAATCCAGTGATCTGTTCTACAGGCTCCCTGAAAAAGAGGTGCACCTAAGTGCTTAGAAGGAAGAGAGCCAATAGAAAATCCTAGGATGCTCGTTATCTTCCACTTCATGACACCTTTTGTGTTGAAGAAGATTATTTATGATTTGTCTCTATTTAGAATCTGGCTTGACACTGTCGTGTGTACAACTAGGGCATTGTTTATTACCTCTACTTCTTTAACTGTTGCCTCACTGAAAAGCATTGTGTCATCGACGAACTGGGAATGAGTAATAGGATCAAGGTCTTCTACCACTGTTATTCATTTCCAGATTTTTTCATCCCTTAACCTCTTAAAGTGTCAGCTCATAGCCTCAGCCATTATTACAAACAAGAAGGGCGACAATGGGTCCCCTTGATGAAGACTGTTAGTAGCTTTGAAAAACCCACACGTTGAACCATTCACCACTATTGAAAAGCACAAAGAGGAAATGCAAAACTATATCATTTCAAGATAGTGGGCATAAAAACCAAACCTGGACATCACATCCATCAAGAAGTCCCATCAAACTTTGTCATAGGCTTTACTGACATCGAGCTTGATCATCATGCTTTTCATATGCTCAGATGTGATGGAGTGAATAGTTTCCACCAAAGTGATTATGTTGTCAATTATTTCTTTGTCAGGCGTGAATCCATTTCACTCCTCAGAGATAACCAATCCCATGATCTTTTTTAATCTATTTTCTAAAACTTTCACCAATATTTTATAAATCGTATTGTATAGTGCTATTGGCCTGAAGTCTACAAAAGTCTAGCAATCCAGTCTCTTGGGGATTAGGGCAATAACCATATTGTTAATGTATTTGACAAATTTTTGTTTTAAGCGGAAATCCTCCAATAGCGCATGTATGTCCTTGCTCATGAAATTCCAACAGTTCTGGAAAAATTTGGCGGTGAAGTTGTCCAGCCTTGGAGCCTTGTCGGGGTAATTAAGCCCAAAAACACCTACTTTGACCTCCTCTAAAGTGAACAGAGAGAATACCATTTCATTTTTTGCTGCCCCAATACACTATGGAATAAACGATAGAAGCTCCATAGTGCCCTTGACATTAATTTGTAGTCATGCCACCACCAAGCAGGCCACAAAAGAATGTTATTGCTTCATTTTCGATGTCCTCTTTGTAAAAGGTCGTGGTACCATTGCCACACACTATTTTTTCAATCATATTCCTGCTCCTTCTAGCCTTGGCTGAATTGTGGAAGAATTTGGTGTTGGAGTCACCCGCTTGTAGCCACATCTCCCTTGCCTTATCGCACCAATATATCTCTTCTCTAGCAAGAAGTTCAGTATGTCTTGCCTTTAAGTCCTTTTTCAGTTTGAAATTCAATCTCTGACATCCCATTGGTGATGATGTATTCGTTTAGAACCTCCAAATCATTTTCCACTTGCTCTTTTTCTTTGAAGATGTCACCAAAGATTGTCTTATTCCACCACCGCAACTTGCTTTTCAAAATTCCCAATCTTTTTGAGAATCGGTAGCTAACTATGCCTTCAATCCTTCTATCCTTCACCCACCAACTTTCGATATTTTTTGCCAAATCAAGGCTTCTCCACCACATAGATTCAAATTTGAAGTATCCTTTGACAAGCTTTTCACTCAGATTCGGATCTAATAGAACATGATAATGATCAGACACTGATACAGGAAGAATATGAGAGTCGAATATATAATCCTAACTGAGCCAACCTTCTCCAATTAGGAATCTATCTAGGAACTCCGAAATGTTCGTGAATCCCAATCTTTGGTTTATCCATGTAAATTGTCCATCCTTTGGAATACAATCAACAACAACCATAGTGCTCACGAAATCTCTGAAGTCCCACATAGCTTTTGTCTCTTTGTTGATACCTCTGCTTTTATCTTTTATGTCTAGGATGACATTAAAGTCACCACCCATCACTATCATCTTTCCATCTATATTGGTCTCCTTTGCTTTAATGCAGTTCCACACCTTCAATTTGTCCTTTGTCTTCACAGGCCCATAAATGTTGAAAACTGGAAAAGATACATTTGTCTATCTGTTTCTCACCTCCCATAGCATTCAAAATGAGCTTGTATCCAAAAGTTTACACTCCAACACCATCAAGGCCCATAAGATCCCTAGACCCCCAGACGCACCAAAAACATCAAAGAAAAAATCATCCCACTTCCTACAATATTTAATGAATGTATTTCCTTCCACAACACCGAATTTCATTTCTTGCAAACAAACTATATCCGCAAACATTTTCTCTAAATGGCACTTTACCAAGCGTCGTTTGTCAAGGGATTTTAAGCCCCTAACATTCCACATTAGGCATTTCATTGTCCCCCAAGGGAGACCTTGGATCCCTTGGAAATAAAAAAAATTGATACTCACCAGGCCTTTCTCTTCGGCCTCCTCCTCCCTTTTCTGCTTGAGAATCTTCCTACCTTTCCCCTTCTTCACTCTAGGCCTCACCATGGCAGCAGTTTGATACAAGTTCATGTGATCTAACAGATCTAATTCATCACCTTCAAATTCATCTTCTTCAAAGGATTTTTTAGCCATGCCATCTTCGAGCAAGTCATCATGGGGCATCTCCACAACTCCAATCACCTCCAGACCTTGTTATCACGGAATCTAGTAGTGCTTGTTCCACGGATAACCCCCCTTTTAAACTTATCTATTTCCTAGGTTCGTGAAGTTCAATCCACCTTGAAATGTGTTCCAAAGCCTCAAACAGTTAGTTTGAGAATCCCCCTATGTTCGCCTCGTGAAGACCTTCGAAACGAGCTCCTTCGTGAAGTCTCACTGTTCATACTTAGTTAAATTGTGAAATATGCAATTGCACCCAAAAGGTGTGCTCCTACTCACAGCCAATTTTTGGCTAAGTGTTGAAAGTGCAGGGGCACCAAAAATCAGCGCCCTTGCATAAAAGTGATTTTTCAAAAATGTGCAAAAGCGTTAAAAAAGTGCGCTCTTACACATTGTTGCCAGACTTAGCCAATTTTTTACTATGGCGTTATTTTTAGCACCTTTGCACTTTTTCTAGTTTTGTGCCACTTTTTATGCCTTAATTAGCTGCACAACTTTTGTTCATTTATGACACTCCCAAATCACTTTTAAGTTATTTTAATTGAATTTTAGCTCATTCCTTCACTTCATTTCACCTTTCACTCATTCTCCATCAAGCTGGAAACTTGCACAAGCTTTGATTTTTAGCACTTGTACACTTTTTATCTATACTTAGTCAAATTTGTATAGGGCGCTGATTTTTGTCTCTTGTGCACTTTTCACATTTTACATGCTAAGTGTAAGAGTGTTGATTTTCAGTACCCTTACACCTGCGATAATCTCTCTAAGTGCAAGGGCGTTGATTTTTAGTGCCCTTACACTTTTGGCAGTTTTTGTCTTTGACATCTCCAAATCACTCTATTTTCGCTTCGGACCCTGTTTCTCTGATCTTGCATAGTTTTTTGTGCCTTGTCGCTCACTTCACGCTTGCTCAATGTCGTTTCTCACTTCACGCTTCCCAATGCCACTTTTTCTACTAACACCTATTGATTCACCATCCTTGCAGTTTCTCTCCAGATCTCGTCAAGTGATCCCAAAGGTGATGTCCTTTGATCTTGGTTCTTCCAGATGACACATTCATGCAGGAGACCAGGAAGAAATATGAAGACTTCCGCACCCAAGCAAGGAACCATGAAGATTCTTGATCTCCAATGTTAGACTTTCTGATGCGTCCCTTTGTGCATCTTGTAAATAGTTTTTGGCATCTTAAATGTCATTTTGCAAAATGTAATTACACTAATATTTGAGATGTAGTTTCATGAAAACAAATTACATTTTGACTTTAGTCAAAGGTAGGTGATATTTTCCTAAATTAGCTCACCTAACTTTCCTAGATTTACTCTTCCCTCTCTTTTATAAATATGAGGGATTTCTATTGTAATAGTTATCTTTTAGTATTTTGCAACGAAGTGCTGCCCTTTTTGAAACAAATTGTGAAACTTTGTGTTCATACTTTGCAAACAAAATCAGATCAATAAAGAAGAAGATTGCAAACCAG
Organism: Sequoia sempervirens; assembly: GCA_007258455.2. Taxonomy (NCBI): domain Eukaryota; kingdom Viridiplantae; phylum Streptophyta; class Pinopsida; order Cupressales; family Cupressaceae; genus Sequoia; species Sequoia sempervirens. The sequence continues at coordinate 94,564,316 of VDFB02000003.1, forward strand.
ACTTTGTGTTGGATTCGATAATCTTGTGAATTGATCTCTTTTGGTGGTAATTAGTAAGTGATATTTGAAAGAATCTAAGCAATTCATGTAAACTTTGTGTTACATCTTTTACTTAGATTTACATTTGTGTTTTGGTTAACTATGGTTGGATGATCTACAAGACTTTGTGCTTGTAATTATTCATGCTCTTTGGATATTTTGGTTGGATGATCTACAAGACTTTGCACTTGTAATTATTCATGTTATTCGAGGAATTGCTGCATCTAAGAAGACTTTGTGCTTCTAATGCGACAAATGACACATCTATCACAAATCCACCATTGATAAAGCTACGAAACGGCTTTGTGCCTTCCTGAGCTTTCCTTTTTACTTTACTTGTTTATTGTTAATTACTTTTGGTATCTCTACGCTTTGATTTGACAAGATAGAGGTATTGTTATTACTGTTAGTTGATCATTTAAAGTTATTAAGAATTGAGAACTTCCAATAGTGAAGCATTGTAAACATCTTCTCTGAAAAAAGAGAGAAGGATGAATGTAACACACCCCCCTACTTTGTAAGTATTGTGTACATTGTGTAATTACTTTATTTGTTTTACCATCGCTTTCATCAGCAGTAAGAAGGGCGCCTCCCCTTTTCTGAGAGGAGAGATTCATATCTCACATAGCTATGGCTGAAGTTGTAGTTGTGTAATCTATCAAAAAGTTGATTACATAATTTTCACCCAACAGACCTGTTGCCTTAGAATCATCCTGTGCGATCAAATCCAAATCTCGCAAGAATTTATTAACCTCAACCACTAGAGCGGTGAAGCCAACCACATCCGTTGTTGAATGGGATAGACACAGGGGAGCCACCACCGAAGCAACAGGCGCATCTACCACCCCTCGAATATCTTATTTTTTCATCATGGTGTGGAGAGAGTTGGTTGACAATTGACAGTCTGATGAGTTTGTATTAATTATGCATGAACTGCAACCAGCAACAGTCAGGGAAAGAGTTTCCAATTCCCATGTCTTTGGCTTCCAGACCTTCTTCACTTTTGGAAATCTGCAATAGGCGCTTTCCATATGTTTCCGACTACCACAACAAAGACAAAAGGATCTGTCTTCCTCCACTTCCACCAGCACCACCCTCATTCAATCTCCATCGATCAAGGACAGTTCCTTCGGGATTTTAGAAATTGCCACAAGCTGTAATCTTACATACAGATAAGAGTCACCTTCTATGATGTTGTTATCTATATCCATGAATGTGTCGAGTGTTCTCCTGATTTTCTCTATGCACTCTTCTACCCAAAATTCCAAAGGTAAATTATATATTCAAATCCATACATGCTTCTCATAAGGGTCAGTATTTACAGGGTCAAAGTTGGGCCTCCACATCTGCATATATATTGGCTAATCATTCATTTTACACATCCCTCCCCATGCAACTTCCTCTCGACCACTTTTGGAGGTGAAAATGGTGATAAAAAAGCCTTTGGGCATGAATTTCACAATCGCCGCCTTCCTCCAGTTTTCCGCCACCCAAGAGTTGATAGACTTCTAATCAAAGTGAGGGCCAATGACCTAGAAGATAATCGCAAGCTCCCCAATCATGGCCACATCGTTCCTTGCCTCTTCAGTGAGATCGATTTCAATTTTTCTCTCCTCCATGCCATCTTGGCGGACTGATCCCGAAGAAAATTCGTCAGGCTTCCTTTTGCAGTCGTTCGTGACTTCTGAATAATTTTTCTTTTTTTGTTCTGCTCTCGCCATATTTTTTATAAATGGTAATTTTAATTAATATTTAATTTATTAGCTAATTAATTAATTAATTAATTATTAGGCTAATTTTGTGCTTTATGCACTTAATTTGAACTTAGGGGTGTTTTTATTTTATTTTATTGGATTGAACTATTATTAGATAATTATGTCTCATGACATAGGATGTCAACACTTGCCATGATCTAATCCATTTCTCATATAGGATTTCCTCTTATAAACATTCTCCTTATTTGTATTATTCAATTTTGTAAGTTTTTCTTTTTGATGAAATAACAAATCATTGTTTGCAACTCTTGTGTATGGAAGGTGTTCTTATTTGTTGTTTGATCCTTATTTGTGTGTGTTTCACAATTTTAACAATAAGAATGTTCATAACATAACTATCCATAAATTTATCAACTTAATGATCATAAAATTAACATAAAGTGGTATAATAAGTAGTCGATGAAGGATGGGTCTCATATTAAATTAAGAAAACCATCATGTATTTTCATAATATCTTTATATAATTTTAAAAGGGATTGAATTTAATATTTTGAGTTTTAAAAGGGAAAATGAAATCATCATCTTATAAATTGTGAGAATAGAACTATCGATATATTATTTAAGGAGATCAATTAAATTTGAATAAGACTAGGTATTAGATGAATTTAGGTAAACAATTATTGGTCATGATAACCAAATACTTTTGAATGTTACCCTTTATGGGTAGTAGTTGTAGAGGAACAATTTGAGAAATAAAACCTTAGAAAGGGATAAATACCCATATAAACAATTCAAATCAAACATAGATTAAAAAATAGAACTACATATATATTACACATTGATCCCATTTGGAAATGTTGTATGTAGGTAGTTTGGTAAACAAAGGAGGTTCTTGACATGCAAGTGTTTGGGTATGAGGTTTGGGGAGTATGCAAGAAATATTATAGCAAATTAAATGATAATATTATATTAATTATTCAAGAAAACCACTCAATTAAGGGTAAAATCTCTAAGATAAATATCAAGATAAAATGGATTTTGTGTGCTTGGAAGAATATTGGATGGATTGCTTGATTCCTCGAGACTTTAGGCCAAATTTTGAGGTGATTTTCAAGTCTTTATTTTTATATATTATACTCCTAAAAATGACAACTTTGGTGCACTTCCAATAGGGGATCCTAGTCTTTAGAGAGTGACTCAGGACCTAGATGGTCCCAATGAGTTGAAGTCTTTGGCTAGAGAACATACCTATCCTTCATGGAGAGGTGCCTATCTTGGATGGATATATAAATACATTTCCTATATAGACATATGCCTAACCTATATGGTTGGATGCTTATCCCAAATTAAACAAATTCTTAGCCCATATGGATATAAGTACTTGAGTATACAAATAAACGAAAACTTAAACTTAAAATAACAAGCAAACAAAAATAGTGGTATTTTTTAGATATTATATTTGGATTATTATAATTTTGATATTGCCAAAGAAAAAAAAGATCTCAAATACACTAGATTAAATAAATTCTACATTTTCTATGTATGTTATGACGTCTCCATTAGAATTGATATCAAGATTGGCTAACTATTTGGTTGCTTGGTTACCTTCTCCAAAGTATTGCACATAGTGTTGGTTATGGAGTCTGATCTTATTGGTTAATATTTATAGCATGGGGTGTAGGGGGTACCCCCATGGGGTCTGAGGTTTGCACACCCTGATAAAGGTTTGTGGGAAACACCTCCAAAATCCATATTTTATATATATTTATTCATTATGATTTTGGATCATTCATTATTAGATCATAAATTAGATGGTAGAGATTATATTGAACTTTCTTTGCTAGAAGTCAATCCTCTTTTATGTGAGGGATTTGTTGTGTGATAGAGAGAAAAGGAAGTTACAATAGATATCTTGTAGGTTGCGTCCCTTCATTTTGTTGGATGAAATAAAGGACTAATTGTTTCTCCATGGACGTAGCCCATATTCGGTGAACCACATATATTTGTGTCTCTATGTTTTTGTATTATTTTATATTTTATCTCTACATTCATTTATTGTATATTGCTTTGTGATCATGGTCCTAACACATAGAAAATCCCATTAAAGGAAAACTTACTCAATAAGGCCTCTTCAATTAAATTGAGTTGTTGATTCTCAAATCTTATTGTGGTAATTAGATTAATAAAAATTTAGAATTATTGCCTATAATAATGTTCCATAGTCACTACTTAGAATCAACTAAATTCTAGTGGCTAACCTTTATCCTTCTACAACATTGTTTTTATTTGTTCTTTTTTTTTTTCATTTTATGAAAAGATATTAAAAATAAATCACTCTTCTTATTGCATCATAAAGGATGTAGTCTGAAACTTGATAATCTTGGGTTTCCTTTTAAGGTCACATTAGTTAAGGTTTGAGCTAATCATCTTGACCAATAATCTAATTAACTCCCACTCACCACAAATTGTACCTCGTAGTGAGCACATATAGACATAATTTGACCTTTGATTAGTATTGTTGTATCTAATGATCCCTTTCACTAAGTCCTTGCTCTTTCTATGGTGTATGGTTTCTTTGACTTATTGGTGGATTTTTCCCTTTCGAAACTATATTATTTGTTCAAATGCAACATGATCTTGGTTGGGCTCCTTGGGTCATTCAAGCCCCATACTTGGACCTTATCTTTATAAGTGTCAACATATAGTAATATCCACTAGACTTCTATTATGCATTTTAATTCTTTCTACATAGTTCATACTGAGTGTCAAGTATAAGCATAGTGAAATAGAAAGTATAATATTGTAGGTGAAATTTTAAAACTATATCCCTTTTTTATAAAGGAAATTTCTAGCACAAATATAGTTTTTCAAATTGGAGCTCTTAAAAGTGATATACATGTGTATGTTTAAAAATTTAAAATGATACAAACTAATTAAATGAGGAACTTTTAGTGTAGTTCATGTTTCTAATTTTGAATTTTTTTAAAATCAATTGAAAATATCTTTTTTATAAATTGAAGGGAATATTTAGATTCTAAAAGACTTAAAAAAAATGGTGAATGGAATTTGGGATTCCACTTTTAATATAGTAAATTTATTTATTTAATGGTGAAATATTTTTGGTTGAAACCCTTTGTGTCATGTAGGTCCACATAGTTTATGGGAAACCATTTCACTTGGGAAACCTTTCAAATGAAACCATTTTTCTCAAAAATATTATGTTGGCCCAAATGGGACACAACTCTATATTTTCACCTTGTCAACTTATTCCCAAAGTCTAGTGAGTTATATAAGTCTAGTATATAAACTATGCTCTAATACCAATTTAATAACCACCCTTGATAACTACTATTTTTTCATCATAATGATTATAGTTTCATTGCAAAGTGTGACACATCATATATTTTGGAAATTTATATTCTTCATATGACCTAAATAAAATAACCAACCACTTGATATGTCATAGTTATTGACCTTTCTATTGAGGATGGTCCACTTTAAATTATGGCACCAGTGATTCATATACTTAATGATTTATTTCAATTTATAAATGTTATCCTCAAACTTATTAAACCTTTTAATGGAAACAACTCTCTACCACTACTTCCAATCATGCACTATATAGGACAATATCCCTATATCAGAATATATCCATACCCCTAGACATACTCTTAGGGGCTTCATTTCAAATGGCCCTACCTATATATCAGTTTTAATCAATTAGAGGGTTTGTGGTTTATGCCATAAAATTTAACCTCTTTCATTTAGAATGGATTCAAAGTAAACATCCCCACCAAGTAAGGTTAACAAGACAAGTTAACAAATAATTATTGTTTACATCTCAAGGACTTTGTTTAAAAGAGACTATGCAAACCATGACCAAAAGATAACTTTCCAATAACATGCAACAATTTTAATTTTGTGGGAGGACTCCCAATAATTATAATAAAAAATATGCCCACTTAATTGGTTGTTCAATAAATATATTTACCAACCCAAATTATGAAATGGCTTAAGTATTAAAGATTAAGGTATGATGGCGATAAAATTGTTGACATTGAATATGATCAACCCAATATTATAATAAAATTACCTACCATTCACTATCTTCTATTCAAGATGTATAAGCTTGATGATTTAATCTTACCATGATTGTAATTATAAGCTTTTAATATCTTAGACACTTCTATAACTAATACTTTATCTACTCAATCCTCACTAAGTTATAATATAACTATGCCATATGATTTGTATTCATTTTGCATGACATAATCTCATGGTAAAATACAACAATCAACAATTGACTATTAATATCAAGCTCAAAAGATATTTTCTAATCATAGTGAACAAGTAGCCAAAATGAAAGTCTAATGTACTCTCCTACAATTAATGGGAATAGCTATGTGTTTGGTGTAATGCAGAAATAGAAATAAAAATTATATGTCAACCAAATATAATAGGGACAATGATTTAAAATCACTTCACTCCACTGTCCATCATAGTAATATGTGAACTAAATGCAAAAAACCCAAGTTTCCCATATGGGGGTTAAGGGTTACTTAGTACATAAACATTCCTAAAAAAATATATCATTACCTTCCAATAGTTGTATGCTAGGTAATTTGGCAAACACATTCCTACCATATTCTTGAGTATTGAAAACCCTAGCTAATTTTTTAAGGTTCCCAAAACTATATCTATCTATCAATTACAAATAGAACTCATATGCCAAGATCAAGTAATATGCATTGATTATTTAGTTCAATGACCACGTAATAACTCCTTACCATAGATATGAATTCAACATATCCTAACATGTCATTTGTTACTATTTTATTAGTGTGATATTAGAATCAGTAGGTAAGAAGGATCTAACCATTGACTGGATGTTATTTCCATTCTAACAAATTTTCAACCAAATACCCCATGACTTAGAATATGTTTCCTTAAGGTATTTTTTATAATCTTTAATACTATAAAATCTATAGAGGGTACAAGGATTATCATTATGTAGTGTGCGGTGATACCACAAATTGTTATCGTGCATATCATATAACACCATATCCAATATTGAGCTTAGCAATAGTCCTTGCTTGAGTACAATTTTTTTGTGAATGTTATAAAACTGAAAAATCTCAAACTTAGAAGACAAATACATCACACAAATCTAAATAGTCATTTATCATTCTTTCATATAGCCAAGAGAAAAAGAAAATTGAACAAGAACATCAAAATTCCATTTGAATTTGTATACTTCCACCACCACCACTCATGATCGTCGATTGCTAGTTGAAAGGAGGTCAAGGAAATATTAATGAAGGGTCAACTCAAAGGTTAGGAGGTGAAAACAATTAGAGAGGAAGGTGTATATTCTAGGTATTAGTCAATAACATCACTAATTATTTTTAGCTATGTGAGTGAATAGTTTAGAATTTAATACTATTATAGGAAAGCAATTGTGAAGGAGGTCTATACTTAACTATACAAAAGATATTCAAGATATTATTAAGTTGGCATGAGACATTCTACAATGACAACAAGACATAATGAAAAAAACTCTTTTTAAATAAAAAATAAAATAATTTTAAAATAACTCTTAAATATATAAATATATTTTAGATATTTATAATAGTGAGCAATAGATTCCTAAACATGAAAAACTACAATTATATGTCAATATATTTCCAATTATTTATTTATTTAGATTTTGACACAAATTATTTAATTTTAAAATAATTATCAAATTATTATTGTATAATTTTTTTAAATTATAATTTTTTATAAAAATATAAAAATATACACGAGATGCACTGTTTAGAAAACTGAACTTTTTGAAAATAAAATCTGTAATGATTTTTTGAACATTAACGGTAACTTCGCCGAGTTTTTTTTTCAATCTGTAACCGCCACAAGAACGCATTCAGGCCAGTCAAGACAGATCATTGGGAAAAAAAATTCTTACAAGGTGTAGGCTTGAATGTATGTGTTTGCATAAGAGGGCAAGACAAGGCCAACATATATGAACACTTCATATTAGCTTCAATTTCAAGTGGGTTTTATTGACATTTTGAATTATGTTTGCAGTATGAATTATTAATCAAAGACTTTGAACACATTTGCCAAATTTGTATTATGTAAGTCTAATTTCATTAACCACTAACTAATGCTGATTTGAACTTGTAAGTCTGCAGAGGAGGGTAGGACAAGGTTAAAAGATATAGAGAATTCTTCATATTAGCTTCTAAGTTCAGATGGGTTTTTCTGGCTCTTTTGAATTTTGTTGTATGATTACTAATCAATGATTTTTTGGTCTGTCTTTTTTTGACAGATTTTAACATATGGGTCGGCAGAAGAGCGCATGATGGAGCTAACAGAGAACAAAAAATCTCTTCATATTAGTCTCTATCCCAGATGGGGTTTTCTGTCTTTTTTGAATTTTGTTTGTAATGTGCATTATTAAGTAATGATTCAATGAATTTTTCAGTTACCCGCTTTTTCATTGACAATTTTAATCTACATTTTTTCAACAGTTTCTTGGGTGCAACTTTGGATTTAGTGCCAGTAGAAGAGGGCAGAAAATTTCCAATAACTATAGATATCTCTTATATCAACTTCGAATTTCAGTTGGATTTTTTTTTAATTGAATTTTGTTTGCATTATAGAAGGTTAACCAATGATTTTTTGGGTTGACCATTTGTGAATTCAAGTTATTAGTCTAAAAGCCTTAAGAACTCTTGGATGAAGGTTTGAACATATGGATCTATAGAAGAGAGTTAAGCAAGGCCAAAAAATCTAGAGTTCTTCATATTTTTTCCCAACTCCAAGTGTGTTTCTCTATCCATTTTGATTTTTTTATAATATGGACATTTAGTAAAAAAATGAAGTTATTCCACTCATGATTTTGTTTTTGAATAATTGTTGTTTGCTATTTTTGAGCATTTTCTCTATCCTTTCTTTTTAACTTTCCTTTTCATTTTCTTTTGAGGTTTCTTGTATATTTTAATCTAGTAGTGCACCCCCTTTAAGGTAACTTTGGGCTTGCATTTTTCCTTGCTAATTGGGCTGCATTGTGTTTGGTTGTATATTTGTCCAATTTCAATATGTTATTATGTATGTATTTTAAAAAACTTAATTTTAAATTATGAAGTAAATAATCTCAATACAATGTGATGGAATTTAGATAGATGTACTTCCCCTTTGGACCCAAGGAGAGAAAGAATCTATTATTGAGGACCCAATATATGTTGACACAAAATAATTTCTAACCAACTACAGATGATTACCTGAGTTAATGAATTCTAAAAACTAGTCCTCTAATATTCTTTTAGAGACATTGTACATGCGAAGGGTAAATATGTAAATCTAATAACAAACCAAAAAGGTCAAGTGATCTTGTATAAATCAAAAGTTAGCCAAGCAATTGGTCATCATAGTGTTGTGACCTTTTTCACACATCGCTCCATTGCAAATGGGGACCCCCTAATTTTTGCTTCGTTTCAGTCTTTTGGCTTTAGTTTTAGTTTTTTTTCTTGTTGTCTCTCTTTTGTTTCATCTGTCTTTCCGGGGATGTGCCCGCCTATGAGGTTAAACGTGAAATTTTGGCCAAGTCTTTAGAATTAGGGTTTGCACTTTTCTAGCCAATCTAAAATCGAATGAAGTAATCAAGTTGAAATCTAACCTCGGCATGGCAATCAATATGCTTCCAGCAGGTTCCCAGCTAAGTTTCATCGAATTCCGACAACTTACTATTTTTAGTAAGTGTTCAATTTAGGGCGTTCTCTCAGCACTTCTGAAGTTTTGATCATTACACTGCATCCAGAACATGTCAAGCTGCTCATCTGCAAGTTTTAAGCCAGAACCAACAACTTGCTATTTTTAGCAGTTCAACTTCTAGAGCAGATTTTAGGGTTTATATGTGAAGTTTTCCAATGCATGTCTGGAGTTTCCTTCTGGGTTTTCTGAAACCTTCGTGATGGTATAACATGCAAAACAAGATGATGACTTTCAGTATTTAGCCTTTGGAGGCTATTTTTAGGGTTTGCATGTTGAGATTTTCTTTGCATGTTTGCATATTCCTTCTGGGTTTTTTGAGACCTTCGCAACGATATAACATGCAAACTAGGATCGTGACTTTTTCAGGAGCCATCTTTTGAGGCTATTTTTAGGGTTTGCATGCAGGGCTTTTCAATGCATGTTGAGTTATTCCTTATGGGTTTTTCAAGAGCTACGCAGTGATGTGACATGCAAATGGAGATGATCACTTTTTCAACAACTTACTATTTTTAGCAGATCCACTATGGCAACCCCCTCCCAGCACTTCAGAATCACAAACTGATCGACATGCAACATAAACGAAGTTAAACTGAGGTCATTCAAGGCACATGCAAGATGAATTAGGGTTTCAAGCTTTGGGACCCAAAAAGAGGGGAAAAATGCAATTTTTTTTGAAAACTGGTGTATCCCACTGCGATCAGCATCCTTCGAGCTATCCACCGGTAAAATTTGAAGGCAATCAGAGCACTCACTATTTATAGTAAGGCATTTTAGAAACTGGCTAAAAATAGTAAACCGACAGCAAGTGCCAGTGTTAACAAGCAGGTCATCCGATGAGGAGCACGCCATTCAAATTTCAAGTCAAACGGAGTTGTGGAGGTCTCAGAAATAGGCAGTTGCTATAAAAAGTAAACCACCTTCAAAAACTTGCTATAAATAGCAAGTCAGCTCAGGATGGCAGTATGAATAGGCTAAGTAGGTCATGAGGATCCTGTGGTTAAATTTTGAATTGATCTGAGCTTCAGAGGTATGAAAATCAGAGACTTACTAAATATAGTAAAGCACAGCACCCTGAAAGTTTGTCTAAGCCCTCAAAACTTCCTACTCACCTTGTCAAATGCGCCCAAGATGAGAATAGAAAGAGGATGAAAAAGTTTCCAAAAAGAAATTCCTGCTCCTACCCCAAAATGTGCCCTTAACTGGTAGAAGGATGAAAATTTGTCTAAGCCCTCAAAACTTGATGCTCACCCATCAAAATGCGCCCTTGGAAGAAGATAGCATGAGAAATTTGAAGCTTGACACTCTAGATGCGCCTTGACTTGCAGGAGAGTTAGTAAAAATTTTACTAAGTGCTCAAAATTTGAAGCTCCAGCATCAAAATGCACCCAAGGAGAAGAAGAAGTGATTGAAATTTGTCTAAGTCCTTGAAATTGGAAGTAGACATGTGAAAGTGCACCCTTGAAGCTGACGATGGCATGAAATTGTTTTTCTAAGTTTGAAATTTGAGGCTCACCCCTCCATATGCTCCTTGAGGAGGAAAGAGGGTAGAAATTCCACTAAGTTCTTTAAATTTGAAGTAGATGCTCTCATATGCGCCCCAACAAGATGATGGAGTTTGAGAACTTTCTAAGTGTTGCAAATTGGAACCTCAAAGGTAGAAATGCGCCTAAGGTTAGAAGAGGAGGTTTGAAAATTGACTAAGTCTTGAAAATTGAAGGAGAGGTCTCCAAATGCGCCCTCGGCTTGATAAGAGGGTGATTTAAAGTGTAAGTGTTTTAAATTTGAAGTATGATACCCCAAATGCACCTTAGTGAGAAAAGGAGACTTGAAAATATACTAAGGCGTGAAAACTTGAAGTGCACCCCTCAATATGCACCTTTGGTTGTAAAGTGGTGATGAAATTTTCTAAGTGTCACTAGTTAGAAGGAGTGGTAAAATGCGCCTTAAGAACTTGATGACTTTCTAAGTCTTGAGAATTGAAAGTGTGAGGTACTAAATGCACCTTAGACTGGAGGTTGATAGAAAAATTTCTAGGTTATCAAAACTAGAGGCTCCAAGGGAAAAATGCGCCCAAGCTTGAGAAGATGAAGGAGTCTAAAATTTTCCTAAGTGTTGAAGATTTGAAGCTGAGACCCCCAAATGCGCCTTTGGCTGGGAAGTGGTGGTAAAAAATTTCTAAGTGTTTCAAATTGAAAGAGGACCCCCTCATATGTGCCTAGAAGGAGAAGTGGGACATGGAATTTTTCTAAGGCACTTAAATTTGAAGTTACCACCCTCAAATGCACCTCTGCCTGAAAAGAAAGCTAAAGATTGATAAGAAAAATTCTCTAAGTGTCATAGATTAGAAGCTCTGGCATTAAAATGCGCCCTTGACAAGATATTGGCTTGAAAATATTTCTAAGTGTCATAAAATGGAGGTTGACCTTGCTAAATGCTCTCAAGATAAAGATGGATAAGAAATATTCCTAAGGCGTGGGAGATGAGAGTTGGCCTAGAAAAAAAAATCCGCCGAAAGATGAAGAATGAAGATAAATTTTGATGGAAAAGTATTTTCCTAAGGTATAAAATTCAAAAAATTAAATGAACCCCTTCATTTGTAGACACATGAATTTGATGCTTTCTGAAGGGAATTTTCTTCTGGGTATTGGACGTCTATGATGAGGAATGGATTTGAAGGTCTTCCACACTTCGTCGAGGCCTTCAGGATGGAGATTTTTTATGGCATTTAAATAATGATTTTTCTAAGGGGAAAATCTAAAAAATTTCTAAGGAAAGGAATAAAATGTGTTGTTGACATAAAAATGCCTTGGCGGATGAATTTGAAGTTGGATGCCTAGATAATTTTTGATCAAATTCCTGATGAAATTTTTTTGCTCTAGCCAGAATTGGATGAAACGTCAGAGTGAGCGCCTTAGCTGGTGAAATGAAAATGGAAGCTCAAGTCTCTAGATGCACTCTAAGGGAGATGAATGATAATGCGGAAATATTGTAATGCAAGAGGAATTTAAAGGCAAAAGTTGGCTAGAGAAAAACGATGAACCCTTGGAAGTCAAAGCATGAAAATCAGGTGAGTAAAGTGAACTTTTATTATAAGTGTTCTAATGCTCTTCTTTTTATATGTTTTTCAGGGTGAACGACGGGGCTAGAGCACGATGACTTGAAGCGATGAAGCAAGAAGAAAAGTTGCATGTTGGAAGAAATGGCTAAGTGTTGAGACCTAGTACGTTCCCAACTCCAGTGGTGAGAGGAAGAAATGTTCAAGTTCAAGGCTATAAAATCTTTCAAGCTCAAGCATTTAGAGTTGAATAACAACATCAAGGAGGAAAATCGTCGTCAAGCAAGAGAAAGAAGTTGTCGCCTTGAAGTTTCAGATTGAGAATGTGTCTGCCATACCAGTCCAAGAAGTTTAAGTAGTGTGAATGCATTTCCAGACTGGAATCTTCTAGAAGGGTGATGGACATTAATGGCTCATTTATTACCCCACTCCTCTTGGTGGCGGTTTTAGGGTGAATCTTGTTTAGGGCTGAGGTGGCATAATTTGGACCATCCAGCCGATTGTAATATGAGCCATCCGTTGGACTTGGCCATCTATATAAAGGGGCATCCCCCCTCATTTGTACCTCATTAGAATAGGCACTAGTTAGACAACAGACATAGAGTAGAGGGACAACTTAGAAGTAGCTTAGTATAGATTGATAGTGTAGTTGAAGAAGAAGGAAAGTTTTTTTTTTTTTTTGAAAACTTTGTAAGAAATTGTTGTGAACACTCTCTCAATAAAAAAAAGTTTTTGTTGATGATGATCTCATCTTTTGTTGTGAGTAGCTAGCAAGGTTTCTTAGTCCTTCTGATTCGAGTAGGATCTTAAAGTAGAATAAATTTCATTTCATGCAAGTATTTAATGATTGTGGAATGTGGTCTTCAATTTGAGAAAACTTCGTCTATCCATACCACTAGTGTGTTCGCTGATGGTGAATGCACCTTGTGTGGTCAACTGGAATATCGTGTACATAACTTCGATCATAATTTGTATGTTTATATGCATCATTGTGATGGTATTTTCATGCTAAGTTGTGATTTGAACACCTTGAGCTACTCCTCTGAAGATTGCACCGGTTCTGTGGAGGATGTCTGAAGCGAGTCAAAGCAGAGCCTGGTTGAATCTTGTGAGAATTGATTGCCATGTCCCACGACTTAGAGTAGATTAGAGCCTTCTTAACCCAACATTATTTACATTCTATACCTTCTGAAACAAGAACTTTATAGACAAGCCTTTCAAGCATCCAAATTCCTTTCTCCATTGCCAAACAATTTGTAAGTCCCCTTGAAATACTAGCAAATCACATTGAGCCAACTGGGACTCTTCGCATTGAAGGAACCTTGGAGTTGAATGCACGAACTCTCTCACAATCTTAGCGTGCTGGATACTTTGATCAAGAGAGAATAGGGTAGCCGTTGGCGACTTTATTCTGCGTTGGTGCAGTCACGAAAGTCACATCAACAGAATTGGTGCTAGAAGGAGGGTGAGCATTGAATTGTTCCAGAGGCTAGAAGAAACCAGTATGAGGTTCTAAGTTCCAAATCGGAGATATGTTAGATCTCTCTTATGTCAAAAAATCCAAAAAAGTGAAAAGTTGAAAAAATCAAAAAAATCAAAAAATGGAAAATCAAAAAAGAGATTGCTCAATGGATGGGCACATTTCTTGCTCTCAAGACAGTCTTGTGGATATTGCTTAGATTCAAGAAAGATTGAATGCACAATTGCACCCTGGGAATTTGTCTAAGTTTGCTTTGCTAGGAAGATGTTGAATTCATGAGACCTCCCAACACGAAGAAATCAGTTGCTTAACATTCCTCTCAAGGATAGAGCTTGTTCTCCAAGGGAAAATTTTCTTTTGGGATGTCCCCAAGCTAGGAGTATTGGATGTAGAACTTGATGATTATAGCATTCTAGAAGTTATGGATGAAGCCTTCATGAGATTCATACTTAGGATCCAAAATCAGATGGAACTAGGAAATGCTTGTTTGAAAGGTGTTTTGCTCCCTTGATGGTGTCAGATTCACAACGCACCTTATCTAGAGTTCACTTGCACAACATGTGAAGAAGCCATCAACTACGCCAGATGTCACCTCGGATTACCAGTACTACCATATGGATTCTTCAAAGACAAAGGATGGGTTGAATATGTCACACAAACATTTTTAGCACCAAATGAAGAATGTACCTCAACATCATCCAACAACAAGGAGAATAAGTCACAACAGGAGGATGTGATTGAGCTTATGGAGCAAGTAGATGAAGATTGTTCCTACATCATGCTAGAACAAGAGGCTATTGGAGCAAAGATCAAAGAAGCAATGGGATATATCCAAGGAAGAGAAACCACCCAAGGAAACTATCAGCATACGGAAGTGAATGAATGTACACGATTGCGAGTTATTGAAGATCATTAAGAACGAGGAATGGAGGACTTAGCTCAAAGTATAGATGGTGTGAGAAATTTTCAATATTCATTGAATCAAGGAGGAGAATGTGAAGAGGGAAGCGATTCCAGTACACTTCAAGAAGGAACACTCCTTGATGAAAAGGTTCAGTTATGCATGAACAAGATGGAAGAAATGGTAAGCAACTTAAGGCAAGATGATGTGTTTGATGATCAATGGGCTACCAAGATGGAGGCAAAGTATGAAATGCATTTTGCATCAACACTTGATCCATTATTCACAGTCATGGAAGAATTTCTTGATGAAATTGAAACAAATGAAACATTGTCTGATAAAGAGATAGAAAATGAAGAACAATTCATGTTGGGGCTTGATCCATTGTTAGGGATTCAAAAGGATTCAGTGCATGAAATAATCCAAGTTTCCAAATGCCCTTTTGAATTGATTTCCTGCCACACTCCTCCTAGTTTGGTTCATCTCCACGTTTTAGATGCGAGAGGTTCGGTTCACCATCAACTTTGACCTCTTGATGAAGCAATGGACGACAAGCAAGAATTCATGCTAGTGAATGAAGACCACCAGGTTGTATCTTTACCTACTATTGGCTACAAAGAATATCATTTTGATTATGGAGATTTAGGAAATACAACTTGTTTATGGATCAATCACGTTCTGGATGAGTTGCACCAGTTACTAATCTTTCCTGAAGTTTTACTTGAGTTTCAAATTTGTCCTTTGAAAGAATACTTTTCTGAGTTTAAAGATAAGTTTGCAAAACTTCGCACAATGACTACTACTTTTCTATTACTGCACATCCTGAGAAATCATGCTAGGAGTTGCATGTACTTGGGTCCTTTGATTGTTGTTCGCTTAAAGTTTTTGTTTTTGTTTAGATTAGTTGTCTTTATTTTATTGTTAACTTTCAATAAAGGGATCCCATTTGTGAGGGGGAGGTGTTGTGTTGTTTTTGCCACACTGATATAATGTTATTCCATCTCTTAGATAATCATCTAGGAAGTGCTTTAGAATCTGAGGTTGTTCTTTCAGGTTTTGTCATTTGGTTAGGATTCGTACTTGACTCGGAAGGGAGTCATCTATTGTGTCTTGACACCAAGTCTCACGATTACTATATTTTGCACACATAATTAATTGCTCTAAGTCATTGAGGTTTCTTAGGAGAAGTCATGGCAGGTGAAAAATCTTAAATCCTACTTAGTCACCCTTGTAATTCTCAAACCCATTGGAGGCTTCACTGCTTGCCAGCCAATAAAAGAGTTGACGGAATATCAATATGAAAAAGAAAGAAAAAAAAGAAAAATGTGCTAAAAAGAAATATCAAAGAATTTGGCTTGGGGAATATGCGAGTAACTCCATCGGGGCTATAGATGTCCAGCTGGCAATGGAGCAATATTCACGAGAATTACATTATGCTTTTGAAGTTAGGATCATTCTGTAGCTCGTCACGATGGATTCTAGGAACTTCAATGGTCTTTTGAGTTGGAATGGACACATATGCACACACTTGTAATCAAAAGATGAGGTGCCTTGATCAGATTTAGGATTCCTTTTCCCTTTTGAGTATATCCCCTAGTTAGTTGATGGGTTGGAAAGAATTATCCAAAGGTTCTGAGTATGGGATGAATTTTGTCTTTGAAATGTTCAGGAACATTTATTCAGGTTGGGGCTAATGCTGTGACTTTTTTCACACATCACCCTATTGCAAATGGGGAACCCCTAATTTTTGCTTCGTTTCGGTCTTTTGGCTTTGGTTTTAGTTTGTTTTCCTATTGTCTCTCTTTTGTTTTTTCTGTCTTTCCGGGGATGTGCCCGTCTGTGAGCTTAAATATGAAATTTTGGCCAAGTCTGTAGAATTAGGGTTTGCAATTTTCTGGTCAATCTGAAATTGAATGAAGTAATCAAGTTGAAATCTAACCTCGGCATGGTAGTCAATATGCTTCCAGCAGGTTCCTAGCCAAGTTTCACCGAATTCTGACAACTTACTATTTTTAGTAAGTGTTCAATTCAGGGCGTTCTCTTAGCACTTCTGAAGTTTTGATCATTACATTGCACCCAGAACATGTCAAACTGCTCATCTGCAAGTTTTGAGCCAGAACCAACAACTTGCTATTTTTAGCAGTTCAACTTCCAAAGCAGATTTTAGGGTTTATATGTGAAGTTTTCCGATGCATGTCTGGAGATTCCTTCTGGTTTTTTTGAAACCTTCGCGATGGTATAACATGCAAAATGAGATGATGACTTTCAGTATTTAGCCTTTGGAGGCTATTTTTAGGGTTTTCATGTTGAGATTTTCTTTGCATGTTTGCATATTCCTTCTGGGTTTTTTGAGACCTTTGCAACGATATAACATGCAAACTAGGATCGTGACTTTTTCAGTAGCCGTCTTCCAAGGCTATTTTTAGGGTTTGCATGCAGGGATTTTCAATGCATGTCGAGTTATTCCTTATGGGTTTTTCAAGAGCTACACAGTGATGTGACATGCAAATGGAGATGATCACTTTTTCAACAACTTACTATTTTTAGCAGATCCACTCTGGCAGCACCCCCCAAGCACTTTAAAATCACAAACTGATTGACATGCAACAGAAATGAAGTTAAACTGAGGTCATTCAAGGCACATGCAAGATGAATTAGGGTTTCGAGCTTTGGGACCCAAAAAGAGGGGAAAAATGCCAATTTTTTTGAAAACCGGTGTATCCCACTGCGATCAGCATCCTTCGAGCTATCCACTGGTAAAATTTGAAGGCAATTAGAGCACTTACTATTTATAGTAAGGCATTTAAGAAATTGGCTACAAATAGTAAACCAGCAGCATGCGCTAGTGTCAACAGG
Organism: Sequoia sempervirens; assembly: GCA_007258455.2. Classification (NCBI taxonomy): domain Eukaryota; kingdom Viridiplantae; phylum Streptophyta; class Pinopsida; order Cupressales; family Cupressaceae; genus Sequoia; species Sequoia sempervirens. The sequence goes on from VDFB02000003.1 coordinate 94,582,135, forward strand.
CAGGTCATCCGATGAGGAGCACACCATTCAAATTTCAAGTCAAACGGAGTTGTGGAGGTCTCAGAAACAGGCAGTTGCTATAAATAGTAAACCACCTTCAGAAATGTATTATAAATAGCAGGTCATCTCAGGATGGCAGTATGAACAGGCTAAGTAGGTCATGAGGATCCTGTGCTTAAAATTTTGAATTGATCTGAGCTTCAGAGGTATGAAAATTAGAGACTTACTAAATATAGTAAAGCACTACACCCTGAAAATTCGTCTAAGCCCTCAAAACTTCTGCTCACCCTGTCAAATGCGCCCAAGATGAGAATAGTAGGAGGATGAAAAATTTTCCAAAAAGAAATTACTACTCCTACCCCAAAATGCGCCCTCAGCTGGCAGAAGGATGGAAATTTGTCTAAGCCCTCAAAACTTGATGCTCACCCATCAAAATGCGCCCTTGGAAGAAGATAGCATGAGAAATTTAGTTAAGTCTGAGAAATTTGAAGCTTGACACTCTAGATGCGCCTTGACTTGTAGGAGAGTTAGTAAACATTTTACTAAGTGCTCAAAATTTGAAGCTCCAGCATCAAAATGCGCCCAAGGAGAAGAAGTGATTGAAATTTGTCTAAGTCCTTGAAATTGGAAGTAGACATGTGAAAGTGCACCCTTGAAGCTAAGGATGGCATGAAATTGTTTTTCTAAGTTTGAAATTTGAGGCTCACCCCTCCATATGCGCCTTGAGGAGGAAAGAGGGTAGAAATTCCACTAAGTGCTTTAAATTTGAAGTAGATGCTCTCATATGTGCCCCAACAAGATGATGGAGTTTGAGAACTTTCTAAGTGTTGCAAATTGGAACCTCAAAGGTAGAAATGCGCCCAAGGTCAGAAGAGGAGGTTTGAAAATTGACTAAGTCAGAGGTCTCCAAATGCGCCCTTGGCTTGAGAAGAGGGTGATTTAAAGTGTAAGTGTTTTAAATTTAAAGTATGATACCCCAAATGCACCTTAGAGAGAAAAGGAGACTTGAAAATCTACGAAGGCATGAAAACTTGAAGTGCACCCCTCCATATGCGCCTTTGGCTATAAAGTGGTGATGAAATTTTCTAAGTGTCACTAGTTAGAAGGAGTGGTAAAATGCGCCTTAACCACTTGATGAATTTCTAAGTCTTGAGAATTGAAAGTGTGAGGTACTAAATGCGCCTTAGAATGGAGGTTGATAGAAAAATTTCTAAGTTATCAAAACTAGAGGCTCCAAGGGAAAAATGCGCCCAAGCTTGAGAAGATGAAGGAGTCTAAAATTTTCCTAAGTGTTGAAGATTTGAAGCTGAGACCCCCAAATGCGCCTTTGGCTGGGAAGTGGTGGTAAAAAATTTCTAAGTGTTTCAAATTGAAAGAGGACCCCCTAGATGCACCTAGAAGGAGAAGTGGGACATGGAATTTTTCTAAGGCACTTAAATGTGAAGTTACCACCCTCAAATGCACCTCTGCCTGAAAAGAAAGATGAAGATTGATAAGAAAAATTCTCTAAGTGTCATAGATTAGAAGCTCTGGCATTAAAATGTGCCCTTGACAAGATATTGGCTTGAAATTATTTCTAAGTGTCATAAAATGGAGGTTGACCTTGCTAAATGCTCTCAAGATAAAGATGGATAAGAAATATTCCTAAGGTGTGGGAGATGAGAGTTGGCCTAGAAAAAAAAAATCCGCCGAAAGATGAAGAATGAAGATAAATTTTGATGCAAAATATTTTCCTAAGGTATAAAATTCAAAAAATTAAATGAACCCCTTCGTTTGGAGACACATGAATTTGACGCTTTCTGAAGGGAATTTTCTTCTGGGTATTGGACGTCTATGATGAGGAATGGATTTGAAGGTCTTCCACACTTTGTCGAGGCCTTCAGGATGGAGATTTTTGATGGGCATTTAAATAATGAATTTTCTAAGGGGAAAATCTAAAAAATTTCAAGGCAAGGAATAAAATGTGTTGTTGACATAAAAATTCCTTTGCGGATGAATTTGAAGTTGGATACCTAGATAATTTTTGATCAAATTCTTGATGAAAACATTTTTCTCTAGCCAGAATTGGATGAAACGTCAGAGTGAGCGCCTCAGCTGGTGAAATGAAAATGGAAGCTCAAGTCTCTAGATGCGCTCTAAGGGAGATGAATGATAATGCAGAAATATTGTAATGCAAGAGGAATTTAAAGGCAAAAGTTGGCTAGAGAAAAACAATGAACCCTTGGAAGTCAAGGCATGAAAATCAGGTGAGTAAAGTGAACTTTTATTATAAGTGTTCTAATGCTCTTCTTTTTATATGTTTTGTAGGGTGAACAATGGGGCTAGAGCATGATGACTTGAAGAGATGAAGCAAGAAGAAAAGTTGCATGGTGGAAGAAATGGCTAAGTGTTGAGACCTAGTATGTGCCCAACTCTAGTTGTGAGAGGAAGAAATGTTCAAGTTCAAGGCTAGAAAATCTTTCAAGCTCAAGCATTTAGAGTTGAAGAACAACATCAAGGAGGAAAATCGTCGTCAAGCAAGAGAAAGAAGTTTCTGCCTTGAAGTTTCAGCCTTGAAGTTTCAGATCGAGAACGTGTCTGCCATACCAGTCCAAGAAGTTGAAGCAGTGTGAACGCGTTTCTAGACTGGAATCTTCTAGAAGGGTGATTGACATTAATGGCTCATTTATTACCCCACTCCTCTTGGTGGCGGTTTTAAGGTGAATCTTGTTTAGGGTTGAGGTGGCATAATCTAGGCCATCTAGCCGATTGTAATTTGAGTCATCCATTGGACTTGTCTAGCTATATAAAGGGGCATCCCCCCTCATTTGTACCTCATTAGAATAGGCACTAGTTAGACAGCAAACATAGAGTAGAGGGACAACTTAGAAGTAGCTTAGTATAGATTGATAGTGTAGTTGAAGAAGGAAAGTTTTTTTTTTTTTTGAAAACTTTGTAAGAAATTGTTGTGAACACTCTCAATAAAAAGAGTTTTCGTTGATGATGATCTCATCTTTTGTTATGAGTAGCTAGCAAGGTTTCTTAGTCCTTCTGATTCGAGTAGGATCTTAAAGTAGAATAAATTTCATTTCATGCAAGTAGTTAATGATTGTGGAATGTGGTCTTCAATTTGAGCAAACTTCATCTATCCATACCACTAGTGTGTTCGCTAATGGTGAATGCACCTTGTGTGGTCAACTGGAATATCGTGTACATAACTTTGATCATAATTTGTATGTTTATATGCATTGTTGTGATGGTATTTTCATGCTAAGTTGTGATTTGAACACCTTGAGCTACTCCTCTGAAGATTGCACCGGTTCTGTGGAGGCTGTTTGAAGTGAGGCAAAGAAAAGCCTGGTTGAGGCTTTTGAGAATTGATCACCATGTCCCACGCCTTAGAGTAGATTAGAGCCTTCTTAACCTAGCATTATTTACATTCAGTACCTTCTGAAACAAGAACTTTATATACAAACCTTTCAAGCATCCAAATTCCTTTCTCCATTGCCGAACAATTTCGTAAGTCCCCTTGAAATACCAGCAAATCACATCGAGCCAACTGAGACTATTCACATTGAAGGAACCTTGGAGTTGAATGCATGAAATCTCTCGCAATCTTAGCATGCTGGATACTTTGATCAAGAGAGAATAGGGTAGCCATTGGCGACTTTATTCTATGTTGGTGCACTTTTTTGCAACTTTGCAACCTAGAACAAAAAAAAAAACAAGTAAAAAGACCCTACATGGTCTTCAATGGTACTCGAAGACCTTCACACATTCAATTAAGACTTCTAACATCAAAATTAAAAACTTATATTTTTTAGGTTGCTAGATGCTCCTACATCATACTCCTAAGCCAAGAGAATTTTGATTTCCATCTCAAATGATGTTCTTTTTTTTTCTTTGCTTCCAATTGTGTTGTATACTTAGTTGTTCTCTGATCTCCTCTTGATCCTCTCTATGCTTGATTTTATTGGCTCTATGTTTCTTGGTTTTCACTCTTTTGTTTTTTTCTTTTGTCTTGTATGTTCTCCTCCGTATATCCTTCTCAACTGCAAGACTCCAAAATTCTATTTATCTTTCATATGCCTCATTACCGTTGTCCATTTCTTCACCCTCTTCATTCTCTCCTTGGTCTACACCTATACAAACATTATCATCAACATACATTGGATAAAAACCATGAGGCAAATGTGCCTCTTCACTAGCTCCTTGTGCTTGCTTTCTTGTTTCTTCCTTTATCTCAGCTATACCTATCTTTTTATCAACTTTCTTATCATCACCAACCTGTTGGTTCCTTGAATGTGTCTCTTCTCAATGGAACTTTGTATATGTGTATGTTTGAGAACATTGTTCTCTCATTACCTCTACACTTGTTCTTATGCTTCGCTTAGCTTGAAGACACTCTTTATCTTCCTTCATGCCAATGCCAATTAATTTGTCTTCTTTATTTGATTCATCTTCTCTTTTCAAAGAAGCCATCCGATGCCTTCTTATTTTCTTAACAATCATCTTTACGGGCCACTTCACCTTCTTGCACATTGGCCAATACTAAACATATTCTTGGTATCCTTCCTCAAGCCGCTGCTATACTACAAGCTTAATATCTTTTCTCAAATTTTCCATTTCTCTATCAAACTATAATGTCCCCTTTCAGCTAGCCACAAAATGCCTTGTTTCTTTTTTAACTCCCGAAGGCAATTGATGAAAAAAAGGGAGTCATTTATTTAATTGTTTAATTATTACCTAAATTCTCTAAGGTAATATTCAATAATTAATTAAATTATTCTTATAAGGTGACTTTATTAAAATTGACTAAAGCGACTTAAGGGAAATATTTCAATAAAAAAAACTATGCAAAGTCACTTTAATTTTTGATTGGGGAAAAGAAATACAAAAGGAAAGAAAAGTTCTTTTATTGGGATTCATGGAAATTATATTATAGGAGCTTTATTTTTTATCGACACTTTTTTGAAAGAGGATTTTTCACGACAGCACTGCATTGAGCCTTTTGGCTAGGGTTTTTGAACCACCATCCAGTTTCAGATGTGAGAGATCATCTCTAGTTGGCGCCCTTCAAAGTTGGAGGATACGAGTTTTATTTATGAATCTCAGATTTGGAAACCATGAGAAGACCTGTTGGAGAGGAGATGGAGGCGACTTCCTGAATATGATCTATGGTTTTGGAGTTTAGTATTTAGCATTGAAGGCATTTGTCTTACAGGAATCCTAGGCGTAGCCTTTCCAAGTGTTGGGAGCCATTTTAAATTTGTGGGACTGAGGATTTTGGAGAGAAGATTAAGGGACGTGATTTTCCTGTTTCAAGTGACCATGTATTCAACCCTAGTTCTGGACGTGGCCCTTTTTGAAGGTATAGACAAGGTGTATCACTTCTAACATGCTGGGCGCATTTCTGTATGCAAGAAACGAATGAACTCTATGAGTTATGGGTGTTGGTCATGTGTTCTAGGCATCTTTGTAGGTGTTTTTTCTTCTATTCTAGACTGGTGGCGAGCTGATTAACTAGGTCTGATCCTTTTATACGTTATGGATCATTTTGTATTGTTGGTATTGTGGTAACCCTAATTAGTGAAGTGTGTAACATGGGTCGCTAGGGTTAAGGTGGTTGTATGTTAATTGTTGCATTAGAAAAACTCAAAAAATCTTTTTGTATTAATGATACAAACCAAAACATTAGTGTTGTTCAACTTTCAGTGGGTACCTTGGGTGTTTGGGATAGAAACAACTTATGTATTTGAACCCTTCATTGTTGATTAGTGTCTTTTGTTAAGAGCTTCCAGTTACTTGTTATTTTTGAGTTTTTGGGATAGTATGGTATGTGTTTATGGGAATATTATGTAATGTCCCCTCCTTAGTCAACATTAGGTGACTAGGGGTTAGCTCATCACTTGACCGTCGTGAGCTAGCAGTGTGTTTAGTGGGTCCATATGGATTGTTTCCCCGAAATTTGGGACATTACACATGGCAATGGTTTCAGTGGGTTCAGGTTCTAGCATCTATTTTGTTCATTGGCTCAGTTTTTGAACACTTACTATTTATAGTAAGTGATATTTATGGACATGCTCTTTTTGGTAGGGCACTTGGACTCCTGACTTTGGCAGTGTCATGAGTGGCATGATTATTCATGGCATAATTAATAAGTTATTAATGAGGGAAGAAGTGTTAATGACATTATAATAATAATAAGTTATATTATAAAGTTATTTATTAACTTTATAAAAAGGGGGCCACTTAAAGTACATGAAGCAATTACCCTCATTAAGTGATTAAATATTATTTTATTGTGCCAAAGTCAAACTATTACTTAAAAGTGAAGTTTATATCATTTTTAATGACTAAAAAGGGGCCACTTGAGAAAATTGAACTTTTTAGTGAGAGTATAAAAGCTTTCAAGGCAAAGTCGACTTCACTTGAGAATATTTGACATTTGCCTTTGTTGGATTTTTTCTCACTTGAAGTTGGGGTTTCAGATCTTTATCACCATTGAAGAATGAAAAATCCTCGTGGGAAGAGCTGATTTGAGGTGGTGGAAGATCCATTGAATTTTGGCATAAGAGAGGCTACATTCAGGAGTCTCCTTTGAGTTGATTGAAGAATATTTTCTTGAGATTATATCAGAACTTTCATCTCAAATTTTAAGTTTGATAATTAGAAGCAAACAACAAACATCATTCTTCATTGGAGGTGAAAAAAGACAATATTTTAAAGAGTATTTAATGTTGAAATGAGTCGTACGGCATGGGAGAGAAGGAAGACTTTCATCTTGAGGGAAATGCCTTTACTTTGAAGTTGATATCACTAGCAGCAGGTACGACTGGGTTAGAAGGTCGATTTACAAACCAAAGAGACAAGGACAAGTGCTAGATCGGCTACAAATAAAATATGATCAAGGGTTCAAGGCGAATTCCCATGTTTTCATATGTTTTCATTTATATCTCTTGCATGTAAAAAAGAAATGATCATGTGTTAAAATAATTTGATATTAGTGATTGAAGGAAATAAAGAGTATTCATTCAGCCATTGCATGTCTATTCTTCTTAGTTGTTATAGATTTATTTTCAATCAGCATTTTATCTTCATTCTCTTGAATTCCAAAAAAACACCAAAAAATAAAAAAACAATCAAAACAAAACAAAAACATCAAATCAGAAAAAAAATCATCAGCAAAGTGAAATTTCTCAGAGGGTTAAACCAGCCAGGCTTACTACATATTATGCAAACTAGAAATGAATTTTTGAACATGCATTACCATACCATTATTACAAGATAGCTGATATAAAATTTTGCGTTGGTTGTATGTACTCGTCAAGTGTTATGTACTAAGAAGAAAACATTCTAGTTGCTTCTAATTGGCTGTTGTAATTTCATGTGGTTAGCTTGAGCGATTGTATTGTAACAGTGTTATTCTATTTATATATCAACAACAATATTTTAGTTCATGTATTGTAATCTAACTCATGAGGTTTATCTGAACTAATGTTCAAAGAGCTCCCTTCAAATCAAATAAATGAAACAACAAAATACTCCATTCTAAGGGAAGGTTATGAACAAAAAATTATATCAGTCAAAGCGGCATTCAGAATAGATGTTTGATAAACAAACAAAAGCATCAAACCAGAAAAATTCAGCCATAATTAATATGGAATCTTACACAAACTCTGCATCTTGTCTTATCTTATTGACTTTCTTCTTTCCTTCTTTTTGAGGCCTTCTTTCTTATCTTGTTGCTACATCTTTCCATATTCTCTTCTTAACTTCGTGATACCTCACTTAGGGCTTCTCTCCACTTTTCCTCTTGACTAGTCTTTTGGTACCCAGGTTCTTCACATTAACCTATCAATCTGCAATACACATCTCTCCAAGAATCAATGAATATAACTAACTTCTTCATCAAACCTATTTGAAACTCTCAACTTCCTCTTCCCAGACCTTTTAGGCTTTGATACCAAAATGATGTAGAGGGATAAACAAATGCAAGAAAAATAAAGTTTTCAGATTCTATAGACTCTACTGAAGGTTTTTCAAACCCCAGTTGTTAGGGTGAACTCAAAGAAACAAGTTTCTTACTTTAACCCTCATAGAAACCTAACATTTTGAAAATCTTTATGACAAAGAACACACTTAGACCTTCATAAATCACACAAATTATTGAATTAGAACTTATCCTTTGGTGGGAACCTGGGCAGCAGCCTAAAGAAGAACTTCACCAAGTTTCATCAATTTTTGATGGTGCAAACAAAAGTTATGATTTTTTTAAGCATGCTGAAAACCCTACGTCTGTAACAGGGCTTCTGGTAGTATTTTTTCCATATCTTGCTCAAAATACAATGAAATCATGCCAAACCAATTACATTGGATTCTTAAAACAATTCTCTATCATCCCATACAATCACAAATCTTGAAATGGCTTCGTACATGGCCGTATAATGTTGTTTTCAAACTGTAATTATAGAAAATTGACATAAAATTGACAAAAAAAAAGGGTATTTCATGAAATATTGCTCCCACAACCTCTTGGAGTGTTTATTCTCATTTATTCAACATGAATCAACATAAAAAATAGTTACCATTCGAAAATACATGTTTTTCTTTCAAAAACCTAATGTAACGTAATGTCTTTTTGCATCAAACTTGCCAAATATGCACTTTTTTGCAACTTTGCAACCTAGAACTTAAACAAAACCAAGTAAAAAGACCCTACATGGTCTTCCATGGTCCTCTAAGACCTTCAAAAACTCAATTAAGACTCCTAACAATAAAATCCAAAACTTACATTTTTTAGGTTGCTAGATGCTCCTACATCACTTATCCTAAAATTGTTACAAACTTGGTCCTCTTTATGCTTCAATGGCATTAACCCGTGTCTCCAACCATTTATGGTCATAGTATACGTATATTTCCTCCCATCATATATAGCCTATTGGTCAAATTGACATGGCCTCCCTAATAGTAGGTGACACACATCCATCAATATTACATCAAACAAGACTTCATCATGATAACTTACTTTTATGGATCTTACCCAACATTGTTTATTGACTATGAATTTGCATTCTCTTTGCAACCAAGAAAATAAGTGTTTGGTTGCTTCTACCTCTTCAACTTTAATTTTTCTTCCATGTTTTCTAACACCAAATTATCATTACTTTCACTATCAATGACAGTCTTGCAATGCTTTCCTCTTGCTTTGCATCTAGTTCTAAACAATTTCTTTCTTTGTACCAGTCCTCCTCCCTCAATATGCTCCATCAAGGCCATTATCATCATTAGTGACTCTATGTTCAAGACTATTTGGTTAATAGATTTGTAAGGTTCCACTTCCACATATGCAACTTTGGCATTGTTTAGGTTGACTATTTTCCTTGGTTTTGGAAACACTCAAATTCTTGATGTCCTTCTTTGCACTTGAAGAGTGTCCCTTCGAAGGTTCTCTTGTCACTTACTCTATATCCCTTTCTTTCTCTTTGGTATCTGATTCTAATGTATCTTCCTCCTCTTTGTTCTTGTTGTGGTAGTTACTATTCTCTTAGCCTTTGTTGTAAGCCTCATTCCTTGTTTCTTTGTCATAGTAAAATCCATTGTCTCTACAATCAAAATTATCAACCCTTTTTCCTTCCTTTTTGGGTCTTTGATCACCACACAAAGATCTATCTCTTTGTGGTCTCTCCACTAGTCAATTTTGTCAACTCCCAAATCTCTTTTTTAACTTGTCTCCTACTTTGGTCACAAATTGGTATGCTTCCTTTGAGGTGGTTAATCTAACAAGGATCAATTCTTTGTAAATATTCTCTCTTAATCCATTCAAGTACCTCATAACCTTTACTTTTCCTAACTCAATATGTTTTGTTATGATACTTAGCTTATGAAATTCTTGAGTGTATTATTTTACAATCATATCCCTTTGTCTTAGACTTCGTAGTTTCTTCAATTGATAATCCATTGGTATAAATTCCCTTCTCAATTTTGTAACCATCCAATCCCATTTTGTTACTTTCTCTCTATTCCTATTCCTTTTTAGTTGTACCTGTTTTCAACCAAATAGTGGTATGCCCTTTAGCTTAGTTTTTGTAAACCTTACCTTCTGAGTCCTTATCTCTTGTTATTGAAAATACTCATTTAATTAATTTATAAAATAAACTATTTCTTCAATATTTAGGTCACTATAATAGTTTGGAACTTCCATCATAGGGCTCTTGCTAATTTTAGAGATGGATTTTAACACCTTCACCTATTCTAACTCATATTCCTAATCTTCTAGACCTTGTACCTCATATTTGGCATGTCCATATTCATTGCTTTCATAATATTGCTTTGGGTTTTATCCCCTTTTTAATCTTCTTCTAAGGATTTCAATTGAACTATATTTTCCTTTGCCTCTTTAAGACTTCATTCGATTTCCCAACTATGTTGGACTTACCTAGGATTCTTCAAGCAACATCTTCCTAGATCTATTGAAAAAATCCTCTAATAAATGATCTGGCTACAATCACCCTTGCATCTACCTCTCAATTGGTGATTTGTTGACAAGATTCTTGCAAGTCACCTTAGTCTAGTGTTTTATTCTCAAGAAAAACCCATATAACAATTGATTATCTTCCCAATATTTGAACATTATGCTTTAATACAAATTAATGCAATCATGGTAGGAGGGTCCAATGACGGACTATCCAACCATGCAACCCCCAAGTTACAGAAACAAATAAAATTAGAACACATCAAGATTGACATAAATATATTCTAGGAAAACTCTCAAAGTGGAAAAAACCCAACCTCAAAAGATTCCATATTTAATTATTAATGTTGTAGAAAAACTATGACCTTCCATAATGGCATACAAGTTCAAATCATCTAGTGTACAAGATTTGTAAAGTTTCACTTCCACATATGCAACATTGGCATTGTTCCCTAACTATTTTCCTTGGTCTTGGAGACACTCAAATTCTCGATGTCCTTTACATTTGAAGAATATCCCTTTGTGATGTAGAGCAAGAGGATTCACAATTCAACATAAAGGGAACATATTTCACAATAATGGGCGTCAACTCACATACCCATCCCTCAAGGAAAATTGCATTTACAAATGCTTGATTTCAAGACACAATAACAAAGATAAGGCATAAAAATTCTTGTAGAATCATCAAAACACATTAAACAATAGAAAATTACTAATTCAAAACCATTTCCCAGCTTTGACAACTCAAAAATGTGAACTTCTAAAAGTAGATTGTTCAAATCAGCATTTAGGCCTATTTAGACCCCTCCAACAAGCAACTTTACATTTCCCAAGTCATTTCTCTTTGTTATGACTTCAAAAAAGTATAAATAGGTCTGCACAACATGATTAGACCATTTCCCAACCAGTACTCATGGTTTTACATCAAACTTACACATTGAACCCTCAATTTAGACTTCCAAACATGACTGTTTCAACATGGCAGTTAACTTAAAAAGGAAAAAAACTTGATTAAACACCAAACCATGACAAGGGAGGGTTATAAATACATCCCTACACCATTCCAAACCAATAACATACAAGAAGGACTTTATAAGCATGGACAAACTTCTTCAAAACCCTGTGTTTATTGTGTTTTTCCAGAATTTTACTCAATTTCCAAATCTAGGGCTTCCTTGAAATTGCTCCAAACCAAAAATTCAAGACCTGAAACTTTGGAATATTTTAAAATACATATAAAACTCCTTACACACCAATTTTGAGGATATTTCAATGATTAAAATAAGAGATATACAATTTTGAATGCTTGGTGCCCTATGTAAATCTGAACTTGACTGTTTCTACCAAAATGAGCATATATTTCTTAATATTCAATGAAATGACTTCAAAAAAATGCAAAAATAAATATAACTCATTTCTCTATCCAACCATATAATATTTAGTTCATTTGGAGGTCGTACCTGCTTGTATAATTTGTTGCAACACGACTGTTACAGAGAAATTTAGAAATTGTAGCCACAAAAACCTACATAACTTTTATTCTACTTCATGAAAATGAAAGAAATAAAAACTAAAATTCAGTAGACACATAGGAATGTCAAATAATATGACTTCCCTTTAAAAATATTGAAGTATATATCCGTACAAGTCTCTGCAACTTCTATTTTCTCAGAAAAAATCAAAAAAATGGAGGTTTTCATTGATTTTCAATAACAAAACTTCAAATATCATTCCTCCTCCCTTGCCTCATGATTTTTGAGGCTTATTTATTCCTTTCAATCCATAACCAACTCCAACCAATCAACAAAAACCAACCTTATACCTACCATGACCCTTAAACTCCTCAATTTTCCTTTTTGCCAACTTTGCATTTTTGCAATTTTACAAGATTTCCACATTTTGACACACTAACCCCTATAAGACCTCAAATACATCCAATATGGTCTTTTATGACCTTACAAATTCCTTTTACATGAATTTGGACCTTCATATTTTTTTATAAGAAATTTTGCAACATTTAACACAACTTGCACCTTTTTTTGCAAATATGACAAAAATTGACCAATTGACAACATTGATCACTCTACCTATGAAAACACCTATAAAATGGAATAAAAACATTAAAATTGTCTTGAGATACCTTATTCAATGATCCCATAACACTCCTTACTCATTTTTTTACAATTAGACCTCATGGAGGCTTGAAAATAAACCGGTGCTCCTACACCATTCTCGCCAAGAAGAAAAAAATCAAGTCTCTTGAGTTAACAAAATGTAAAGCACTTGCAAAAAGTAATGAATCTTCACCACTTGCAATCACAAAATATTTCATCTTCATTTTGACCCATGGCCTTGTTTTCCTTGAAATCATAAGCACAATAAGTGAATTGTGTCTTCTTGTCATCTTATCATCCTGTGCATGCTCACACTCATCCATACACTCTATGCCTTGATTTTCCTTCTGTTGTATCAACCAAAATGTCTCTACATCTGCTATCTCAAGATAACAACAAACTTCTACATGGAGAAAACTGAAAATTCCATTAGTCTCATCATGAAACAATGAAGTAAGTATCTCATTCTCTTACCTTGGTGGCTCAATTTGTAACTAAAAACCTATTTCATATTTTTCCTCTTCTTCTTCAGGTGTAGGCACCAACTCTTCATCATCTTCTTCCTTTTCCATTGAGTCTTCTTCATTTTTTGTCTTCATGTCTTCAAGGTCTTCATTCTCTACTTGTTTGAACTCTTCATTATTAGCAATCTCTCCAACTTGTTTGCTTTCTTCTCCGTTTGACATAGTCTTCATCTTCTTCTCTTGTTTTCTCTTCATGATTAGCCTCTTGATAGGCCAAACAACTTGCTTCTTAACTGATAAGTGCCAACTAGATTGTAACTGCTTCCATTCAGCCTCAAGCCTTTCTATCCTCATACTAATTGCCTACATTCTTTCATCTCTTGATCTGGTGGTATGAGCCCTAATTTATAGTCATACTAATTATTTTTTGTGCAGCAGTCCAGGTACTTGAACTGGTGGTATAAGACCTAATTTATAGTCATATGATGCAACCTGATTTAATATGAATGGTTGTGATTATTTAATTAGACATTCTAGTTACTAATGATATATTGCTATTATTGTCATATCAGTAAATGTGATTAATATTTGTTTTTCATATGCCCTGAATGTTTATCCATGATTGAAGAAACTAAGATTACAAGAGGGGAATGGTGATGGGGAACTCTCCTAGGTATGTCACCTTAGATGAGGACCAGATGAGCCCCATGAGGCCAAGGGGGTACAGAGGATACAACGCTTTGGGCTTAGGAGAGATGGCATTTTTTGGGCACCCATTGTAATCTCACTCCTCTATTGTGGATAATCAGCATAAGAGGTCAAATCATAGAGAGAGGAAAATGGTTGGCAAGATGAGGGGATAACGGAAAAGACACCTCTTAGGTAGATCACCTCATATGGATGGCATGGGCCACATGAGGCCAAACCCTACAAAACATGAATGCGACCATAGATGATCTTAGGTCTCACCAAGGAAATGGGAGGGAAGCCACCCCAAGCCAATCATACAATAACACCACACCAAGGTCCACCCAAGAGTAAGTGAGCCTCCCTTCTTATCTAGGGAAGGGTCATCAGGGGAAGAAGGGGAAGTTAACACATCTAATTCAAAATTGAATGAACTTGCTACACTATATGCAAGGCTTGACCCTGAGGTCAAGAAGAGCATTCCTTTTAAGGTATATTGTAATGCTAGAAAAAACAAGGCCCACAGGAAAATAAAGAATCAAACTAATCAACATTTTCAATGCATTGTAGGCAAGTTGGCCATCCCAAGTTTTGATGGATCAGGAAAACCACAACCCATTCATGGGTCCAAAAACTCGAAACCTACCTATCTCTCAATCCAATGTTAGAAGAAATTCCATTAAATTTTCCATATTGCACTTAGAAGGGGTTGCCCATGATTTGTGGAACCATGGTCTAATCACCCAAAATCATCAAAACATAAAGACTTATGATGCCTTCACAAAGTTACTCATTGAGAGGTTTGACCAAACACACCCCCAAAATCACTTTAAATAATTAACAAGAATAAGACAAAGGGGAACCCTTGAAGAATATATCATTGAATTCCAAATATTAGCAGTTATGGTCCCAAAAATATCCAAGGAGAGGCTCACCTATTCATATAAGGATTATCTGATTCACTCCATGCCCTCGTAAGTACTTTTGACCCTACCACACTTAGGGAAGCAATCCAAAATGCCACATGTCTTAATGCTAAAATAAGAGAAAGGGAAAGGGGCCACTCAAAAGGGAAGATAAGAACTTCTATGGAAAGGATGGGCACAAGAAACCATACCTTTCTTATCATGACTGAGAGGAACTAAGGAAGAAGGGTCTTTGCTTTGATTGCAAGAAAAGATGGGAAAGAGGACACATTTGTAGACAAGATAAAAACCAGGAAGGAGAGTTGTGTTTTAAATGCAAAAAAGTATGGAAACCAAGACAAAAGTGCCAAAATAATTTAGCTATTTCTTCACATAATTCAATGCTATACATGCTCATGCATCAATATTTAATAAGGTCATACGCTCATAACTTTAGAAGGAAAACTAAAAGTGTTCTCACAACCAAAATCCTAGCTTTTATGACACAATTTTATGACCTGCATAAACATAGATTTCCTTCTTAAAGGTGTTGGAATGAGACAACATATTTGAGGACTAATCATTAATGACATAAAATATGCATCAATCACCCATACACACACAATAGAACAAATATTGAGAAGGTAAAATGACTAAAATTTTATTCATAATAAGATGCTTCAGCTGATACAAATCTGCAAAACTAATTGATAATACATAAAATTGCTATCCTATATCGCAAAATGAGTTACAATCTCGTCTCTTTTTGCATAAGGAAAAAGAGGAAAGGAAGAACTGGCTAAAAAGAGTTGGAAGATCTTGCTTTATGGAAAGCCACCTTAGATAACTAATGCTGAAAGAGGTTGCACCTCATAGAAGACGTTGAACGTGCATGAAGAGTTGAACTGGATGTGAACTCTATAGTTGAGAGTTGACTTGAACTCTTTGACTTGTGCATGCTCCTTGAAGTTTGATTCAACTAAAGTAGAACTGAAACTCCAAGAAAAGCATGAAGATGATAGAAAAAAGTTGAGTTTAACCTCTTTGCATGAGGTTTTCAAGTTTTTGGGCGTATAAGGAAAAAAAGCTTTTATTTAAGGGCCCCAAACTACCCCAAAATGCATAATTTTAGGCTCAAACCTTACTTAACTCCAAATTAATCCATATGGGCCTCTTAAGTGGGCCTAAACTGCCCCAAATTGTCACTAAACTGAGCATGAACATAACCTAACCTCATAGATTGCACTGTCTTCTTTAGGTTGCACTTGATTGTGATCTTTTCATAGGTCATTTCTTATGCTTTTCAAATTTCATACCATGTCTTCACAAGGCTGTCATCACATTCTACATGTTCATAAGGTTTCCTTTTTATATTCTTGAAACTTTGTCCTTAGAAACTTCATTCATACACTTGACCTGTGACTCCCCCCTTTGGCTTCCTAACTCTGTCACTCATTAATAGTGCTTTGACTGTGCCTTCCACTTGATCAAAGGCCTCTTAACTTTGAATGTTTCAAGCTCCTTCAACATCAAATTACTGAATGACTAATACTACAAATAGCCATATGATTAAAATTGTTTGTGCAAGGCAGCCCAAAACTTGTTCTCGTCTTTCTATCATCATTGTGCAAACATGCTTGTAACCTTCCTAGCGTAAGTAGAAAACTCTTTAAATTTTCCTTCCTGACACTTATTGTTAAATTCTTCAGCTCCCTGCTCTGTAGGAAAGATCTTTAACTCTCCATTATTGTTCTTTAGAAAATAGAAAATGTCGCTTTTTCTGAAAACAAAACACTCAAAAGATACCAAACCATGCTTTGATGCATTAGTAGTATTCGTTTAGATCAGGTAACCTTGGAATATTGAATTGCTTCCCGAAAGTAGCTAATTATCATAGAGAACTTTGAACTAAGTACTTTGGCTGCAAAATAAAATCTATGGAGGCTTTTTAGAGACAACATGGATGCATCAACATACCTATCTTTTCCTTGATCGATCTTTCACGCATGCTTTTTCATGGAAGGGATATGATGATAAATATGGACTCTACAAGTAGTTTGAACTCCTTTTTTCTCCTAACAAGTACTCCTCCATGTCCAATCTACCTTGCAACAGACTTTCATAGCACCGGAACCTAAAAAACAAAAGTGAATTCAATATGCATGTGCTACTCCATGTTGCAACTAAATATAAGGTTGTTTGAGCATATGTAGGCTGCCAAGAAGATTGAGCAGGGGTAGGTGGGTGGAAATCATATTTAACATGCTGGTTTGTTTAAATGGAAAAGGATGTAATGTCCCTTATCCTAATTTTCCCTAGAATTCACCTATTGATCACAAATTCCACAAACTAGGGTTAGGGCTTTCACCTTATCAAATAAATAACTTCTTAATTATGTAATCATGGATTGAAACCTGCATTCAACATATGAAAAACCTTCCCCAATATGTATATATGTTTTTTAGCATTAGACTATTGCAATCACATTTATAGATTATCAATAATGCAATATGTTATGAAATTGGGGGGACATGATGGATGCGTCCGAAGCCATATGCCAAGCCTAAGAGGATGTATACCACAATGCTCCCCATTAGCGACTTGTACTTCTTTACCCATCAATTTCACAACCCCTGAAGACACTTTCCATCGTGTGGGATTGGATGGAGGTCACAAGTGGGATTTTGGGCTCTCTACCACTCCACCCCTAGACCTTCCTTCTTGAGGAATTGGGCAGAGGTCGCAAGTGGGCTTCTGGCCTCTACCACTGCACCTCAAGCCCTTCCACAAGATGGGTTGTAGAAAATCAAGCACATCATATATTCTATCACAATAAATTATTCATTAAATATTCCTATTAACATATGGGCAATATGCATACATATGTAAACAATGATTTGCATAAAAATAGCAATTTGTGGTGATGAACTGGACTGATTCTATTTTGTTTCCTAGTTTGTAAGTTTCTTCTCCTTAATCGATCCATTTGTTCTTGACACTCAGAAGATATCGTTAGTGTGAATCCAATAAATAAGAATCTATTTTCCATACTTATTTTAAAGCATCATAATTACTTATAAGGCTCAATAATTGTTGCAAGCATCATTATTGCATAATTGTATTATATATATATATATATATATATATATATATATATATATATTTCTATGATCATTTTATATGAACTTATCTGATTATGCCTCCTGGTGCACTCAAAGATATCATCCAGGTTTCTCATTTATCTCCTTTATTCTGTTTCTCCTTCCAATATCTTATTGTTTGAATAATAAATATATTCACTATAGGTGAGGGAGGATTTAATATTATTCCAATTATATCAATGGCTACTTCTATATCCATGTAGACTTCCCCCCCCATTCGATCTATTTATATCTGTTGCTACACTTTAGAAGTTTATTCCAGATTCCTTACTTCATAGTTTATTCTCATCCTTTCCTTATTATATTCATCGCTACTTCTTCATATTTATTTCTGCTTTATTCTTCTTAGATATTGAATGATATTTTCCTTCTCAAATTGATATCTCTTTATCTCCAATTTCTAGCCTTATTCTATATCTTTTTCATCCGCTATATTTCCCAAATATATTACAAATTACTTTCCTCTCTCCCCCTCCTTCATTTTTCATTCTTTATTTATACCTTCCAAGAAATGTGTTTCCTTTGGAAGGCACAATGTTTCATAACAGATATACCTCCTTCAAGAGAGGTGACTTTTACAAAGGATCATCCTTTATTAACTTTCTTAATGAAACACCGAACAAGTGTCGATAGTGTGTTTTATGGGTAATAAACACCAAGCCCTACTATTAGGGAATCACACCCTTAGTGACCATTATGGAGTTGCCTCAAATCTCCTATTCTTGGCATATGGTTTATGTTATTTTAACATAATCATAGGATTATTGGTATTGTTGTTCTATAGTCATTCTTTTGTTGTTTGTGCTTAATCTGGTTGTTAATATAAGCAATATTATTCACTGCATATGTTTATATATATTTAATATAAATATATTATATGTTAATATATTTATTAGTTATGTATATTTGTTGTTGTTTATTATATGTTATTTTAACATATTATTTATATTAGTTTCATATATTTAATTTTTTATTATCATATTATATTTGTTATATATTTTATTTATTTATTTGTATTTCAATACCTCATATTTTGGGGGCATGACAGTCCGCCCTTCCCAAAAATTGTTTGTCCTCAAGCAATCACAATGTAGGATGCTTCTGAAGTTGCCAAGATCTCTAATCAACCTTGTAGATTTGTATTGCTCCTTCATGTGATGTAGTTAGCTTTTGTCATGATTCTTTGATGTAATTTAGGAGTTAAAAACTCTATGGTTAGCCCTGATTGTCTTGGTTATGTTCGACTTAATACTGCAGTGATGTCCTTAGAGGGTGTTTATTGGTACACCACGAGGTTAATACCATCCTCAAAAGTATTAGGCCAATTTATTGTCTCATGTACTGTTATTTTCCAATATATCTCAACAACAAAACCAAGATTTTAGAAACTTAAGACAAGCTTTCTCTCATTTAGTCACCGTAAGGATCCAAGGCAATGATACAAACTTTCCATTATTAGTGGTAGATTATGGGAATGTTGCGAGTATTAAGATCTTCCTTTGTGCCCAATCACTTTGCATTTATGTAAAGGACCTAGATGTTTGAGTGATAACTTCCCTTAGATTTTGAAGCAATTTTTTTCAATGAGAAGCTTAGAGTGTCTTAGTCAAGTATTTGTCGCTCCATACTTAAGCATAAAACTAAAGGGTGTACAACAATTTAGATTTAAATTTATAGTTTTACCTTATTATCCAATTTCATATTCCATCTTGAATTCAATTGGAGGCTATCATATTCCTTCTATGTTAAGTATCTTGGAAAAGGATTTGATTTATTGAATCACATCAATTTGTCTCAAGGTTGAATGGTAAGGAATGGTCTCCTCAGGATGTTAAATACGGAAGTGAATGCACCAATTTGTGGGTTACATGTGTTTCCATTGTTTCTAATTACATCATAAGATTAAAGTAGTGTAAGAATGAAAATAGTCAATTTAAAAATGAAGTAGTGTAGATGAAGTACAACAAGGTAAATTTAAATGAAGCAGGTGTTCACTAAGTCTAAAGTCTTATTTATTGAACCATTCAAAGCTAACATGGCTTAGATGATTTGGCATTTGACTTTCAACTACTGACACCATGTTGATTTGGCACATATGCTGACAAGGCAACAAGCAAGCAGCTGAAGCACGCAAACAAGTAGGTGAAGTAGACATGTAGAAATCTCAACCACGCAGGAAAATAGCTCAACCATATAGGCAACCATCTCAAGTAGACAAGTATGTAGCTCAAGCATGCAAGCAACCAGCTCAAGCAAGTAGGCAACCAACTCAAGTAGACAAGCAGGTAGCTCAAGCATGCAACCAAGTAGCTCAAACAAACAACCAACCAGCTTAAGAAACTTGACATCAATGACAAAATATTCTAACAAAAGTCACAAAGTATACACATGAATATATGTAATTCTCAAGGTATACATATGAATATATGTAAATCACAAAGTACACACTTGGATACACGTATGTCACAAAGTACATATTTAAATATATGTTTGTCACAAAGTATACACATGAATGCATGTAAGTCGCAAGGAATACACTTGAATACACGTAAGTATCAAAAACATACACTTGAATACACATTAATCAAAAAAGAATACACTTGAATACATTGGAATACACACAAGTCACAAGGTATAAATTTGAATACATTGGAAGACACACAAGTCACAAGGTATACATTTGAATACACCTGAATACACATAAATCACAAAGTATACACTTGTAATACACAAAGTATACACCAGAATTATGAAGCATACACGTGAGTACACGTAATACATGAAGCATACATAGGAGGCATGAAGCATACACGTGAGTACATATATGAAGTATACACAAGAATCATGTGAATACACATAATACATGAAGTACAAGAAGCATGAAGCATACACATGAATACACGTAATACATGAAACATACTCATGAAGCATGAAGCATACATGTGAATACACATAATACATGAAGTATACACACGATGGTAGGAAAGATGTTTTAATACCACTATAATTTCCCTTGTCCTAATTTTCCCTAGATTTACCTATTGATCATAAATTCTACAAAATAGGGTTAGGGATTTCACCTTATCAAATAAATAACTCCTTAATGATGTAATCTTGGATTGAAACCTACATTCACTATATGAACAACATTCCCCAATATGTATATATATATTTTAGCATTAGATAGTTGCAATCACATTTATAGATTATCAATAATGCGACATATTATGAAATTGGGAGGACATGATGGGTCTGCCCGAAGCCATATGCCAAGCCTAAGAGGGTGTATACCATAGCCCTCCCCCTTGGCAACTTGTACCTACTTTCCCCATCAATGTCACAACCCCTGAAGACACTTGCCATCCTGTGGGATTGAGCGGAGGTCGCAAGTGGGATTTTTGGCTCTCTACCACTCCACCTTGCCCCTTCTTGAAGAATTGGGTGGAGGTTGCAAGCGGGCTTCTGGCCTCTACCACTACGCCTCAATCCCTTTGATAGTATGGGTTTCAAACAATCAAGCACATCATATATTCTATCAAAAGAAATCATTCATTAAATATTCTTATTAACATATAGGCAATATGCATACATATGTAAAAAATGATATGCAAAAAAATAACAATCTATGGTGATGAACTAGATTGATTCTCTTTTGTTTCCTGGTCTGTAAGTTTCTTCTCCTTAACTGATCCATCTGTTCTTGACACTCAAAAGATACCATTAGTGTGAATCCAATAAATAAGAATCTATTTTCCATACTTATTTAAAAGCATCATAATTACTTATAGGGCTCAATAATTGTTGCAAGCATCATTATTGCATAATTGTATTATATATATATATATATAAATTCATATAAAATGATCATAGGAATATATATGACATATATGTATATATACATATATATAATGTATATATTTCTATGATCATTTTATAAGAACTTATATTATATATATATACATACATATATATATATATATACATATGTATATATATATATAAATATGTATATATATATACTTAAATATATTCCTATGATCATTTTATATGAACTTATCTGATTATACATGTTGTTGCACTCAGAGATATCATCCAGGTTTCTCATTTATCTCCTTTCTTTTGTTTCTCCTTCTAATATCTTATTGTTTGAATAATAAATACATTTACTATAAGTGAGGAAGGATTTAATATTATTCTGATTATATCAATGGTTGTTGCTATATCCATGTAGACTTCCCCCCCATTTGATCTGTTTATATCTGTTGTTACACTTTAGAAGTATATTCCAAATTCCTTACTTCATAGTTTATTCTCATCCTTTCCTTATTAGATTCATTGCTACTTCTTCATATTTATTTCTGCTTGATTCTTCTTAGATATTGAATGAAATTTTCCTTCTCAAATTGATATCTTTTTTATCTCCTATTTCTGGCCTTATTCTCTATTTTTTTCATCCACTATATTTCCCAAATATATTACAGATTAATTTCCTCTCCCCCTCCTTCATTTTTCATTCTTTATTTATACCTTCCAAGACATGTGTTTCATTTGAAAGGCACATTGTTTCATAATAGATATACCTCCTTCAAGAGAGGTGACTTTCTTAATGAAACATCAAACAAGTGCCAATAGTATGTTTTATTGGTAATAAACACCAAGCGCTACTATTAGGGAATCGCACCCTTAGTGACCATTATGGAGTTGCCTCAAATCTCCTATTCTTGGCATATGGTTTATGTTATTTTAACATAATTGTAGGATTATCAATTGGTATTGTTGTTTTATAGTCATTGTTTTGTTGTTTGTTCTTAATCTAGTTGATATAAGCAATATTATTCACTACATATGTTTATATATTTATTAGTTATGTATATTCGTTGTTGTTTAATATATGTTATTTAATATATTATTTATATTAGTTTCATATATTTAATTTTTTATTATCATATTATATTTGTTATTTTATTTTATTTATTTATTTGTATTTCAACACCTTATATTTCAGTGGCATGGCAAAGGAATTTGGGTTAAAACCAGCTGCATGCTCAGCTTGATATGGTTGATAGGGAGGTATATGAGTAGAATTTTCATGAAATAGGGGTGGAAAGATTACTTTTCCATGATCTTTTGACATGTTAAAACATTCAAAACTTGGAATTTACTTTGAAATGAAAGAAAATCAGCTTCTTTTCTTCATAAAATAAACATACCAATACTTTAGTCTACTTGAAACCAATAGATTGAAATTTTGAGTTGTTAAGTGTGTGAAGATTTTTTGCCTCCAAAGCTAGAAATTACTTATGTACACACAAAAAACCAGCAATGAAAGGACAAGCTTTGAACTATGAAAGTTCAAAGAGTCCCATTAGGCATGCCAAAAACTATTGTCGTGAGGATAACACCCTTAGCCAAGTGTGAAACTCAACTATCCTGTGAAACATTGGATCATCCTCAGGCTATGGATTGCCTTTAGTGAAGATGAACCTCCAGAGGGGGTCGATTCCCTTGATGGACTACCTATAAACTATTGTTGATCAAGAAAAGGGATAGAAGAACTAAAATGGAAATATTTCTAATCCTAGGAGGTGATGCACCAAAATCTGTGACTTATACCCACAGTTTTAACATGCAAACTCTCAATTATTCAGCTATTTCTTCACACAATTCAATGCTATACATGCTCATGCATCAGTATTTCATAAGAAGGTCAAACACTCATAACTTTAGAAGGAAAACTAAAAGTGTTCTCATAGCCAAAACCCTAGCTTTTATGACACAATTTTATGACCTACATAAACATAGATTTCTTGCTTAAAGGTGTTGGAATGAGATAACATATTTGAGGGATAATCATTAATCATGTAAAATATGCATCAATAACACATACACACACAATAGAATAAATATTGAAAAGGTAAAATGATTGAAATTTCTATCATTTTACTTCTCAATATCTATTCTATCATGTGTATGGGTTATTGATGCATATTTTACACGATTAATGATTATCCCTCAAATATGTTGTCACATTCCAACACCTTTAAGCAAGAAATATATGTTTATGTAAGTCATAAAAAATTGTTTCATAAAAGCTAAGATTTTGGTTGTGAGAACACTTTTAGTTTTCCTTCTAAAGTTATGAGTGTTTGACCTTCTTATGAAACTAATGCATGAGCATGTATATCATTGAATTTTGTGAAGAAATGGTTGAATAATTAAGATTTTATGTGTTAAAAATGCGGGTACAAGCTTCGTATTTTGGTGCATCACCACCTAGGATTAGAAA
The DNA here is from genome assembly GCA_007258455.2 of Sequoia sempervirens. Classification (NCBI taxonomy): domain Eukaryota; kingdom Viridiplantae; phylum Streptophyta; class Pinopsida; order Cupressales; family Cupressaceae; genus Sequoia; species Sequoia sempervirens. The sequence goes on from VDFB02000003.1 coordinate 94,606,205, forward strand.
TATTTCCATTTTAGTTCTTCTATCCCTTTTCTTGATCACAATAATTAATAATAATACATAACCAAACAATAGCCTTGGAAAGATTCAAACACATCACCTGCAATTCAATCCAAGATTATTATTGACTCATTGAACATCATTAGCCTTTTGCTTCAAATCCAAGGTCATATTTAAGATGCTTTTGTAAAATTTAATAGTCAATGGGGTCCCATGTTTTCTAGCATAAATCTATTTATAGTAACATTAGACTTTTGTGATTAATTTTGAGTAATCATGACTTGTCATATTCATCATGTCATTTCCTACCTTTGTCAAAAAGAATGAATTATCATGGCCTGTTCAAGGCATTCTGAAGCAAAATTAACAAGAAAATCTCAAACAAGAAGACCAAACTTCAAAGAACATGAACTGACATTTTTTCCATCATTTACTTTATTTTCTATTGTTGTAGAAAAATTGCCACATATGTCATGGAAAAATCATTAACATAAGAAAAATTTCCGTCTTGTTGTTTATGCCATTTTTCAATAACAAAACTATTATATCTTTCCTTTTTCCTTCAGCACAAACCTTCTTCAGCTATGTTTGATTCCCAATTATTCCACTTCAGTGGTTTTGTTAGCCTCTAATCTACCGATTGATTGCTTTAATTTGAGTGATTAATTTATGAGTTAATTGCCCAATTACTTCCAACATTTGAGGGTTGTATTTCCTTTGATTGAGGTGGGTTGGGAAATGAGATCTTGTTATATAATGCTCTAGGAAGAGGAGAAGAGAGACTTAAATTTGAAAAATATAAAAATCATTTCTTTTCTTGGGTTGGACAGTGTGTTTTAGTAGTTGTAGCTGGGAGACAAAACACTTCAAATGTAGATATTAGGTATCTTGAGGATGAAAACCCTTAAGTAACAAATTGACATTTGGAATATTCTACATGTGGAAATATTTCGTAAGTTGTATTAGTTTGATGAGCTTCAAATTTTACTATTTTAAAGAACTTAAAAAAATACAAAAAAATCTATTGATGAGAATAGGTCTAGGTTTGTCTTTTGGTGCAATTATTTTTTAGATTATTTTTTGTATTTTATTGGTATATGTCTTTATAATGGTATCAAGGTTGTCATTAGAAGAATATTTGGATGAATAGTAGGTGCAAGACTTGGATGCACTACATGCTAGATATGGACCGCCAAATTCAAAAACCATAAGCAAGAAAAGAAGTAAACCCACCCTAAACAAACCTTGTAAACATGACCTTGGATCCAAAAACTAAGCACTTCTCGTTGAGTCCTATGTACAAGGAGGAAGCAATTAAATTTTTGATCCTTCACTTGGAGGTATTTGCACATGAGTTGTGGCATCATAGTTTGGAGATTCAAGGGTACAACCCTAATTTATCAAGTACACCCCTTTGAGGTCTTATTCCCATATCAAACGAGTGTGGGTATGTGTCCTACAATAGGAGTGTCTTAGGTCTGTCCAAGGTTCCACCCAAGCACCTTGGGTTTGTTGTGGGTCCTTTATATGAAGGACCCATGGTAAACATAGGATTCTCTTGGGTGAACCCAAGGGGACTCAAGGATCGCCCAAACAAAAAATAAAAAATAAAAATCATTTTTAAAATATATTTTTATAAACAAAAATATGTCAAATACCTACTTTCACCTTTAAGTGACAAAATTGTGAAAATAGTGTGCACCATGAAGGTTTGTGTGGTTTCAAAAGCCTTAATTTGGGCTTGATGGAAAGGAATCTTGCCCTTGATCTTGCCATGTATTGTGACAAGGAATGCACTAGGGGAATTTCCCTCAGACCTCGTGAGAGGTGCTACCCCTCAACCCCATTGGGGTGTTTCCCTTCGACCCCTACGAGAAGTGTCATCCCTCAACCCCTTTAGGGTCTCCATCCCATCCCCCACTAGTTATTGGGATCTCTTTATCACATAAGAAACTTGATTTCAGTCACCTACACTTTCATTGACAATTTTAATCTACTTTTAAAAACATTTGTGGCACAACTTTCGATTTATGGTCCATAGAAGGGGCAAGACATTCCCAATAACTATAAATAACTCTTATATCAACCTCCAATTTCAAGTAGATTTTTTTGTTTGTTTTTTAATTTTTGTTTCTTGCATTACATAGCCGCCTTGCCAACTAGCAAATGGAGTGTATTATTGGTCACATTCAGGATTTGGGCAACTTAATAAGCTATGAATTTCAATATTATACTATAGTTGATTTACTTACTAAAAGGCAATGGCTACAAAAATACCAACCAAGGTCGGTTAATTTTGTCATGAAGCCAATTCCCTTAAACAAATTCAAACCAACTCATCAAAGAGAATTTTGTAATTTTCTCACAATAATTTTTATAATAATACATAACCAAAAAATAGCCTTGGAAAGATTCAAACTCCTCAATAAAAAAAGAAGTCATGGGTATGCTCCCCATGGTCTTGGGTTTGACTTTGAGGTCTGGGTTTACTCGATGCGAGTGGCTTATGGGTTGTTGCATACATCCTCAAAGGACTACTCTTGCCCCAACGTGACACCTTTTTCCAACCCCAACTTGGCAGAATGTAAGACCAAGGTAAGGTGGGTTGGGTGTTGGACTGGGTCATAGGGATACCTTTGAGTCAATAAAAGAGAAGGCATGGGTATACTCCCCATGGTATTGGGTTTGAGTTTGAGGTGTGGGTTTACTTGGTGAACATGGCTTATGGGTTGTTGCATACATCCTCAAGGGACTACTCTTTCCCCAGCATGACACCCTTTCTCGACCCCAACTTGGCAAAATGTAAGACCAAGGTAAGGTGGGTTGAGTGTTGTGTGGGGCCATACGAATACCCTTGAGGCAATAAAAAGAGAAGCCATGGGTATGCTCCCCATGGTCTTGAGTGTGACTTTGAGGTCTGGGTTTAATCGATGCATGTGGTTTACAGGTTGTTGCATACATCCTCTAGGGACTACCCTTGGCCTAGCCTGACACCTTTTTCCCAACCCCAACTTGGCAGAATGCAAGACCAAGGTAAGGTGGGTAGGGCATTGGGCTGGGTCATAGGAATACACTTGAGTCAATAAAAAGAGAATTCATGGGTATGCTCCCTATGGTCTTGGGTTTGACTTCTAGGTCTAGGTTTACTCGATGCACATGGTTTACAGGTTGTTGCATACATCCTCTAGGGACTACCCTTGTCCCAGCCTGACACCTTTTCCCGACCCCAACTTGGCAGAATGTAAGACCAAGATAAAGTGGGTTGGGCATTGGGTTGGGTCATAGGAATACACTTGAGTCAATAAAAAAAGAAGTCATGGGTATGCTCCCTATGGTCTTGGGTTTGACTTCAAGGTCTGGGTTTTACTCAATGCACGTGGCTTATGGGTTGTTGCATACATCCTCAAGGGACTACTCTTTTCCTAGTGTGACACCTTTTCCTGACTCTGACTTAGAAAAATGTAAGACCAAGGTAAGGTGGGTTGGGTCATAGGGATACCCTTGAGTCAATAAAAAGAGAAGTCATGGGTATGCTCCCCATGGTCTTGGGTTTGACTTCGAATTTTGGGTTTACTTGATGCACGTGGCTTATGAGTTGTTGCATACATCCTCAAAGGACTAATTTTTCCCCAGCATGACACCTTTTCCTGACCCCAACTTGGCAGAATGTAAGACCGAGGTAAGGTGGGTTGGGTGTTGGGCTGGGTCATAGAGATACCCTTGAGTCAATAAAAAGAGAAATCATGGGTATGCTCCCCATGGTCTTGGGTTTGACTTTGAGGCCTGGGTTACTTGATGCATGTGGCTTACAGGCTATTACATACATCCTCAAACGACTACTCTTGTCCCAGGATGACATCTTTTCCCAACCGCAACTTGGCAGAATCTAAGATGAAGGTAACGTGGGTTGGGTGTTAGACTGGGTCATAGGGATACCCATGAGTCAATAAAAAGAGAAGTCATGGGTATGCTCCCCATGGTCTTGGGTTTGACTTCGAGGTCTAGGTTTACTCGATGCATGTGGCTTACGGGCTGTTGTATACATCCTCAAAGGACTACTCTAACCCCTATGTGACACCTTTTCTCGACCCCAACTTGGTAGGATGTAAGACCAAGGTAACGTGGGTTGTGTGTTGGGCTAAGTCATAGGGATACCCTTGAGTCAATAAAAATAGGTCATGTGTATGCTCCCCATGGTTTTGGGTTTGACTTTGAGGTCTAGGTTTACTCAATGCACGTGGCCTATGGGTTGTTGCATTTATCCTCAAGGGACTACTCTTTCCCCAGCGTGACACCTTTTCCCAACTCCAACTTGGCAGAATGTAAGACCAAGGTAAGGTGTGTTGGTGTTGGGCTGGGTCATAAGGATATCCTTGAGTCAATAAAAAAAGAACTCATGGGTATGCTCCCCATGGTCTTGTATTTGACTTTGAGGTTTGGGTTTGCTCGATGCATGTGGCTTACAAGTTGTTGCATACATCCTCAAGGGACTACTCTTGCCCCAACATGACATCTTTTTCCTGACCCCAACTTGGCAGAATGTAAGACCAAGGTAAGGTGGGTTGGGTGTTGGGCTGGGTCATAGGGATACCCTTGAGTAAATAAAATGAGAAGTCATGGGTATGCTCCCCATGGTCTTGGGTTTGAATTCGAGGTTTGAGTTTACTCAATACACGTGGCTTACAAGTTTTTGCATACATCCTCAAGAACTACTCTTACCCCAGTGTGACACCTTTTTCCCGACCCCAACTTGGCAGAATGTAAGAGTTGGGTGTTGGGCTAGGTCATAGGGATACCCTTAAGTCAATAAAAAGAGAAATCATTGGTATGCTCCCCATGGTCTTGTGTTTGACTTTGAGGTTTGGGTTTGCTTGATGCACGTGGCTTATGGGTTGTTGCATACATCTTTAAGGACTATTTTTGCCCCAACTTGACACATTTTCCTAACCCCAATTTGGTAGAATGTAAGACCAAGGTAAGGTGGGTTGGTTGTTGGGTTGGGTCCTAGGGATACCTTTGAGTGAATAAAAAGAGAAGTTATGGGTATGCTCCCCATGGTCTTGGGTTTGACTTGCACGTTTGGGTTTACTCGATGCACATGGTTTATGGGTTGTTGCATACATCCTCAAGGAACTACTATTGCTCCAGCGTGACACCTTTTCCCGACCCCAACTTGACAAAATATAAGACTAAGGTAAAGCAGGTTGGGCATTGGACTGGGTCGTAGGGATACCCTTGAGTCAATAAAAAATAAGTCATGGGTATGCTCCACATGGCCTTGGGTTTGACTTTGAGGTATGGGTTTACTTGATGTATGTGGCTTACGAGTTGTTGTATACGTTCTTGAGGGACTACTCTTGTTCTAGTGTGACACCTTTTCCCGACCCCAACTTGGCATAATGTAAGACCAAGGTAAGGTGGGTTGGGTGTTGGACTAGGTCATAGCAATACCCTTGAGTCAATAAAAAGAGAAGTCATGGGTATGCTCCCCATGGTCTTGTGTTTGAATTTGAGGTCTAGGTTTACTTGATGTATGTGGCTTATGGGTTGTTGCATACATCCTCAAGGGACTACTCTACTTGACACATTTTCCCGACCCCAACGTGGTAGAATGTAAGACCAAGGTAAGGTGGGTCGGGTGATGGGCTGCGTGATACGAATACCTTCGAGTCAATAAAAAGAAAAGTTATAGGTATGCTCCCCATGGTCTTGGGTTTGAATTTGAGGTCTGGGTTTACTCAATGCATGTGGCTTACGGGTTGTTGCATACATCCTCAAAGGACTATTCTTGCCCCAGCATGACACCTTTTCTAGAACCCAACTTGGTAGAATGTAAGACCAAGGTAAGGTGGGTTGGGTGTTGGGCTAGGTCCTAGGGATACCCTTGAGTCAATAAAAAGAGAAGTCGTGGGTATGCTCCCGATGGTCTTCGGTTTGACTTCAAGGTTTGGGTTTACTCTATGCATGTGGTTTATGCATTGTTGAATACATCCTCAAGGGACTACTCTTGTCCCAACGCGACACCCTTTTTCCTAACTCCAACTTGGGAAAATGTAAGACAAAGGTATTGTGGGTTGGGCATTGGGTTGGGTTGTAGGGATACCTTTGAGTCAATAAAAGCAGAAGTCATGGGTATGCTTCCTATGGTCTTGGGTTTGACTGCGAGGTTTGGGTTTACTCGATGCACGTGGCTTACAAGTTGCTACATACATCCTCAAGGGACTACTCTTGTCACAATGTGACACCATTTCCCAACCCCAACTTGGCATAATGTAAGACCAAAATAAAGTGGGTTGGGTGTTGGGTTGGGTCATAGGGATACCCTTGAGTCAATAAAAATAGAAGTCATGGGTATGCTCCCCATGGTCTTGGGTTTGACTTCGAGGTCTGGGTTTACTCAATGCACGTGGCTTATGGGTTGTTGCATACATCCTCAAGGGACTACTCTTTCCCTAGCATAACACATTTTTCTGACCCCAACAGGGAAAAATAAGACCAAGGTAAGGTGGGTTGGATATTGGGCTAGGATATAGGGATACTTTTGAGTCAATAAAAAGAGAAGTCATGGGTATGCTCCCCATGGTCTTAGGTTTCACTTTGAGGTTTGGGTTTATTCCATGCACGTGGCTTAAGGGATGTTGCATACATCGTCAAGGGACTACTCTTTCCCCAATGTGACATATTTTTCTGATCCCAACTTGGCTGAAGGTAAGACCAAGGTAAGGTGGTTAGGGTGTTGGGCTGGGTCATAGGGATACCTTTGAGTCAATTAAAAGAGAAGTCATGGTTATGTTCCCCATGGTCTTGGGTTTGACTTGGAGGTCTGGGTTTACTCAATGCATGTGGCTTACGGGTTGTTGCATACATACTCAAGGGACTACTCTTGCCCCTACGCGACACCATTTCTCGACCCCAACATGGCAAAATGTAAGACCAAGATAAGGCAAGTTGGGTGTTGTGTTGGGTCATACAGATACCCTTGAGTCAATAAAAAAGAAGTCATGGGTATGCTCCCTGCGGTCTTGAGTTTGACTTCGAGGTTTGGGTTTACTCGATGCACGTGGCTTGCGGGATGTTGCATACATCCTCAAGGACTATTCTTGCCCAAGCATGACACCTTTTCTTAACCCTAACTTGGAAAAATGTAAGACCAAGGTAAGGTGGGTAGGGTTTTGGGCTGGGTCATAGGGATACCCTAGAGTCAATAAAAAGAGTATTCATGGGTATACTCCCCATGGTCTTGGGTTTGACTTCGAGGTCTGAGTTTACTCGATGCACGTGGTTTACGAGTTGTTGCATACATCCTCAAGGGACTACTCTTGTCCCAGCGTGACACCTTTTCTTGACCCCAACTTGGCAGAATGTAAGACCAAAATAAGGTGAGTTGGGCATTAGGTTGGGTCGTAGGGATACCCTTGAGTCAATAAAAAGAGAAGTCATGGGTATGATCCCTATGGTCTTGGGTTTGACTTCGAGGTTTGGGTTTACTCGATGCACGTGGCTTACAGGTTATTGCATACATCTTCAAGGGACTACTCTTGCCCTAGTGTGACACCTTTTTTCGACCCCAACTTGACAAAATGTAAGACCAATGTAAGGTGGGTTGGGTGTTGGGTTGCGTCATAGGGATACCCTTGAGTCAATAAAAAAGAGAAGTCATGGGTATGCTCCCCATGGTCTTGGGTTTTACTTTGAAGTTTAAGTTTTCTCGATGCATGTGGATTACAGGTTGTTGCATACATCTTCAAGGGACTACTTTTGCCCCAACATGACACCTTTTTCCGACCCCAACTTAGCAGGATGTAAGACCAAGGTAAGGTGGGTTGGGTTTTGGGCTAGGTCATAGAGATATCCTTGAGTCAATAAAAAGAGAAATCATGGGTATGCTCCCCATGGTCTTGGGTTTGACTTCGAGATCTGAGTTTTCTCGATGCACATGGCTTATGGGCTATTGCATACATCCTCAAGGGACTACTCTTGTCCCAACCTGACACATTTTCCCGACCCTAACTTGGCATAATGTAAGATGAAGGTAAGGTTGGTTGGGTGTTGGGCTAGGTCATAGGGATACCCTTGAGTCAATAAAAAGAAAAGTCATGGGTATGTTCCCCATGGTCTTGGGTTTGACTTCGAGGTTTGGGTTTAGTCGATGCACGTGGCTTACGAGCTATTGCATAGATCCTCAAAGGACTACTCTTGTCCCAGCGTGACATCTTTTCACGACCCCAACTTGGTATAATGTAAGACCAAGGTAATGTGAGTTCGGTGTTGGGTTAAGTCATAGGGATACCCTTGAGTCAATAAAAAGAGGTCATGGGTATGCTCCCCATGGTTTTGGGTTTGACTTCGAGGTTTGGGTTTACTCGATGCACGTGGCTTACGGGTTGTTGCATACATCCTTAAGGGACTACTCTTGCCCTAGCGTGACACCTTTTCCCAACCCCAACTTGGCAGAATGTAAGACCAAGGTAAGGTGGGTTGGTGTTGGGCTGGGTCATAGGGATACCCTTGAGTTAATAAAAAGAGAAGTCATAGGTATTCTCCCCATGGTGTTGGGTTTGACTTCAAAGTATGTGTTTACTCGATGCATGTGGCTTACGAGTTGTTGCATACATCCTCAAGGGACTACTCTTTCCCCAACATGACATCCTTTCCTGACCCCAATTTGGCAGAATGTAAGACCAAGGTAAGGTGGGTTGGGTGTTGGGTTGGGTCAGAGGGATACCGTTGAGTCAATAAAAAGAGAAGTCATGGGTATGATCTACATGGTCTTGTATTTGACTTTGAGGTCTGGGTTTACTCGATGCATGTGGCTTACGGGTTGTTGCATACATCTTCAAGGGACTACTCTTGCCCCAGCGTGACACCTTTTCCTGACCCCAACTTGGCAGAATTTAAGACCAAGGTAAGGTGGGTTGGGTGTTGGGCTAGGTCATAGGGATACCTTTGAGTCAATAAAAAGAGAAGTCATTGGTATGCTCCCCATGGTCTTGTGTTTGACTTTGAGGTTTGGGTTTGCTCGATGCACGTGACTTATGGGTTGTTGCATACATCTTTAAGGACTATTTTTGCCCCAGCTTGACACCTTTTACCGACCCCAATTTGGCAGAATGTAAGACCAAGGTAAGGTGGGTTGGGTGTTGGGTTGGGTCCTAGGGATACCTTTGAGTCAATAAAAAGAGAAGTTATGGGTATGCTCCCCATGGTCTTGAGTTTGACTTGCAAGTTTGGGTTTACTCATTGCACATGGTTTACGGGCTATTAGATACATCCTCAAGGGACTACTCTTGCCCAGCGTGACACCTTTTCCCAACTCCAATTTGGAAAAATGTAAGACCAAGGTAAGGCGGGTTGGGCATTGGGTTGGGTTGTAGGGATACCCTTGAGTCAATAAAAAAATAAGTCATGGGTATGCTCCCCATGGTCTTGGGTTTGACTTTGAGGTATGGGTTTACTTGATGCACATGGCTTATGGGCTGTTGTATACATCCTCGAGGGACTACTCTTGCCCCAGTGTGACACCTTTTCCTGACCCCAACTTGGCAGAATGTAAGACCAAGGTAAGGTGGGTTGGGTGTTGGGTTGGGTGATAGGGATACCTGTTATGCCCTGCATACACGCCCCAACTTTTTGCTTGGAAAAGTCGATGACCCCCTCTGTTTTCCTTACATTTTGTTGTTTGGTTTTTGTCATTTTCGTGCTTTGTCGTTCTTGTTTTCGTCCTTTCTTGTGCCTTTTTTGTTTTCTTTGTCTTTTTCAGATTCATGTTTCAGACCAGAACTTGCACTCTACTCATTTGGAAAGTTCAAGTTCTTGTTTCTATCCTAACTCCAATCTCTGTTTGCTTGTTGTCGTTGTTTTATCGAGATCGGGTTTCGAAATGGAATTAACACTTGACACCTTTTGGGGTTTCAAGTTTTGGTTCCATTTCAACTCCAATCTTCATTTCCTTTTTGTTTCTTTTGTTTGGTTTGGGTTCGAGTATCAGACCAAAACCAAAACAAAGAACCATTCCAAGGTTCATGTTCCTGGTTCCGTCCCGACCTTGATTCCCGTGTCCATTGTGTGTTTGTCTTTCGGGTTCGGGTTTCGTATTGGAACCGACACCTTGCACTTTTGAGGATTCACGTTCCGTGTTCGTTCCCAATCTCGATCCCTGCTTTGCCTTCAGGTGTTGTTCGGGTTCGTGTTCCTTGACTGGTCTTGATCCCGATCCCTGTCTTTTTCATTTTTGTTCTTCGTTGTTTGTCTTTGTTTCTATATTGTTTGTTTATCTGGTTTCGTTTGTTTGGTTTCGTCTTTTAGGTTCCTTCGTCTGGTTTTGCATTGTTCGTTTTGTTCTTTCATCGTTCTTCATTTTTTGTCTTTTTGTGTCCTGATCTGAATATTTGAAAATCCAAAAAATATATATATATATATAAAAATACAATTTTTTTTTTATAAAATTCAAAAATCCCAAAAAAAAGTTAAAAGTTAGAAAATTAAAATAATAAAAAATCTTTTATTTTAAAAATATTTTAAAATACAAACTTAAATAACAAATAATTTTTAGTTTTAAAACTAAAAGATTTGAAATAAAACAAAATTTTTATAAATAAATCTTTTAATATTTAAAGATTTAAAATTGCTTTTAAGATCTAAATTCAAAAAAAAGATTTAATAAATAAAGTCCTTTTTTATTTTAAAAGAAGATTTTAAAAAACATTTCAAAAGATTAAAATAAAGATTTAAAAAATATAAAATCAATAGGCTTGAAAACACAAAAAATAATAATAATAGAAAATCTTTAAAAAAATTATTAAAAATTTAAAAAACTTTAAAAACTTCAAAATAAAAAGGAAAAAGTTTGATCTGATCCTGCACTCCACGGTGAAAAATAAACATCCCGTTGGAACCAGGCCGATTTTGGTACTAGATGAAATAAGTGTCTACAGCATGGTGCACGTCTGAATCCTGATCCCGCATGTTAATGAACCTCAGAATTTGGGTTCAGGTTTGATAGAGAAATTGACACCAAAGCAAAATGTTCGGGTTTGGGTGCAAACCCGTCCTGAATTTGTCTCGGTCCCGATCCTAAGCAACTCCTGCATCTCGCACAGGCAATGAAAGGTTCTGAAATAATTCTGATCCCGCTCCTGATAGCCAACGTGCAAACTGTGAAGGTGCAGATATCATTCTAATCTCCGACTCCGCTTCCCGCAGAAAAAAGGAGAACTTCGAACCAGCATGAAAAATGATTGTAGAGGCAACACAAAGTGATTTGATCGAAGGCTTAAAGGGGATCATTTGATGAAATCAAATGAATGCAAAATGTGAAGCTTGGACAATGTGAAATAGATGTTTGACAGGCCGCTTCGAAAACAGGTCTGGCATAGGCATGGCTTCACAAAATGCCTCAATAAGAAACTTTATTGCATGAAGTGAATTTATTGCAATTATAAATAAATTTCAAACATAAAGGAAGGGGAGTGAATTGCTCAAAGAGACACCTCTTATAGAATTTGAAAGGGGTGTGAGAAGCTTTTCAGCGGGCAATAATTGCAGATTTGTGTCCAGACAGGAGTCTCTAGAAAGAGTTTGATGAGGATCAAAACGCAAAAGATGAGTAGGCATTGTCAACGAAGCGGTTGCAACTGCCTTGGCCAACATGTATGCAGAGTATGGGAGTAGAGACACGCCATGATTTCAGGAAATGCACATAATAGATTTGATGAATTGATTTCCAAAGATGCATGCAAAATGTGCAAACGAAGACAAGGCAAACGAACTGTTTGGCAGAATGCCCTAAAGAAGTGCCAAAACAAAAAAATGTTGGCAGAATTTGTGCAATGAAATAGATTTATTGCGAAAACATTTTCAAGAAGATATGTGTGCAAAATGGGAAAGCACAGAATGGGCACGTGAGATTAACAAAATGCTTCAAAAGAGATATCGTCTCATGGCGACAATAGTCGTAGCGTAAATGCAAAATGGATTTATTAAAAAAGGCTTCAAGAATTTCATCTCATAAAATGAGTTGAATGCAAAGTATGTAATGTGTGATTGCTAAGAAACACAAAATGGATCTGTTGAAAAGACTTTAGAAACTCCAATGCAATCAAGATGTGAAAATACAGAGGCATAGGGAGGCCAATCCACAATATTTGCGCTAAGAATAGAAGTTTTGAAACAAGGGTATTGACATCCATCAAAGCATGAAGGTAGAGGAATTATGCCAAATGTTGTAATTACAACTGCCCTGGTGAATGGATACAAAAGGTGGAAAAGCATCGACTGGGCATATGAGCTATTTGGCTGGAAGGATTGTAAAGAAATGCAATATGCAGAAACATGTTCTTCGCATGCAATGATTGCAGGATATGTATAAAATGAATTTTTTGAAGAGTTTTAAATAACTTTAGAGCAAATGCAATTTGCATGTATGGACGTAAATGCTTCTTTTCACTTGCAGCTTTGGGTCAAGACATATATGCAAAATACGGAGGCATACGAACTGTTTATAGAGTGCCTCAAAGGGATGTAAACTCCTGGAATGCAGCATATGGTCGCAGGATATCCACAAAACTGTTTTGTTAAAAGTGCCTTACAAACTTTCAAGTAAAGGTAATTTTGCAAATCTCAGGCCAAAATTCTAGAACCTCTGCCAATCATCCTCTTTTTCCTGCGTGAAAATGGGAACCTTGAAATAGGGTTTTTACGTCCCTTAAAGCACAAAATGGATCAATCAAAAGAGGCATAGGAAAGTACGCAAGTATTTCAATTCGTAGATCAAATCTAATGAAAGGGCTCTGTGAAAAGTCATTGCAGGAATGCACAAAATAGATACGTTTGAAAGGCTCTAAAACCGCCTAGGCAGAAGCGGATGGTAGAAAAGGCACACGACTTGTTCGACAGAATGCCCCAAAGGAGTTGTGGTTGAATCAATGAAGTATGTGTTTCAGATATTTTTGAGGATATGTGCGCTTCAATTGATTTTGAATCATGTAGTGAAAACAAAGCCTTTTCAAAGGATTAGAGGGTTCTACTTTGATATCTCCATTCCAAGATTTCTGAATTATAGAAGATAGAATTATAAAGGTCAATGTGCCGATCAGTGAGAAAATTTCTGAAGGCCATTCTATACTAGTAAGATCACAATACCTGGAAAGAAATGAATATGATAAAACCCACATCGGACTTATTAGTGGTACAAGCGCAGGGGACATTAATCTTATCATGTTGTTTCATCACATGCAATGATCATAGGATCTACAAAAAATTGATTGGGTGAATTGGCTTTCAAGATTTCCAAACAAATACACAAGGCAAAGTATGCAAATCGTTTTATAGCATGCTTCAAAGAGAAAGTCGTATCATGGAATCCCATAATTCCAGAATATGCACAAAATGTGGAAGCATGACAAATACATAGGGCAGAATTAATTGGTTTGTGCATTTTGATGAAAGTGTTGATCTTTATGAATTAATTAATTCAGTTAATTAATTGTGCTCTTTTGGTGATTTGCAGGTATTGTACAGGTTCGAGAAGCAGAGCTGTGAAGATATTGGTTTTAAAATTTGCATATTCGACATGCATATGAAACATTAGGACATTGAAACCAAGCCCAGATTAATGTCATTTTATTTTAATAACATTAATTTAAAGGAAGTATTTAATTTTTGTTTCAGATCATAGAGATAAAGAGTTTTATCCAATGTATTTGATTGAAATAATTAATTAAGGTTCAAAATTGGTTAATTTGTGATGTTAATTAAATTTTATTAATTGATTAATTTTACATATTAATTAATGTGGTTTGATGATTTACAGGTGCAATAGTCTTGACATGCAAATCAAATATGCAAGAGAGGTGATTTTTTGAAAAGATAATCAAGCTGGCAGTGAACTGAGTGTTTTGTGATCCCCACTTAGAGTGATTTGCGGAAGAATATGTTGTTTTATATTGTGCAACATGGTGAACTCAAAGTTGAAACTAGAAGCTGCAAATGTAACTAGAATCAATTGAAACCAAACATAAGCTGAAAATAGAAGTTGCATTTACAATCTAAAATCAACTAGAGTCAACCAAATGCTGAAACAGAAAGTTACCTTTTTGATTTAATTGTTTGCACACAAAAGCTACAACTTTTGATGTCTCAGTTTTAGCAGAAATTATGGAATTTTGGAGCTATTAATTGTAAAATAAGCTCATTGAAAAGGGTTAGATTTTTAGGAAAATAAGTTAGACATTTTACGAATTAGCTGATTACAGTTTAACAGTAGGATAGATATTTTTTTTCTGATTTTCTTAGTTTAGTTGAGTTCATTTGAGGATATTGGTTTCCGTATAGTGGTGAAGTTTTCCAAAATTATAAATACTATTTATCTATTTTACAACAGTAGAAATAGTCAGATTCAAACATGTCTTGAGTTACATGCCCTGGAATGATATTTGTTGTGTTAATCATTTGATTTGGAATCTTTCAAGGAATGAATAGAGTTTATCTTTTCTTTTATTCAAACTGTGATTTGCAATCTGCCATTAATATTTGCACTGTGAATGAATGACTTTGTATTGATTACAGGTTGATTTGTTCTGCAGTTTAAGTTAGGTATTCCTTGGAGAGAAATAGGTCTGGTTAATTAAATGAATCAGCATTCTTTTCTCTCTTGCAACCGTGATCTCTCTTTTTCCCTTTTTTTATACCCCCAGTTAGAGTAGGTTTAGATAGGAGTTCGATCTTGCAGCAACCAAGAAGCTCAATAACCAGTAGGCCCCTTGAACATTACAGCTTCATTTCCCGCTCAGCAAAACCGCACAGTTGAGAACCAAATACAGAGACCTTGGAAGATAGGTTGTTTTAGATCAGATTTGGTTATTAATGACTATGTGGTAAAGGAGCATTATTATTGGGGTTTGAATAATTTATTGGTAGCAAGAATTAAATTTTGTAGCAAAGTTACCACCTTATGGGATGCATTTAGCAAAGCTCTCTTGTTGGCACAATCTGGACAAGACGTTAGAAACATGCATAATCAAAGTAAGAACTATAATGATCTTGTACTTGAAAACTGGCACCCTTCACATCTTTGCATTGGTTTACCCACAACGCCTACTCACATGAAAAGTCAAGCTTTGCAAAATCCAATGAAAGAAGTATTCCACCTACCAGTGAAGTTGTGACTATATCATCTCTTTTCAGTCATATTCCAAAGCATAGTCCATTACATCATATGATGAAATTGTAAACGAAGCGATAAGCAAGTATAGTAGTTTGATTTTTTATTTGACAAAGAGCATGAAATGGATATAAATTTAGAGCATAATGGAAATCTCAGGTTAGAATCTAGTTTCATTGGAAATTTTAATACTAATGATGGTATTGAAAGAGATGAGGTATTAACACAAGACTGAGGTCATGAAAAATTGACAACTAAAGAATCTCCTTCCAATGCTATGAACACCTCTTCTGAGTAGGCTGAGAATCAGTGTGATGAAGGAACAACAGAGCATGACTCATGTTGGCTAGATATCCCACGTGTGCAAAATCGATTAAGGGATAAATTGGAAGAATTGGGAGATCCGAAGTTATCAGAACTCGCTAGGCCAACTAGATATAGGATACATCCGAAAAATCAACATTCCCAAATGGATTGCCATGTTTTCCTGGGTAGGATGGAATTATATTTCAGATAGTTGATCGTTGTTAAAGAAATACTTATGGAATATCTTTGGAGTACCTACCCACTTAATGAGGGAGATGAAACAACTAGCACACCTGAAAATGATAATGACTCCATCCACAACAATGAGGGTGGCTGTGAGAAGATGCTTAGCTCTTCCCCATCATCTGATGACCTTGATCCTTGCATTGAGATGGATCCAACAACTGACAAAATTTCCTTACCTAGTGCAGACTTGATAGATGGGGATAACGAGTTCATCGATGTATTCATAGACTCTTTCATGATGGTGAATAAGAGAGAAACACCCTTTGATGAGTTAACACAAGAAAATGACTTTGCCGATTTAAGTAGTGAACAGATTGAGAAAGAGAATAATATATTTTTGGATAAGATTGCACACGAATCTCGTGGTCAAGGACAAAAGGTTGAATCCCAAATGGAATCTTCAAAAGAAGATCAAAGAGATGTCCAAATCTGCCAAGTATTCCCCGATGGTCAATTGTATCAAGCTTACCCTTGTCAGGAAAATAGATTTTCTTTCAATGCTGATGAAAGTACTAATATGAATGAGTTTAGTGTTTTATTGCAGCGAGGAATGTATGATACGATTCAGCTGGAAGAAGTAGAAGAATGTCAAGAAAGTGACTAAGAGGTTGTCTCAGAAGTTGAATCCCTTCAACATGACGAAGAGAATGAAATGAGGGAATATTTTCTTGGTTTTGATTATGTTTATTCAAATGCGTTGTTTGAAGGAATTCCTTGCTTAGCATACAATAGTGAATTTGATCTTAACAATGACAAAATTGATGTTGACTTGTGAAATGTTTTAGTTGATGATATACATAAACATGAACTAAAGAAGTGTTGTCTTGGATTTGACTTTGTGCATTCAAATGAGTTGTTTGAAGATAATCCTTGTTCACCATGTATCAGTATCTCTGACATTAATGGTGATGAGCTAGATGCTGATTTTCAAACTCTAGTGGGTCAAATATTTGAAGAAAGTGTTGAAAGAAAGGCTTCATCTCACGAGGAAGTGGGTTCGCAGACCTTGCAAGTTGACAACAAGGATGATTTGCTACTTAGTCCATCTGAGGAGACCGAGCTGATTTGGGACTCTGCATCTGAGTGGAATACAAAGATGTTGGTAAATGGATATCTCAACTGCAAAACAAACCTCACTTCAAGTGATCCATTTAGGGTTCTTCCTTTTGGTTCACATCCTGAGGTAAGTTGTTCTAATCTCTTGTTGTCTGGAAAGATTTCCAAGTCAGGTAAGGAAAATTTTGAGCAAATTGATTTAAAGGTTGAGGAAGCTGGTCATTTAATTGGTGATGTATGTACTTTAGGAAACATGATTGAGGTTGATAGTCCCTGTGAAGTCAAATACACTAGTTTGTTGAACTGGAAACTAGCGTTGATTGTGATAAGGATATGCATGAAATTTTTGAACCAAGTTTGGAAGTCTTGAATACTAATGATACATTGCTAATGGATGCCCTTTATGTTGACATGCATGTACTAGAGAGGAGTAGAGTGGTGTTCCATGAGTTGAGACCTCGCGAGAAGGAATCCCTACGACATGAACACCCAACAACAACTGAAGGTCTTCTAAGTCAAGTGGTGTCTTTCATTACCCCCTGTGTTTTAATGATTTTTAGTTTGATTATGATGGTGGGGATGATAAAATGTGTTTGTGGGTAAATCATGACAAGGTCGAGAACCCACAACTGTTAATATTTCAAACTTTATACCTTCAGAATGAATATATTTCCCATAAACTTTACATTTCTGAGTATAAAGATAAATTTGCTAGGTTTAGAACTGTACCGAGCAAGTTAACGCTTTTGCACATAATAAAAAATTCAAGCTCTCCAATACAAGTATGTGAATATGCAACTCAAGATGCTTCAAATGCCCTCCAAAAGCTCCTTTTAAAGTAATTACAATCAGCTCCAAGAAACTTCTAGAATACAATATTATTTTATTCACTTAAGTGACTTTTTGATATCATTTTATTTTTAGTCACTTTATTAAATTAATTAACTATAAAGTCATCTTAAGATATTTTATTTTTGAGATAACTTTACAAATAATTAATTTAATAATTTATTCCCTTATTTCTCCTTTTAGCCTTCGGGAATAAATAAAGGCTAAAATAATATCCAAGTGGTCATCAAGAAGGGACCATTACATTTGTATATAAATTAGATCCTTGGTATGGAGTTTGTATTCTTTTTAGTGCAGAGTTATGCTGCCAATTTAATTGAAGATCTCCATGACAATATTTATGTGATTGTGTTGTAATTTTTTTAAAAAATAATATATAATTAGACCATTCTATTTCTTGTTGGTTTTTTCTCAAAAGAGTTTTCCCAAACTATTTCCTATGTTGGTATTGTTTATCTATTGAAATTGTTTGATCCTATTTCTTATTTTGCATTGTTCCTTTAAGATTAGCACACATTTCCTTTCAGACATATCCATCCAACACATTAGATAGAGTATGAGAAAAACAACTTCTACGATTATAACAACCAGAAACAGTCTATATACAACATTAATTTATAATCAAAGACCAACTCCATAATCATCTACAATGCATTGATTTATACAAGCAAATGACAATTAATATTTATTGCAATAGAAAGCTTAACAGTTCACAGAATATTACAAGAATCTTAGTGCTCAACTAGTATCCTGTCCTTTTTACCACTCAACTATCTACAAAACAAGGATAGATTTCTTAAGTTGGCCCTAACTAGTCGCCTATCACCAACTTGGCAGCCCTGAATTTTGATTTAGTGTGGGGACTCAAAAAACAAAAAAATTACATAAATACACCAAATAAACTTATATAATGCATTAGAGGCATAATATTGCTCTGGATTTGTTTCTTTAAAGCCAATAATAGTGGGGTTTTGATGTGACAAGATTGATGCTCTGGATTCATGATTATGGACACTTCTATAGCAATTAGTTAATAAGTGTTGGTACTCTATTTTATCTTACAAGGTGCTCAACAAGAGGGAAAAATTTGGGAAATGTGTTTTGAGATTTTTCCTAATGTTGAGTATGTGAAGAATGAAATTTTTGGTCTATGAAACATAAAAACTTAATTTCTAGGCTAGACTTTAATTTAAAATAAAATATTTTGGTGGGTTGTTCAAAATAACATCCAAAGATTTCTATTATGTAGATATTTTTAAGCTCTAACTTTTTATAAAAATTGGCCCCTACAAAATCTTGGATCAAAATTTACGGCCTCTAAAATTTTTACAACCTACATTAGAAATGTAAAAACATATAGGAGATAAAAAAGAGTTGTAATAGGGAGTTACACTTGTTGAATAACTTATGATGTGTATTATGACATTAATAATGCATATTTGAATGGAAATAATGAAGCCAAAATGGAACAACCAATTTGATGAGTGGCTTATGATTTGCTTGTGACAAGTGGAAGGAATATGCTATTTTTAGCCCATGAACTCATCTTGGGACTTGGGTGTTGGCTTTCTAGCTAGGTATTTGGGTGTTACCTTTTAGGGGTTTTACCTCATGGTTTTGTAATTACTATTTTATGGTTTTGTGTAATACTTATATTTATAAGGTGCTTGAGATGGAGGTATTGATTAATAAGTTTGTAGGTACTATTATTCCATCAAAATTACTCTATATATGGTTGGTGATACTCATATAAAGTGATGTCGGGAATCGCTCTCATCTTTCATCTCCATTTTAGTTTTGTTTCTTCTTTTAGTTTGGTGAATCAGTTTTGTGTTAATGTAATTGTTTCTTAATGTTTGTTAACCTTTGTGGTTGACTCTTCTTGACAATTGGTAGTTAAGCACATGAGATACCTGTTGGTGTCAGCAGTTGGGAAGGATCAACATGTATTTAAAGAAGAAGGGATGCTGAAACAGGGGTTGGATGCTGAAAAAAATAGGGGTACATGATCTTGGAGAGGCAACTGATGCTAAAAGGAAGAAAATATTGGAGATTCATTGTCATTGGTCAAAGGAGAGGAAAGAAGGTTTTGACTGAGTCGATGAGGAAGTGTATGAAGTCAGGCCAAGCATTGTAGGCCTTCTATGTTTTGCAATGTAAGCCCCTGTGGAGTGTATGAAATTTTGTATCAAAGACTAGATCGTTTGTAATCAGAAAATCCATTGAAAATAAAGACAACATTTTTGTTCTTCTTGTCTTTGACTATGAACGTTCAAGTTTTAGACTATGTTTTTTATTGTTATCCTGAACTTCTTAAAAACTTTCAGAGAGAGTTGTTCGGTCTTGAAATCTCTATGGATTGTAATTTACCTACAACTAGTAAGGCTAGCCATCAAATGGTATCAGAGCCTAAAAGTGATTGGGCATTGGTGAGTAAACAAAATGCCTCCAAGGAGAATGGGCAAAGGAGGAGCCCAAGGAAGAGGCAAAAGGGAACAACATGGTGAATAATTATTGTAGCATTTGATAGCAAGATTGGATGCCTTAGAAAGGGCATAGAGAAGAGGGACCCTTGATGAAGTTGCAAGCAATGATGATGAGGAGAAAGAACAACCACGAGATGACAATGAGGGAGGACAATGAGACCAGGAAGGTTTTGAAGAAAGATTGTTGAGGACTGTCATGAATGTGGCTTCCAAACCCAAAATAGAAGTTCCTACCTATTCAAGAAGTCTCAATGGTGATGATCTAATCAATTGGATCAATGAATTAGACAAGTATTCTAAATATGAGGGTGTAGCAGAGGAAAGGAGAGTGAAATTTGATTGCACCAAATTGAAGTTTCATGTTTCCATGTGGTGGGACTTTGTCCAAATTGAGAGGAGAAGAAAGAATAAGGAAAAGATCAACCCTTGGGAGCGGATGGTGGAAAAGTTGAAGGCTAAGTTCCTTCCAACAGATTATCAAACTAATCTCTTCAAATGGCTGCATAATTTGAAACAAAAAACATGTCTATGAAATATTATACAGAGGAATTCTATTTAAGTTGGTAATTAGATCAAGCTATAGTGAGGAAGATGTGGATAAAATTGCTAGATATATGATTGGCCTAAACTATAGTCTACAAGATGAACTAAGCCTTGTGTCCCCTAGAAGTTTAGAAGAGGCTTATCAACTTGCCTTAAAGGCAGAAGAAAAGTTGCAAAGGAAACAAAGTCAACAAGAGAAGAAGAGAGGAAGAGGTTTTAGCGGAAGGGAGCAGCAAATTGGTAGAGGGAAACAACATCATCAAGGAGAAGAGGCTTAAAGTTCTAGTGGAGCAGCCAACAACGATAGAGGAGGATTTCAAAACAAAGGGGGCATATTCTATGGAAGACGTGGTTCTCAAGGTAGAGGTAGAGGGTTCGCTGGAAAATGCTTTAAGTGCAACCAATATGGACACAGGGTAAAAGCACAAAGTTGTGTCACACTTTATAAAGGAAACAGCCAACGCTGATCCAATTTTTAAACTTGAATCACTAAAAAGTGGCATATATGTTTTGAATTTTGAAATGATGTAAACTAGTGAAATATGTATTTTTTAGTATATTTTATGTTTGTATTTTTTAAGAAAATATAAAAAATTATTTTAAACTAGTTTTTAATAAATTAAAACTATAATTTAGTTGTTGATAAAATGCTGAAAAATGAAGTTGCATGGGACGTCAAACTTTTTATAGTAAATTTTATTTTTTTTCTTTCAAATTTTTTTGTGTATTTATAACTTGAAATTTTAGTGCATGGATATAGTTTTTTCCCATTTTGATAAATATATATTTTTAAATAAATATTAAAAATGTGTGAATCAAAAAACAACTATTTTCATCGGACGTCAACTTTCATATTAAATATTTATCTAAAATGGAAACAAAATTATACCATCTTAAAATAGATTCTTTTATCTAGTGCATCGTATTTTTTTCAATTTTTTTAATAAGTTTTAGTATTTTTCCTTGGCATATTAATCAACCTAATATTTTGTGTTGAAAACCTAATTTTAGTAAAAAATATATAAATATAAAAAATAATTAAACTATTAAAATAAATATATTTTTAAAAACTACACTTATGGATCTACAAAAGGGTATTTTTATATATTTTTTAAATGTTGTTTACATTAGTAGGAGTTATTAAAACTTCTAGTTTTTCAAATAATTTAATTTTTTTGGTAAATTGGACTCAAAGTGGTGCTCCATACATTTTTAGCCAATAATTTTAGTTGTAAAAGTTGTGGAAGCATCTAACTTAGCTAGAATGAATCTTACTAGATCATATGTTTGACCAAAATTGATTTTTAGTTAGAAATACTTAAATTTAGTTGTGCTGATAAGTTGGCTGAAAGTGTGACACAACTTTGTGCTTTTACCCCACAAGAGTTGGGAATGCTCTAAAACATCTCAAGGGGGACATTCCAAGTTTGAAAGAAGTAATCAAATTGTTCATACTAACCAAAAAAGCATTGGGTCTCCTGTTCACCACAAAAAGGAACCAGAATCGGGTGAATCCTTATTGCTAAAGAGGGTATTGTTGAAGCCTCAAAAGGAAAGCCAAGAACCAATCCAAAAGAGATATTTTTTCAAAACCAAGTGTAAATCCAAAGGTAAATTTTGCATACTAATCATTGATAGTGGTAGTACAGATAATATTGTTGCAACAAAGATGGTAGAAAAGTTAGATTTTAAACAAATTAAGCATCCATCTCCTTATAAGGTATCTTGGTTGCAAAAAGGTCATCAATTGTTAGTAAATGAGAAGGCCCATGTTGATTTTCAGATTGGTAATTATAAATATAGTGTTCTTTGTGATGTGATGCCTATGGATGTGTGACATCTATTGCTTGGTAGACCATGGAAATTTGGCAGGAAAGTAGTGCACAATGCAAGGGAGAACACATATACTATTGAGAAAGATGGAGTGAAACATACCTTGATGCCTATGGAGGAGCCTGAAGAGGACACAACAGTAGTAGTAGCAGTAAGGTAATGTTGATCAGTGGTAAGGAGTTCCTACATGACTTGAAGAATGAGGAAATAGGATATGCTTTGGTTCCTAAACCTAGGAGTGTATTTACTACTACAAAATTTGATGATTTTCCTCTTGAAATGCAAGATATTTTGAATGAACACTTGGATATTGTTGCATCTGATTTTCCTAATGGATTTCCTCCTATGAGGAGCATCAACCACTAGATGGATTTGATTCCAGGGGCTAGCCTTCCTAACAAGGCTACTTATAGGTTGACACCTATGGAAAATGAGGAAATAAGGAAGCAAGTGGAAGACCTTTTGAAGAAGGGTTTGATAAGGGAAAGCCTAATTCCTTGTGTTGTCCCCACAATACTTGTGCCAAAGAAAGGAGGGGAATGGCATATGTGTACTGATTCAAGGGCTATTAACAAAATTACTACAAGATATAGGTTTCCCATTCTTGGAATTGAAGATTTAATGGATTGTTTAAGTGGCTCCATGTATTTTTCTAAAATAGATTTGAAGAGTGGCTACCACCAAATAAGAATCAGACTAGGGGATAAATGCAAGACAAACTTTAAGACTAGTGATGGTTTGTATGAATGGCTTGTTATGCCTTTTGGATTGTCTAATGCCCCTAGCACTTTTATGTGACTCATGAATGAGGTTTTGAAACCATTCCTTGGTAAATTTGTGATTGTATACTTGGATGACATTTTGGTGTTTAGCAGGTCTAAGGAGGAGCATCTTGAGCATTTGAGGCAGGTATTGAAGAGGCTGCATGAGGATAAGTTGTAGATAAATCTGAAAAAAAGTGTGTATTTATGCAAACCAAACTGGTTTATTTAGGCTTTGTGGTGTCAAAGGAGGGATTGAAGATGGAAAAAGAAAAGGTACAAGCCATCCTTGATTGGCCAACACCTAAAATCATAATGGAGGTAAGGAGCTTTCATGGGCTCGCAAGTTTTTATAGAAAATTTATTAGTGGTTTCAGTCATGTGGTAGCACCTATTCTTGAAATTATAAAAGAGAATAAGAGGCCATTTGTATGGACTAGGCAGGCTGAAGATAGTTTTAAATTTTTGAAGCAAAAGGTGAGTGAGCAGCCCATTCTTATTTTTCCTGATTTTGAAAAAGTTTTTTAAGTAGAGTGTGATGCTAGTGGGTTGGCTATTGGGGTTGTCCTAAGTCAAGAAGGTAGACCAATAGCATACTTTAGCGAGAAACTAAATGATGCAAAACAGAAGTATTCTTCTTATGATTTGGAATTCTATGATTTGGTTCAATTCTTAAAGAAATGGAGACATTATTTTTTTCCTAAGGAGTTCATTGTATACATGGATAATCATGTTTTGCATTTTATTAACAACCAATACAAGTTGAATCAAAGACATGACAAGTGGGTTGAGTATCTCCAAAGTTTTAATTTTGTTTTGAAGTAGAAAAGTGGGCAAATGAATAAGGTTGTTGATGCTTTAAGTAGAAAGAATATGTTGTTATGTGAAATACAAACTAACAGTGTGGGCTTTGAAAGTTTGAAAGAGTTGTATGTAGAGGATGCAAATTTTAAGGAAGCATTTGAAGCTTGTAGCGATCCTATTTGCAAGAATAGAGAGCCATGGGTGGATTATATGATTCAAGAAGGTTTTTTGTTGAAGGGGAATAAATTATGCATTCCTAAAGGGTCTATAAGAGACAATTTGTTGAAGGAAAAGCATTATGGTAGTCTTTCTAGTCACTTTGGATAGGATAAGACTTATTTTCAATTGAGCACTCATTATTTTTGGCCAAGGATGCAAGCGGATGTGAGGAGATATGTTGAAAGGTGCAACATTTATCAACATGCTAAAGGGAGAAGCCAAAATGTTGGATTATGTCAGCCACTTCCAGTTCCAACTAGGCCTTGGGATTCTGTGAGTATAGACTTTGTATTAGGTTTTCCTAGTACACAAAGGGGCAATGATTCATTTTTTGTTGTGGTAGATAGGTTCTAAAAAATGGTGCATTTTATACCTTGTAAGAAAACTAGTGATGCCACTAACATTGCAATTTTTTTCTTCAAAGAAGTAGTGAGATTGCACAGGATTCCTAAAAGTATTATGTCTGATAGGGATACTAAGTTTGTGGGTCATTTCTGGAGGACCCTATGGAAGAAGTTGGGTACTAATTTGAACTTTAGTTCTGCTTATCACCCCCAAACAGATGGGCATACCGAAGTTGTTAATCGAAGTCTTAGAAACATGTTGAGCTGTATTGTTGGGAAAACACCAGGTAATTGTGATCTAGCTTTGGCTCAAGCTGAGTTTGCATTTAATGATTCTCCTAATCGAAGTACTGGATTTATTCCCTTCTATGTGGTGTATGGTATGCATCCCAGGGGGGTGTCTGAGTTGAGAGACCTTGGTAATATGGAAAGACAAAGTGCAACAGGTGAAGATTTCGCTAAACTCATTCATGATCTCCATTAAGAGGTCAAAATGAATATAGAGGGGAGTAATCAGCAATATAAAAAACATACTGATAAAAAGAGGAGGTAGATACATTTTTTAGGTTGGAGACCTCGTATTGGCTCACCTTCAGAAGGAAAAATTTCCTAAAGGAGAGTACAACAAACTGAAAATGAAAAAGATAGGACCTTGCAAAGTTCTCAGAAGATTTTCAGATAATGCGTATGAAATATCTCTGTCCTCAAACCTTGGCATTTCACCTATTTTTAATGTAAAAGATCTGTATCCTATAAGGGAGGTGATGAGGATGATGTAGTAGAGACCGAGTCTTCAAATATTTAGAAACAACATGATGTTTCATCTTCTCCACAAGACAACGAATGCATTCTTGATACACAGTTGTGGAAGAAGACCTGAAGACATGAGTACTTTAGATATCTGGTGAAGTGCAGTGATCGTCCAATGGAAGATGCTTCGTGGCTCACCGTCTCTGAGCTCTCACAGTTGGGTTACTCTGTTGTAGATCTCATGAGCAGGAGCTCATGAACTTTTTCCTTCCTGGGGAGTTTGATGTAGGGCATCGCTCTCATCTTTCATCTCCATTTTAGTTTGTTTCTTCTTTTAGTTTGGTGAATTAGTTTTTTTTTAATGTAATTTTTTCTTCATGTTTGTTAAGCTTTGTGGTTGACTCTTCTTGACAATCAATAGTTAAGCATACAAAATACCTGTTTGATGCAGGAGCACCTTAGGTTCAGTAGGTTAAGTGCAAGTTGTAATTTTGGTTTTCTTATGTTTGTTTTATGTAATAAGGTCATCTAATACCATGTTGGGTGTGTTAGAATCCATATTAGGTCGTTAGGAGTGTTGGTGGGTCAAGTTGCTTAAAGCTGTCAATTTTGCAAAATCTTGCCAATATGGCAAATGTTGCAAAACATGGAATATGAAAAGACACAAGTGTAAATGAAGGAATAAGAATGGTTGTAGTTTGAAAATAAGTTCTTAATGGTTGGTACATGTTTAAATAGCCTTAGGTAGGTCAAAACCAAGGTTGGTGGTTACATTTTTGAAGTGAAATCAATAAAAGACATCCTTGTTTTAGCATTTCTGAACGTTAAATTGTTGTTTCAAAGCTTGGTACGGAATTGTACGATTGGTTCATGATCTAAAACCAATTGGATTCAATAGATCATTGTGTCTACTTTCTATTGAACTTTTTCCCATTGAATTTCATTACGATTTGAGTGTTTTAGAGCCAATTTACCCCGAATTGGTTGAAAACACTGGGTTTAGTGCCTTGAAGGAAGAAAAATGAATATATCACCATTCCACTAGTGAAACCTTATGAAACTTGGTGGAATGGATGTAAATAGGTTTTTTTGGGTTTCTATAAAGTTGCAGGTGTAGAGGAGGTGAGCAGCACATGCTAAGTTGATGCCCTAGCCTAATTTCCTCATGTATTAAGCATTGAAGTTGCATAGGACTTAGGGTTTGGAAAAAATCTCTTGGAAAGTTGTTTCCAGTGATTGGGATGGATGTTATAGACCCCATAAGACATGTTTGAGGTGTTGATGTGAAGGGTTAAGGTCTGGAGATTGAAAATCTTATTTCTACCTAGTTGTTCAAGCCTAATTAGGCCTAGTGCAAAACGAGACAGTAAAAAATAGACCCTTGTGTTACAAAACAACCCCATACAATTTTTGGATATGCTGTTAAAGGCAAAAAAGGATATTCAAAAATGATTTTATAGTTTGGATATGAGGTTTTCACAGGTAGTTATGATAGAAAAACCAGTTAGGAAGGGTTACTAGGAGATTGAGGCCTAGAGGCCAAAAACCACCATTTAATGCTTGAGACCTTGAAGGTTTGCTTCATTGGAGTTGGTGAAATATTCTCTACCCTTTATCTGCATCACTGTTGGTGTTGAAAGTTGGGAAGGATCGATAGGTATTTGAAGAAGGGATGCTGAAACAGGGGTTTGATGCTAAAAAGAACAAGGGTACATGATCTTGGAGAGGCAACCAATGCTAAAAGGAAGAAAATATTAGAGAGTTATTGTAATTGGTCAATGAAGAGGAAAGAAGAAGTTTTTGAATGAATCAATGAGGAAGTGTATGAAGTCAAGCAGAGCATTGTAGGCCTTCTACGTTTTGCAATGTAAGCCCCTGTGGAGTGTATGAAATGTTGTATCAGAGACTAGATCGTTTGTAATCAGAAAAGCCATTAGAAATAAATAATACATTTTTGTTCTTCTTGTCTTTGATTGTGAGCATTCAAGTTTTAGACTGTGTTTTTTATTTTTATCCTGAACTTCTTAAAAACTTTGAGAGAGAGTTGTTTGGTCTTGAAATCTCTGTGGATTGTAATTTACCCTATGACCAGTAAGGCTAGCCATCATAAAAGCTTGATCTAAAAGTGTATATAATTATGTATAGATTTTTGAATGATATATTGAGCTACTTTTGAATGTGGAGTTTTTCTCTTATAAATATTTTCCCTTTGTACACTTGTGTTGTGGTATGATTTTTGTTCATGTTTTATATGTATCTCTTTTCTATAATTATAAAGATCTAAAATTTGCACAATAATATCCTCTAAGATTATTTTAGGAAGAATTTTTATGTACCTTGCTTCCTTTCACCCACTAGTAGACCTTCTACTATCCTAATAAAGATCCATGAATACGTGTATATCCACTATCCTTCTCAAATTTTATCCTCACTAGTAGAAAATTGAAGATTTAGACATGTCTGAAAGATACATGAAAAACTTCTTCAATAGATTCTAATAATAATTATCTAGAATGGACATACACTTGCTTAAAACTCTTACTTCTTGGGTAAATTTGGGTCTAGAGAAAATTATATCATACTACCAACTACACCCACATAAGGACATGGATCATGCCATATATCCCATATAGTGCAGAAGAACACTTCTCAACTAAAAATCTTCATTCCCACATAAATGATAGCACACAATAGCTCACAAACTTGCATTTCTAGAATATATCATGCAAACCATGTTATTTTTATAAAACCACAACATATTATAGTTATTTAATGTAGTTCTCATCTTTTAAATTTCCATGTAAAAAAATTGTCTCCACATCTAACCATTCAACCCCAAGGTTAAACACAATAGTAAAAAATTAAATAATATGAAAGATGTAAGTTTATTAATGAGAGAAAATATATCACTGATATCTATTCTCATATCAAGAGAATTATCCCTTATCCACTAACCATTCCATGTATTCTTAAATGCATACTCATACTTCTAGACCCATATTTATTAGAATATAAAGAAAAAAGTGCATCTAAATAGGTAGGCCAAACCTATTAGGTTGCACTCTCGCCCAAGTGGAACTCCTTGGGATTTGGGTATGAGATTGGTCCCCTTCTTATTTTACTTCAAATCACTTTTAAATTCTCTAAACAATCTAATATTTTGATCTATGTTGAAGTCACATTTGGCTCCAAGTGTAGGTTTCTTAGTTTTCCTATTCAAACTTGTTGAGTAACTCATTTGGGTCCAACAATATATCTCCAAAAACATGTAGATCTCTAAACTCACCTTAATATATCTAGTAATAATAACTGCACCTATAATCATCTCATGCCAAAGAAACTCTAATTGTAACACTATAATATCTAGGAGAATCACTCTCCAAGGAAAAATGACAACTACACTCATCATTAGAAGATTAAGTCCAAATCATAGCCAATGTTACCATTGCATGGTCAATATAGGCCCTCAGAACTTCTTATGGTATCATGATTTGTATCTTTATAATAGAAGGTCATTTATCTCTTACCAATATATTTTCTCATAATCAAATACATTATATTGAATACCCAATAGTTTGTTTAGGATCTACCATGGTACTGTTACCTATTTTTCACTACCAGCTCAAAACAGGTAGAGCTGAATTGCATCCATCAAAGAAGGTACAACAATTTTCTACTTAAGTACTCATTATGTTCCATAACTTTGATTACTTATGAATTTCAAGTGTTATTATGCAAATCTCAGACAAAGGAACTCATAAATTTGTATAAAAGAATGTTGTTTTTATTCATATTCAAAATGTCGAATCTCGCACAAGCCGCGAGAGTAACTAAATTTGATTTACACAATCAAATGATAGCTACAAGAAAAAGAAAGTACACTATACAACTGAGAATAAAGAAGGCATAGGGTAGAAAGTGATTCGCCATTGCCTGGAATGACGAATCATTGACAAGTTGAGGTCTTCAGTTGTATTTTCAACTCCAGTTCCAGTCTCCAATCTCCAAAAGCATCTGCAAGAAGATAAAAGATGACGTTAGAGATGGTCCCTAAGAAATGACGGATCAAATCCTATCATGTGCCTACGCTACTAATAGGAATATAAGATACAATCAATCAAGCATCTATCAGATGATTGCAAAAATCAAGAGAAAAAACGTAATTCAATAGAAGCTTTCAGCTTCTTTTATTTTGCTAACATGTTTGTTTCAGTGTGCAGGAACAAGTTCATCATGTTCGAGATCATTTCATCATATATGTGGAGTAAAACGGGCTCCCACAAGGGTTGAGCTCGGCATATCAAGGAGGATACACTCACAAGTTTCATACAAAGTTCATGAATATTGATAACAGTCATTAAAAGCATCAATGCTACACTCATCAGATTTCATATTCTTTTCAGCTCTACTTTACATTTTTTCATTATATCTAAATAAAGTATTGAGCCTCTTTGCATTGAAGAGAAATAGAATATTCGAGCATTGGAATGTTTTTTATAACTTCAGAAGCATATCATTGTAATCATAATCATGGAGTATAACATATTTGCAATAATCCATTTCTCTACAAGTTCTTTAACAGAAGGCAGCAATTTCTCCTTAGTCAGCATTTAAGAGATATGGAAGATATAGATTCATCAAGCAGACATGTTGTTTCAAGTTTCAAATGAGAATATTAAAAGATCACGAGTCTAGAAAGTTAAACATTCAACTGCTACTGACGAGGTTAATAGGAAGTTCTGGTTAACAATATTCACAGTTTTTTTTTTGTTTTTAAAATAACAAATGATAGTTCAGCCTATTACCAGTCATTGGAAATATATATGAGATGTAGTGGAATTTTGCTATGCTAAATAAAGCATTATCTTTTATCAAACAAAAAGACAAGTTGCATTTACAGTGATTTCAGAGGGCATTCAAATTAACATATTTTATCAACTTGAAGTTAATATGTGATATTTAGTGTTTTTAATGTATAGCAGTGATGTTCAGCGTTATATTACAGATAATCTGCTGAAAGGAAAATAATATAATGAAGAAAGCATTATAGCTGATCTGTTCTAGAGCTCACTGCCTACCACTAAATTGTAGAAGCCACAGGGTGGATCTCATGCTAAGAAAGTAAAGGTTTCATCAAAATCTAAGAAACCCAAGGAGAGTGAAACAACATTTCAGAAATTGGGATTGGTAATCTGGGCAGAGTGATGTCAATGCAATACAAATTCGTGCACATAATGAGACCTCTGAGGTAAGGAAGAGCACAAAATTCCCAAAAAATTAAGGATAGTGCTAAGGAAGCATTTAAGTTGTTTCTAGTCCATAAGGTGAGCTATTCACAAGTGCAGATATAGTAATGCTGCCTTATCAGGAGATTTATTCAAGAGAATATTGCTATACATTAAAGGATGGTAGAGGCAACATTGTTTTAAAAGGTTTCATAGTATGCATTCCTGTAGGAGAAAGGACGGATGGTGATTATCAAGTTATATATAGAGCGGGAAAGATTTTGATATTTGAGCTTATGAGATAAAGAAGTTCCATAATCATTTAAAGCCAGTAATACCTAGAACATTCATGTCAATGGTTATTCTCAAAAGAGTGGAGACATATACGCAAGGCAAGCCAAAAGAATATCAAGAAGAAAGAGCCATGTAAAGCTGGTTATTTTTTTTAAAAAAAGGAACTTTGTTGTTTCTATACAAGATAATAAAAGCCATGGAAGTCGTGTCTTGCCAAGAAGGAAGCTCTATTCGAGCTCATACAATAGGAGAGGATGCCCATATGAGTTTTTGAACCTCACAATAGAGAAAATTAACTTTTTAGTCACAGGAAAAGCCATTCACAATATTTTAGAAGCTTACCTGAGTATAAAAGGCATGAAGAGCATTCCTTGTTTCAATGCCATGAAAATCACAGGAGAAACAACAGTATATTGGTTGGAAGGCTCCAAAAAGCTTCAAACTCGCAAATCCATGGTAGTGCGGCAGTTCTCAAGTTCAATTTCCAGAAAAAATGAAGAATCCATGGCGTCCCATGAACAGAGGAGCAAATGAATGAGTTATATCATAATAGAATGCATGGCCACAGCCTTTAACATCAACAAATTGTTCAAAGAAGTAAAATGAAAGCCACATTTTTGCCTCAGCCAGTGACTTGATAGCCAAATAGAGAAACAAAGTTTATTTTTACTTCACAATAATGGCCGAATAATGGATGCTGAAGAACTCACCTGTAAAGTGAAAATGTAGACTTTGTTTTTTTTTGTTTTCCTGACAACATTTTTGCTACGAAAATCTCCAGATTCACCTGAAAAATCAAGCCCAAACCCTCCATGGCGGCGCAATAGGGAAGTCTTCAGCAAAAGTCAAGAATGTGAATGACGAAATGATTAGGATTCAATTTCTTGTGTCTGCCCTAATTCGACCAAGGTGACTTTTTATTTTGTTAATGATTTTAATAAATCATGTCATTTTACTATCAATGTGGTCTTGACTCTTGAAGTCAATTGACCTATAATGCATCAGGCCCGTGGATTTTGAAACTGCCTCAAGGAAATATTTTTTTTTTTTAAATTACTTGTATTTGCATGGATTAATAAAACATCAAATATTTAATTAAATGTTAAAATGTAATTTTGTGATTACTTTAATATTTAGGCATATAATGAAGAGTGATATTACTAGCCGCCTAAATATTAAAATAATTACTTAATGATTATTTTCAATATTTAATTAAATAAAGACTTTCTGAGATCCATGTAGATACAAATAAAGTCAACTGGAGAACGAATTAATATCAAATTGTTAACTGGAGAGGTACCATGAGAAAGATGGGTTTTAAAATGTGCATGGGCAGATTGATACAAATGAGGTGGTTTTTGCGTGCTTTAGCCCACTTTTTCAGGGATTTCGGTTCAGTTCGAGTTGCAGATCAATTACATGCTTTATGACTGCCAGTTCGAGATTGAGTTCACTCATTTTTGCATGAGTTTGAGCCACATTTTCAGGGATTTTTACTTGTGCTCGGATTTCACTTTGGAGTTGTCATTTTTTCACTTTCAGTTGCTTATTCATGCTCTTTGAAGTGCATTCATTGTATATATTGAAAAAGTTTATCTTTTTCAATTCTATTTCTTGTTTTTCAGCCTTTGCACTCTACAAAGTGAATCATCTTGTAACTCAGCATTTTACAGATTAATACAATAGCAGGTTATTACAGGTTAATCAAGTTTCATTAGTTTGCAGAGCTTTCCTTTTACCTTTCAGTACGCTAAAGTGTTTTCCTTCAGAATCTCAAGTGTCATGCTGTGTGAATTTGATAAGGAATTTATCGTGTTTAATCTCAGAAACCTTTATTTTCCCACCTCATTTAATATGTGCTAGTATGCAATCAAGTTTGATTCCACAGGTTGTATGTTGTGCTTTTGGCTTACTTTACTATTTTATTTGTGAAGACGTTCTTTTCCTTTGAATATAGTAATACAGTCAAGCCTTCATATAAATTATTTATGTGGTTAAACTGTTCAAATTTAGTTGTGCGAATAGGATTATTGAAGTGTAATTGTGAAACAGGTTGCATGCAATACCATCATTAGGTGCATCACCGAGGTTTTAGTTTCAGTTTCATGCATTTAGCAATAGTTCTTCTTACCCTTTTCTCAAAGAAAATGAAATATTCCGAGCCAATTTTTTCGATTTTTTCAATAATCAGATTACAACATTACAATCAAATACCCGTTAAGGTTAGGAGATGAACCCAAACGTACTGAAACAACTCTAACCAGTATGGCGTCGATGATGGTGAGCATTGGTCAGAGGATCATCTATTCTAGATGTTGGAAAGGGAACTCGACGTCAAGTATGTGCTACCCAATCCAATGCGGAGTGAGGGGCAACCATATGATGGAGTGATTACAAAAAGCAATGCTTGAAAAGAAATGATGAAACTGGAAATACTCGACACCCAAAATGTGCTTGCTAACCCAAGATGGGAAAGTAGCTACCATAGGGCGGAGATTTAACTATTACAATAACTTCGAAGGAAATAAAGCATTACAAAATAGATTTGAGAAAGCTTGACAAATACTACCAGTACTACTGTCAGTTTACAAAGAGGATCATTCACTTGCCAACAGCTTGAGAATCGGAAAGATTAGCATTGCATTATAAAGAACTCTTCTTAATTCAAAATGGAAGAGCCAACAAGACAACTCTCGAATGAGCAACTTCTAAATCTGGTTTTTGTTACAAATATGCTCTTAAATGAATAACCAGCAACCTTTGAAATCATTCATACATTCATAACTCCCACAAATCTCATCTGAATAACATGAAACAGAATGCAATATGCCCTGATAATGTTGGTGCCTAAACCAAGACTCAAAAAACAGATCAAACAACCTCTAATTATTAATGCATGAATTTCTATGCAATTTGCAGGAGTACGACTTCTTGAAATGGGCGATCTGCTCTTAAAAATTAATGCAAACTCTAAAAATTCTACAAACTGGGGAATATGGGCGCCTAGGTCTAACAATGACAATGGGTTAATACCCAGAACAATATTTTTGGTATTTTTCAAGTTATGAGCAAAAACATAAATCTGCTGTGCTAAATAATGCAATAAGCTGAAACCTCTAACATGCCAAATCGAAACTAACTATGCAATGAATTGAACACACAATGTATGACTAAGATGCACTCACAAGTAGTCTGAATCACCACTAGATGTTGTCTTACAACACGAAGCGATGCCCAAGCTAGGAGGCCTTCATTCCTCGAAGCAGTTCCAGAGCCAATCTGGCAGCATAACAGTATAGTAGACAAAAGATGTGAAATGATGCTCAAAGCCTCCCTTTTATAATTTTCCAGTTGACTTCACGAAACCCTAAAATCCACTTTCAAGCCAAAACCCTAACTCCTCAAAGATGGCGTACTTTTCCTTCAAGGTTCAATATTTGATATTTTAATTAAATGCCATGCTTTGATAAATGCGCCCATCATAAGCTTGCTTTGACTTTAGTAATAATTAAAATAATCCTTAATGAAGGCGCCACCCTCAAAAGACCACCTTTTTAAAACAACATTAAGTCAATCAACTAGGCCAAGGGGTCAACGTCAAAATATAATATTTAAAACGTGACTTTTAATTAAATGACTTAACTTATTTCTCCGAAAGTGCCCTGAAGCCAATACTGAGCAAGTCAACTGACCAAACTGAAGCAGGAAGTCAACCAAGCTGAACCCAACTGAAAAGCTGCCAAAAATAGAATTTACTAAAAATAGTAAATTCCAGAAAATGCTCTGAATGCCGAAAGGAACATACCACTGCGAAGCTCTCTGAAAACCCAGAAAGAATCCGCCATCAAATCCACCAACTCCGAGCAAAGACAACCTCAAAAATAGGAAACCCTAATTTTACCTTTCGACTAGCCTTCGGGTTTCTAGAAAAAGGCCAACGGTCACTGAGAAGATCAAGATTGAGAAGGGGACATTACAGTCCGCCCTCCCCAAGATTGCTTGTCCTCAAGCAATCGCAAACCAGGATGCTGCAGAATCTCATCACTTTCCCAAGTCGCATCCTCCATAGGCAGGTTCTTCCACTTTACCAGGTATTCTCTGATGGTTCTTTTCCTCAAAGAACGTTCTCTGACATCGAGTATCTCCTCTGGAATTAGAACCAACTGTCCTTCTTCATCCAACGGTGGCAACTGTGATGAAGCAACCACATTATGTCCAAGTGCCTTCTTGAGGCGAGACACGTGGAAGACGTTATGCACTCTACTATCAGAAGGTAGCTCTAATTCATAATCTACTGCCCCAACTTTTCTGATGACCCTGAATGGCCCATAGAAGCGAGGTTTGAGCTTCTCAGCTCCACTCTTCTTGAGAGTAGACTGTCTATAAGGTTGTAAACGAAGATAGACCATATCCCCAACCTTGAAAGAACGCTCAACACACCTCTGATCAACATACAACTTCTGCTGATTTTGTGCAATCTGCAAATTATCCTTCAAGGATCTCATTATGTCTTGACTATGCTGCAACAAATCCTTGGCTAGGGGTGCTTTGCTGTCACCAAACACCAAATCTGCAAAACTAGGTGCTTCATACCCATAAAGTGCCAAGAAAGGAGACATCTTAATCGACATATGGAAAGAAGAATTGTAGCAGTACTCGCCTATATGCAGCCACTTAACCCATGCTCTCTGCTGCTCTGACACATAGTTTCTCAAGTAGCCTTCCAACCACTTGTTCACTACTTCTGTTTGTCCATCAGTTTGGGGGTGATAACTAGTGCTTGGAGTGAGCACCGTACCACTCATTCTGAAAACTTCTTGCCAAAACGTACTTAGGAACTTGCTGTCCCTATCACTCACAATGTTCTTTGGCAACCCATGCAGCCTAAACACCTCTCGAAAGAACAAATCTGCAACTTGGGCTGCAGAAAAAGTGCTGGTAATGGCAAAGAAATGAGCAAATTTGGTTAATCTGTCAACTACCACGTAAATACAATCCTTCCCTTGGGCCTTGGGCAACCCAGTGATGAAGTCCATCGAAATGCTTTCCCATTTTTGATTGGGAATTGGAAGTGGTTGCAGCAAACCGGCGGGTAAAGTATGCTCATTCTTATTCACTTGACAAACAGGACACTCCTGAATGTAGCGTTGTACTTCTCCTTTCAAGCCTTTCCAAGAAAACATTTCTCGGATCTGCCTATACGTCTTGAAAAAACCTTGGTGACCAGCAACTGGAATATCATGGAAAGTCAAAAGAATCTTCTTCTTAAGCTTAGAATCAGCCACCAGAAAGATTCTTCCCTTATAATGTATCAGTCCCTCAACCACCTTGTACCTTTCATCATGAAAAGTACCCTCAAGAATGCTGGTTGCAAACTGATTTTTGGCATAATCAGCAAGCAACAAGTCTCTCCAATCTGCAATAAGCTCACACAATGAGCTAAGATGAGGTCTCCTTGACAACGCATCAGCCACGATATTATTTTTCCCTTTGACATATTCAATGTCAAAGTCGTAAGCTTGAAGCTTACTCACCCATTTCTGTTGCCTCTCATTTAGGTCCTTCTGGTGCATGAAATGCTTGAGGCTATTGTGGTCAGTCTTAACCACGAATTTGTTCCCCACCAAGTACTGCCTGAACTTGGCTAATGCATGCATAATGGCAAGCATCTCTTTGTCATAAATTGAATATGTCCTTTCGACACCCCGTAATTTTCTGCTCTCAAACACGATAGGGTGTTTGTCTTGCATCAGGACAGCCCCAACTCCTTCGCCTGATGCATCACACTGCAGCTCAAATGGCTTGGAGAAATCCGGAATAGCCAAAACTGGACACGAGCTCATGATCTTCTTGAACTTGTCAAAAACAATTTGAGCCTTTTCTGACCAAACAAAGGCTCCCTTTTTGGTGAGATCAGTAAGAGGAGCAACATTCTGTGAATATCCCTTTACGAATCTCCGATAAAAACCACAAAGACCCAGAAAACCCTTCAACTGAGTCAAATTCTCTGGAGGTGGCCACTCAACTACTGCCTTGATTTTTTCAGGATCCACTTTTACTCCCTCAGCACTGATGATGTGGCCAAGGTACAGTAACTCTTCCATTCCAAATTCAAATTTGGAAGCTTTTGCAAACAAACTCTCAAATTCCAAGATACTAAGCACTTCCTCCAAGTGCTTGAGATGATCCTCCCAAGTCTTGCTGTAAATCAGAATGTCGTCAAAAAAGATCAACACAAACCGCCTTAACTGATTTTGAAACACACGGTTCGTGCAAGACTGAAAGGTGGCCGGTGCGTTAGTCAACCCAAATGGCATGACTAAGAATTCGAAATGGCCATAGTGACATCTGAACGCTGTCTTCTCCACATCAGATCCCCTCATCCGAATTTGATGGTAACCCGATCTCAAGTCGATCTTCGAGAAGAACTTAGCCCCATGTAGCTCATCAATGAGCTCATCTATTCTGGGAATGGGGTATCTATTTTTGATGGTGCTTTGGTTCAAAGCACGATATTCCATGCACATGCGCATGGTACCATCCTTCTTCTTCACAAGAACCACTGTAGATGCAAAGGGGCTCTTGCTTGGGCGTATGAAACCCATCTCCAAAAGTTCCCGAATATTCTTCTCGATCTCATCCTTTTGCCTCTTCGGATACCGATATGGAGTTGTGATCACCGGTTTAGCTCCTTCCTTGAGCTCTATGATGTGTTCTGAACCCCGTTCAGGTGGTGGTCCAGGAGGCAAATCTGCAAAGACTTTACTCTTCTTCGTGAGTAGAGACTGAATATCAGGAGGAAGGTCACGTTTAGTCTCTACAGGACTATCAGGAAGGATCATGCATTCAGCAACCCACTCAGCTTGATCGTGACGGATCAGCCTTTCCATTCTTTTGAATGACACTACTCGAGGACCCCCATTGGACATGCCTCTCAGAACTATCTTCTTCCCATCCGATTGGAACATCAACTCCATAGTCTGCAGATTCAAAGAGATCTCTCCAAGAGATCGCAGCCATTGAATTCCGAGAACAGCATCAGTATCCCCAATGTGAACTACATAGAAGTCATCCTTGACTTTGTAGTTGCCCAACTGCATGGTCATGTTCGATATTTTCTTGGTGCAAGAAATATGGAATCCATCGGCAACCATGACCTTGAACCCTTCAAACTCCTTTGTTTGCAGCCCCTTCTTGGCTACCACAACTTCATCAATGAAGTTATGTGTTGCTCCAGTGTCGATCAAGGCAACGATTCGCTGCCCCTTGACCATCCCTCGAACCTTGAATGATTCGTTTCTTTGGAAGCTAGAAAGCTGAGCTAAGACTCCTCCACTTTCCTTCTCATTTTCAAATTCTTCTGGAGCTTTTTCTACTTCACTTTCTTCAAAATCAGATTGCTGGTCGGAAAAATCAGAACTACTTTCACTAGCAAAATAGTACTCAATCTGATTGAACTTAACCCCTTTAGGGAAAACATGATCTTGAGACCACTTTTCCCTACACCGGAAACACAACCCTTTTCTTCTGAGTTCATTCAGGGTTTCAGGATCCAACCTGGTGACATGGGAATGGTGATTTTTAAACTCCTTGTGCTGGGGTCTCAAAGGAGGTCTATGCTGAGGCTTTTTCCCTTTATCCCTTTTCTGAAAGGGGGAATTGGACTGAAATTTTGCCTTAGGAGCAGCCCACTCCATGTTTCTTGCCTTCTTCATGGCCTCTTGCAGGGTTGGTGGATCAAAGGCTTTAATCCAACCTTTGAGAGGTTCTGTCAAACCTTTACTGAAAAGAATCACCAATCTCCTTTCCGTGATTCCGGTCACCATGACTGAGAGTCTTTGAAACTCCGCAATGTAGGCATCAACTGTGCCATACTGTCTCAATTGTGCAAGCTCTCTGAAATGGATCTCAGGATCTTTTTTCTCAAACCTCTTGATGAGCCTAGTGGTGAACTCATCATAAGTTGTGATAGACCGATGACCCAAAGTAACGAGGCCATGGTACCACCACTCGTGCGCCACCCCATCAAGGTGTAGCGTAGCGAACTTAATCGCTTCTTCTTCTGCCATTGGTCTGAGAGCTAGATAGTTATCCAGCTTCTGAATCCAAGCTCGGGTTGAACTTGTATCACTCTCGTCAAAGTGTGGAAGTGTAACCTTGTTGACAGCTTGGTACAACTCTCCTTGATTTGATGGTCTTCTTTGATCAAAGTGTCTCCCTTGCCCTTTGTTTTTTCTCTTATGGTCCATGAAATCATTGAAGGACATGTCCATCCTGATGTCGGCAGGTAGAGAGTCATACTCTGTACGGCCAAGCCTCAACTGCTCCACGAATGAAGCATTCTCTTCAGGATCTGGCTGAGTGACTATAGGAGCCACAAAGGTGGGCTTGAATGGCCTGGAAGAAATGTAAGTGTTGTTTGACACTGTTTGAGCTGCCTGCTCTTCATGCTGGTTGGAAGCACTATGCTCCCCTCCGTGGTCTGAGTTGTTCTGTGGAGTGGTATTCTGACCCACTTTCCCCATCATGAACGATACCATGTCCATCAAGGCATCCATATTTCTTTCAAATCTCTTCCTGAGACTTGTAGATCTGTCTCTTCCTTTCCCACTGTCATCTCTATTGTTGGTAAACCTCTCGTTACCCCCAACTGATCTTTCACCCTCTGCCATATCTGATTCCTGAGAAGACTCCCAATGAGCCCTCAAGACTTCTGAAGCTGTCTGACCCTCTGGAGGCTGATAAAGTTGGAACTGTTTTCCAACCTTCTTGTCTTCCCTGGCAATGTACCTCTTTTCTTTGTCACTCATAGATAGAATGAACACAGGATGGCAAGATCTTGGCTCTGATACCACTGAAATATTCTGAGCCAATTTTTTTTATTTTTTCAATAATCAGATTACAACATTACAATCAAATACCCGTTAAGGTTAGGAGATGAACCCAAACGTACTGAAACAACTCTAACCAATATGGCGCCGATGATGGCGAGCATTGGTCAGAGGATCATCTATTCTAGATGTTGGAAAGGGAACTCGATGTCAAGTATGTGCTACCCAATCCAATGCGGAGTGAGGGGCGACCATATGATAGAGTGATTACAAAAAGCAATGCTTGAAAAGAAATGTTGAAACTGGAAATACTCGACACCCAGAATGTGCTTGCTAACCCAAGATGGGAAAGTAGCTACCATAGGGCGGAGATTTAACTATTACAATAACTTCGAAGGAAATAAAGCATTACAAAATAGATTTGAGAAAGCTTGACAAATACTACCAGTACTACTGTCAGTTTACAAAGAGGATCATTCACTTGCCAACAGCTTGAGAATCAGAAAGATTAGCATTGCATTATAAAGAACTCTTCTTAATTCAAAATGGAAGAGCCAACAAGACAACTCTCGAATGAGCAACTTCTAAATCTGGTTTTTGTTACAAATCTGCTCTTAAATGAATAACCAGCAACCTTTGAAATCATTCATACATTCATAACTCCCACAAATCTCATCTGAATAACATGAAACATTATGCAATATGCCCTGATAATGTTGAAGCCTAAACCAAGACTCAAAAAATAGATCAAACAACCTCTAATTATTAATGCACGAATTTCTATGCAATCTGCAGGAGTACGGCTTCTTGAAATGGGCGATCTGCTCTTAAAAATTAATGCAAACTCTAAAAATTCTACAAACTGGGGAATATGGGCGCCTAGGTCTAACAATGACAATGGGTTAATACCCAGAACAATATTTTTGGTATTTTTCAAGTTATGAGCAAAAACATAAATCTGCTGTGCTAAATAATGCAATAAGCTGAAACCTCTAACATGCCAAATCGAAACTAACTATGCAATGAACTGAACACACAATGTATGACTAAGATGCACTCACAAGTAGTCTGAATCACCACTAGATGTTGTCTTGCAAACACGAAGCGATGCCCAAGCTAGGAGGCCTTCATTCCTCGAAGCAGTTCCAGAGCCAATCCGACAGCATAACAGTATAGTAGACAAAAGATGTGAAATGATGCTCAAAGCCTCCCTTTTATAATTTTCTAGTTGACTTCACAAAACCCTAAAATCCACTTTCAAGCCAAAACCCTAACTCCTCAAAGATGGCATACTTTTCCTTCAAGGTTCA
Source organism: Sequoia sempervirens (assembly GCA_007258455.2). NCBI lineage: Eukaryota > Viridiplantae > Streptophyta > Pinopsida > Cupressales > Cupressaceae > Sequoia > Sequoia sempervirens. Next base: position 94,647,219 of record VDFB02000003.1, read on the forward strand.
ATATTTGATATTTTAATTAAATGCCATGCTTTGATAAATGTGCCCATCATAAGCTTGCTTTGACTTTAGTAATAATTAAAATAATCCTTAATGAAGGCGCCACCCTCAAAAGACCACCTTTTTAAAACAACATTAAGTCAATCAACTAGGCCAAGGGGTCAACGTCAAAATATAATATTTAAAACGTGACTTTTAATTAAATGACTTAACTTATTTCTCCGAAAGTGCCCTGAAGCCAATACTGAGCAAGTCAACTGACCAAACTGAAGCAGGAAGTCAACCAAGCTGAACCCAATTGAAAAGCTGCCAAAAATAGAATTTACTAAAAATAGTAAATTCTAGAAAATGCTCTGAATGCCGAAAGGAACATACCACTGCGAAGCTCTCTGAAAACCCAGAAAGAATCCGCCATCAAATCCACCAACTCCAAGCAAAGACAACCTCAAAAATAGGAAACCCTAATTTTACCTTCCGACTAGCCTTCGGGTTTCCAGAAAAAGGCCAACGGTCACTGAGAAGATCAGGATTGAGAAGGGGACATTACAGAAAATCATTCAAGTACCTAATTGATTGTCATATAGGAAGCTGACCTAGAATCCAAAGGTTCTTTCTTCGCCATAGGATTACCCACAGCCTAAAGATAGTTCCCATGTTTCAACAGATTGCTAAATTTAATCATTCAAGCGTTCGGGTGCAATTTGATTGACAACAAGTACAATTGTAACCTTTTATGCTATCTATCAAGAAATGAAAAATCTATGTCACCACTAAAAATCCCATTGAAAGTGATCTAGAGCTTCCCATAGCATCATGATAAACACTTTACAGTAGATTAAAAATTGCAAACATGTCACAATAAAACTCCAAATTTTCTATCATGAGCTTCATGTGACATTATGGTACCCATCCTCAATTTTGAAGACTATATATCACAACCATGTTCCTACATAAAATTCTCATTTAACTATGATATAGGGAATCTCGTGATAACATAGTTCATATCATAAAAAATATAAAGATGGCTCTTCCTTCTTCCCATGATACCTTCAAAATAACTTCGCAATAGTCCATCTCACTACCTCTCTATTAATCAACATTCCAATGCTCAACAATGGGCATAGGCCAACAAACTAAAATCTACAATCATGATAACCAAAAAATCAACAATAAATAAAATGGATTTTAAAAGGACCAACAACTCACTACCACCATTTTCATGGTAAATCTTTCTATTGCGAATACACAACATAAGAAACACCTAATATATATTCTCTCAAGTTATCCATACAACATATAGGTACACAAGCATGCACTTGTAACCTCATGGTGCATGCATACAACTTGCAACAAAAACATGAATATGTAACAATAAATAAAATTAAAGTAACTTCAAAAGAAAAACTAATAAATACAAAAGTTAGTTCAAATTAGAACCACAAAA
>VDFB02000003.1:94648759-94726726 GCA_007258455.2 Sequoia sempervirens
TAATTTATAGTCTTATGATGCAACCCAATTTAATATGAATGGTTGTGATTATTTAATTAGACATCCAATTACTAATGATATATTGCTACTATTGTCATATCAGTAAACGTGATTAATATTTGTTTGTCATATGCTTTGAATGTTTATCCATGATAGAAGGAACTGAGATTACAAGAGGGGAATGGTGATGGGGCACTATCCTAGGTATGTCACCTTAGATGAGGACCAGATGAACCCCATGAGGCCAAGGGGGTATAGAGGATACAACGCTTTGGGCTTAGGAAAGATGGCATTTTCAGGGCACCCATTGTAATCTCACTCCTCTATTGTGGATAATCAACATAAGAGGTCAAATCATAGAGAGAGGGAAATGGTTGGCAAGATGAGGGGATAACGGAAAAGACACCTCTTAGGTAGATCACCTCATACGGATGGCATGGGCCACATGAGGCCAAGAGGGATGGTATATCCACTCTTGGGCCTAGGGTAAAAGGGTCCTAGACACCCCACCAAGTCACATTCTCCCATACTCTCATATGATTGAACCCTCCAAGGATGTTAAAATAATTTGTGATTGAATTAATGATTGGCCATGAGTTATTAGTATCTAATTATGGTAATCTACTAATTAGTATTATTGCGATAAATGATTATAATCTGCTAAACAGTTTGATTATGGTGAATGGTTCTAATCTGTGTGCAAGGCTTCAATCAGGGATTCAATCAAATGAAAGATATTCTCTAACCCATTTGTTATTTAAATTAAGGAAATTAGGGAAAATTTAGGGCACTCCCAATTAGGGGACATTACAAGTGTCCCCTAGAGAAAATAGTTGATGGTTAGCCAAAGAACCTTGAGAGCCTTAGAGAGAGAAAAAGAGAATAGCCCAAAACAACAACCACATCCAAGACTAAACAAGAAAGGAACAAATGGAACATGAATTTAGCGAATTCATGGAACAGACAACCAAACCCTACAAAACATGAATGCGACCATAGATGCTCTTAGGTTTCACCAAGGAAATGGGAGGGAAGCCACCCCAAGCCAATCGTACAATAACACCACACCAAGGTCCACCCAAGAGTAAGTCGGCCTCCCTTCTTATCTAGGGAAGGGTCATCAGGGGAAGAAGGGGAAGTTAACACATCTAATTAAGAATTGAATGAACTTGCTACACTATATGCAAGGCTTGACCCTGAGGTCAAGAAGAACATTCCTTTTAAGGTATATTGTAATGCTAGAAAAAAGAAGGCCCATAGGAAAATAAAGAACCAAACTAATCAACATTTTCAACGCATTGTAGGCAAGTTGGCCATCCCAAGTTTTGATGGATTAGGAAAACCACAACCCGTTCATGGGTCCAAAAACTGGAAACCTACCTATCTCTCAATCCAATGTTAGAAGAAATGCCATTAAATTTTCCATATTTCACTTAGAAGGGGTTTCCCACGATTGGTGGCACCATGCTTTAATCACCCAAAATCATCAAAACATAAAGACTTATGATGCCTTCACAAAGTTACTCATTGAGAGGTTTGACCAAACACACCCCCAAAAGCACTTTAAATAATTAACAAGAATAAGACAAAGTCGAACCCTTGAAGAATATATCACTGAATTCCAAAGATTAGCAGTTATGGTCCCGGATAAATAATTAACAAGAATAAGACAAAGTCAAACCCTTGAAGAATATATCACTGAATTCCAAAGATTAGCAGTTATGGTCCCGAAAATATCCAAGGAGATGCTCACTTACCTATTCATATAAGGATTATCTGATTCACTCCATGGCCTTGTAAGTGCTTTTGACCCTACCACACTTAGGGAAGCAATCCAAAATGCCACATGTCTTAATGCTAAAATAAGAGAAAGGGAAATGGGCCACTCAAAAGGGAAGATAGGAACTTCTATGGAAAGGTTGGGCACAAGAAGGCATACCTTTCTTATCATGACTGAGAGGAACTAAGGAAGAAGGGTCTTTGCTTTGATTGCAAGAAAATATGGGAAAGAGGACACATTTGTAGACAAGATAAAAACCAGGAAGGAGAGTTATGTTTTAAATGCAAAAAAGTATGGAAACTAGGACACAAGTGCCACCGAAAAAGACCTTGTAAAGGATAATTTGTGTTTCAAGTGCAAGGAAGAATGGGAACCTGGACATATATGTGGATGAAAAAGGAGCCAAGCCCACAACATTGAAGCAACATCTTTAATCAAGTGACAAAAAATAAAAAAAACCCAAACAAAAGAATAAGATATGAGGAAGAAAGTGAGGAAGGGGGTGACTCCTTTAAGAAATGGACATGAAGGAATAAATCTCTCAAATGGATCCACCTCACCACCAACATTGAACTAAGTACTAAAACCTAAGTACGGAACATAAGGGTACATAATTTACCACTCAGAAACAATGGCAATGCATGTAATCTACAAATTGGCATATTCACTTCTATATTTAACATCTATAGTAGATCATTTCTTCTAGGAGTCTCTAAGTCCCTCCTTGATCAAAGTAAATCTACACTCTTAAAAAACAAGGATTAGGTAAATTTGATACCTATCCAATTACAACAAAATTATTACAACCAAAAGTGTTCTACTCATAACTTTAGAAGGAAAACTAAAAGTGTTCTCACAACCAAAATCCTAGCTTTTATGACACAATTTTATGACCTACATAAACATAGATTTCCTGCTTAAAGGTGTTGGAATGAGACAATATATTTGAAGACTAATCATTAATCACAAAAAATATGCATCAATCACCCATACACACACAATAGAACAAATATTGAGAAGGTAAAATAACTAAAATTTTATTGATAATAAGACGCTTCAGCTGATACAAATCTGCAAAACTAATTAAGAATACATAAAATTGCTATCCTATATCACAAAGTGAGTTACAATATCATCTCTTTTTGCATAAGGAAAAAGAGGAAAGGAAGAACTGGCTAAAAAGAGTTGGAAGATCTTGCTTTATAGAAAGCCACCTTAGATAACTAATGCTGAAAGAGATTGCACCTCATAGAAGACGTTGGACGTGCATGTAGAGTTGAACTGGATGTGAATTGTGTAGTTGAGAGTTGACTTGAACTCTTTGACTTGTGCATGCTCCTTGAAGTTTGATTCAACTAAAGTAGAACTGAAACTCCAAGAAAAGCATGAAGATGATTGAAAAAAGCTGAGTTTAACCTCTTTGCATGAGGTTTTCAAGTTTTGGGGCGTATAAGGAAAAAAAGCCTTTATTTAAGGGCCTCAAACTACCCCAAAACACATAATTCTAGGCTCAAACCTTACTTAACTCCAATTTAATCCATATGGGTCTCTTAAGTAGGCCTAACCTGCCCCAAATTGTCACTAAACTGAGCATGAACATAACCTAACCTCATAGATTGCACTGTCTTCTTTAGGTTGCACTTGATTGTGATCTTTTCATAGGTCATTTCTTATGCTTTTCAAATTTCATACCATTTCTTCAAGGCTGTCATCACATTCTACATGTTCATAAGGATTGCCTTTTTATATTCTTGAAACTCTGTCCTTAGAAACTTCATTCATGCACTTGACCTGTGACTCCCCCCTTTGGCTTCCTAACTTTGTCACTCAATAATAGTGCTTTGACTGTTCCTTCCACTTGATCAAAGGCCTCTTAACTTTGAATGTTTCAAGCTCCTTCAACATCAAATTACTATGTTTAAGAACCTTCAATACATGGGAACTCTACCATGTCATACTGTCATTTCAATTTCATTGTTTTTATATAGGGATCCTTCAAATCCTTGATGACTTCCCTTATAACTGAAAATCTACTTGTTAATAACTGTGATTTCCTTTTGATGACTGTCATCAATGCATATCAAACTATATTTCTTGAGACTATCCTTATGAGATGTTGCCTAATCTTACTCTGTCATGGAGTTGACTGATTTATGCCTTCATACACAGTCCTTATGTATCCTCAATGATGATTTTTCTCATTGCTTGGGTTGTCCTTTCTTGGTTGATCAGTGTTGCTACTTTTATTGAAAATAGGTGACTGTGCATTTGAAATCATCTTTGCTTACTTCAAATAATGCTGTCTTTTATGATATAAACTCAATCAAAAAGCACTGTTAAACATTCCTTATTTCAGTCATACTGTTGTTCATAGTTATAACGTTTCATGAGATCACATTCTTTGGGATACTCTTTTAAACAGTCCTCATGCCTTTGTCACTGTCTTTCTTGGTTTTTTGACTGATCTTGTCTAAACTTATGACTTCACCAAATTCATGAACTCTTCCCTATTATCTTTGCTAGGACTGTCCTTGTTACTTGGTCTTCATGTCAGTTTTCTTCATACTTTGATTTCTATATGCTTCTTCTTTTGAAAAAAGAAGCAATATTAGATAATAATTACTCTTCATTGTGTACTTGACAGTGATTCTCTAAAAGGCTCAGTTCTATGCCCTTTGCATGCACTAAGTTTCCTATTTTCAGCTTGTAACCTACACCACTCTACCCTTATTGATAAGGACTGTCTTTTTATGTTTGATGAGGACTATCTATGCTCATTAATGTCTCCTTGAGGTTTTTTATGGCTATCTTTGAATTACCTTCGATTGTCCAAACATTGCTAAGTACTGTCCCTGTAATGCATGGAATTGATTGAACATTGCTGCTCTTTCACCTTCTTCGTTTCTCATGGTCAAAGGTTTGATTTCCATAAAGCAAACTATGACTGTCCTCCATTCATTTGGTGTGGCAAGGGCTGTCCTCATCACCTTTTTGATCAATAAACTCTACCCCTTTTGAGTTCATAGCCATGATCTTCCTTGAAGTCTTCTTGCTTTCCATTATAAACTTGAAACTTCACAGGCACTGCCCCATTTCATAATCTTTCCTTGCTCTTGCATGGCCTAAGACTACTCTTTTGAAATGACACTTAAATGTCCTTGCAACTTATCATTTATTGGTTATTCTTTCTGCTCTTTGACTGCCCTTTGACTGTCATTTTTTGTTGCTCTTTGACTGTCGTATTTGCTGCTCTTTATGGCAATAAAATTGCTACTCTTTATGGTCTGAAAACTGCCCATGAATGTATGACTGTCAAATGAATTTTCTGCTATGAATTTCAATGAAATTGCTGCTTTTTATTCCAATGAAATTTTTTCTCTTTTCTTAATGAATTTTCTGCTCTTTTACCCTGAGTTTGCTGCTCATTTGTCTCTGAAAATTGTTGCACTTTAACTCTAAAATTTTCTACTCTTTAATGGCACGATATTGCTGCTCTTTAATGTCATAATTGCTGCACTTATTTGTCATCATTTGCTACTCCTTTTTGGTCATTAATTGCTGCTCCTTTTACTGTATTATTGCATCTATAACTTGTCTCTTTAATGCCTTTGACCTTCATTACTTTATGGTGGCTGTCCTTAATGCATTATGGATGTCATTTATGATTGTTCTTTATGGGTTAAAGGACTGTCCTTTACTCCTCATAGGTCTGAAAACTTTTTCATTCATGCATTGATTTGATCCGCCATAAACATTCATGACTGTCCTTGAATAGGTCTGCCCTTTGTAGCATGGTAACTGTGTATTAACAGGTTTGCAACCTTTGTCGTTTGGATTTCAAGACTACTACTCTTTGGGATCTTCACAAAATCTTCCCTTCATAGTGTCAAAACTCTCACTGCCTTTGGCTTCATGGCATGCATGAATTCTGCCTCCTTTAAGACTGTCACATCCTCATTTGAATTTATGACTGCCATCATGCTATTGCTCCTGCCTCATTGGACTTGAGTGCTCATCATGATAACATGTGCACTGTTTCTTCTATATGATTGATGACCATCAAAATATGCCTTTCATGCTTTCTTTGTGACTGTTGTCCTTTGTACATGAACTATGCATCTTATCACTCTTTATCGCTGCTCCTTTCTTTTTGATTTCCTTTGACTGCCTTTGTTGCAATGATCTTTTGTCTTTGTGTGGTTGACTATCATATATTGGACCTGCCCTTTTGTTATATTTGCACAGTCCACTCACGGTGTTGGTGCTGCCTCATTGCTTTCTACCCATAGTGTACCTAGTGTAGCAAGTAAATATACCAACTCTAGACATGTTTATGTTTGTAAATACCCAAATATGCTCGAGTTGAAGAACCTTGCATATTGGAATGTTTTCAACTTTATATCATTATTCTTGGGATCTGATGTGTTACTAATCCTTTACCGACAGTGGTGTTGTGAAAGTAATAAAAGAATGCTTTCATAGTATTTCTTGCTAAAGTTCTTTAATATCTTCAGTTTCTTCAACAACACTTTGCTCCTCTTCTTTAAAAACCAATTTCCCCTTTTATCTTCACAGTCCTAAAGACTATCAAGACTTCACAACCAGGTCTACAAACTCTGCCCTTGCATACCCTTATCAAATTCATGGTGCCACTTAATAAAGCATTAGCATAACCTTCAAGAGATTCAAGAGGAATAAGTCTTGGTTGAGCTATATTAAACTCCTTTGACAAATTGTTTCTAACAAAGAACCCACTCAAATACCCTATTGGGACATTGCTTGATATCAAATCATCAATACCTTTAATTTTGGGTGAAGACTGTTGCATAGTAAGGATTGAGGTCAAACTTGCTATGATTGAATGACTAATACTACAAATAGCCATCTGATTAAAACTGTTTGTGCAAGGCAGCCCAAAACTTGTTCTATGTCTTTCTATCATCATTGTACAAACATGCTTGTAACCTTCCTAGAGTAAGTAGAAAACTCTTTAAATCTTCCTTCCTGACACTTATTGTTAATTCTTCAGCTCCCTGCTCTTTAGGAAAGATCTTTAGCTCTCCATTATTGTTCTTCAAAAAATAGAAAATGTCACTTTTTTCTGAAAACATAACACTCAAAAGATACCAAACCATGCTTTGATGCATTAGTAGTATTCGTTTAGATCAGGTAACCTTGGAATATTGAATTGCTTCCCGAAAGTAGCTAATTATCATAGAGAACTTAAGCTTTCCCATACTTTGAACTAAGTACTTTGGCTGCAAAATAAAATCTATGGAGGCTTTTTTTTATCAGAAACAACATGGATGCATCAACATACCTATCTTTTCCTTGATTGATCTTTCACGCATGCTTTTGCATGGAAGGGATATGATGATATATATGAACTCTACGACAAGTTTGAACTCCTTTTTTCTCTTAATAAATACTCCTCCATGTCCAATCTACCCTGCAACAGGCTTTCATAGCACCGGAACCTAAAAAACAAAAGTGAATTCAATATGCATGTCCTACTCCATGTTGCAACTGAATATAAGGTTGTTTGAGCATATGTAGGCTTCCAAGAAGATTGAGCAGGGGTAGGTGGGTGGAAATCATACTGAACATGCTGGTTTGTTTATATGGAAAAGGATGTAATGTCCCTTATCCTCATTTTCCCTAGAATTCACCTATTGATAACAAATTCCACAAACTAGGGTTAGGGCTTTCACCTTATCAAATAAATAACTTCTTAATTATGTAATCATGGATTGAAACCTGCATTCAACATATGAACAACATTACCCAATATGTATATATGTTTGTTAGCATTAGACTATTGCAATCACATTTATAGATTATCAATAATGCAATATATTATGAAATTGGGAGAAGGCCATGATGGATCCGTCTGAAGCCATATGCCAAGCCTAAGAGGGTGTATACCACAATGCTCCCCATTGGTGACTTGTACTTGCTTTACCCATCAATTTCACAACCCCTGAAGACACTTTCCATCGTGTAGGATTGGACGGAGGTTGCAAGTCAGCTTTTGGGCTCTCTACCACTCCACCCCTAGACCTTCCTTCTTAAGGAATTGGGCTGAGGTCGCAAGTGGGCTTATGGCCTCTACCATTGCACCTCAATCCCTTCCACAAGATGGGTTTCCAACAATCAAGCACATCATATATTCTATCACAAGAAATTATTCGTTAAATATTCTTATTAACATATGGGCAATATGCATACATATGTAAACAATGATTTGCAGAAAAATAACAATCTGTGGTGATGAACTGGACTGATTCTCTTTTGTTTCCTAGTTTGTAAGTTTCTTCTCCTTAATCGATCCATTTTTTCTTGACACTTAGAAGATATCGTTAGTGTGAATCCAATAAATAAGAATCTATTTTCCATACTTATTTTAAAGCATCATAATTACTTATAATGCTCAATAATTGTTGCAAGCATCATTATTGCATAATCGTATTATATATATATACATTCCTATGATTATTTTATATGAACTTATCTGATTATGCCTCCTGTTGCACTCAGAGATATCATCCAGCTTTCTCATTTATCTCCTTTATTATGTTTCTCCTTCTAATATCTTATTGTATGAATAATAAATACATTCACTATAGGTGAGGGATGATTTAATATTATTCCGATTATATCAATGGCTACTGCTATATCCATGCAGACTTCCCCCCCCCCCATTCGATCTGTTTATAGTTGTTGCTACACTTTAGAAGTATATTCCAGATTCCTTACTTCATAGTTTATTCTCATCCTTTCCTTATTATATTCGTTTCTATTTCTTCATGTTTATTTCTGCTTGATTCTTCTTAGATATTGAATGATATTTTCCTTCTCAAATTGATATCTTTTTATCTCCTATTTCTAGCCTTATTCTCTATCTTTTTCATCCGCTATATTTCCCAAATATATTACAGATTACTTTCCTCTCTCCCCCTCTTTCATTTTTCATTCTTTATTTATACCTTCCAAGAAATGTGTTTCCTTTGAAAGGCACAATGTTTCATAACAGATATACCTCCTTCAAGAGAGGTGACTTTTACAAAGGATCATCCTTTATTAAATTTCTTAATGAAACACCAAACAAGTGCCAATAGTATGTTTTATGGGTAATAAACACCAAGCCCTACTATTAGGGAACCGCACCCTTAGTGATCATTATGGAGTCGCCTCAAATCTCCTATTCTTGGCATATGGTTTATGTTATTTTAACATAATCATAGGATTATTGGTATTGTTGTTCTATAGTCATTCTTTTGTTGTTTGTGCTTAATCTGGTTGTTAATATAAGCAATATTATTCACTGCATATGTTTATATATATTTAATATAAATATATTATATGTTAATATATTTATTAGTTATGTATATTTGTTGTTGTTTATTATATGTTATTTTAACATATTATTTATATTAGTTTCATATATTTAATTTTTTATTATCATATTATATTTGTTATATATTTTATTTATTTATTTGTATTTCAATACCTCATATTTTGGGGGCATGACAGTCTGCCCTTCCCAAAAATTGTTTGTCCTCAAGCAATCACAATGTAGGATGCTTCTGAAGTTGCCAAGATCCCTAATCAACCTTGTAGATTTGTATTGCTCCTTCATGTGATGTAGTTAGCTTTTGTCATGATTCTTTGATGTAATTTAGGAGTTAAAAACTCTATGGTTAGCCCTGATTGTCTTGGTTATGTTCGACTTAATACTGCAGTGATGTCCTTAGAGGGTGTTTATTGGTACACCACGAGGTTAATACCATCCTCAAAAGTATTAGGCCAATTTATTGTCTCATGTACTGTTATTTTCCAATATATCTCAACAACAAAACCAAGATTTTAGAAACTTAAGACAAGCTTTCTCTCATTTAGTCACTGTAAGGATCCAAGGCAATGATACAAACTTTCCATTATTAGTGGTAGATTATGGGAATGTTGTGAGTATTAAGATCTTCCTTTGTGCCCAATCACTTTGCATTTATGTAAAGGACCTAGATGTTTGAGTGATAACTTCCCTTAGATTTTGAAGCAATTTTTTTTAATGAGGAGCTTAGAGTGTCATAGTCAAGTATTTGTCACTCCGTACTTAAGCATAAAACTAAAGGGTGTACAACAATTTAGATTTAAATTTATAGTTTTACCTTATTATCCAATTTCATATTCCATCTTGAATTCAATTGGAGGCTATCATATTCCTTCTATGTTAAGTATCTTGGAAAATGATTTGATTTATTGAATCACATCAATTTGTCTCAAGGTTGAATGGTAAGGAATGGTCTCCTCAGGATGTTAAATACGGAAGTGAATGCACCAATTTGTGGGTTGCATGTGTTGCCATTGTTTCTAATTACATCATAAGATTAAAGTAGTGTAAGAATGAAAATAGTCAATTTAAAAATGAAGTAGTGTAGATGAAGTACAACAAGGTAAATTTAAATGAAGCAGGTGTTCACTAAGTCTAAAGTCTTATTTACTGAACCATTCAAAGCTAACATGGCTTAGATGATTTGGCATTTGACTTTCAACTACTGACACCATGTTGATTTGGCACATATGCTGACAAGGCAACAAGCAAGCAGCTGAAGCACGCAAACAAGTAGGTGAAGTAGACATGTAGACATCTCAACCACACAGGAAAATGGCTCAACCATATAGGCAACCAGCTCAAGTAGACAAGTATGTAGCTCAAGCATGCAAGCAACTAGCTCAAGCAAGTAGGAAACCAACTCAAGTAGACAAGCAAGTAGCTCAAGCATGCAACCAAGTAGCTCAAACAAACAACCAACCAGCTTAAGAAACTTGACATCAATGACAAAATATTCTAACAAAAGTCACAAAGTATACACATGAATATATGTAATTCTCAAGGTATACATATGAATATATGTAAATCACAAAGTACACACTTGGATACACGTATGTCACAAAGTACATATTTAAATATATGTTTGTCACAAAGTATACACATGAATGCATGTAAGTCGCAAGGAATACACTTGAATACACGTAAGTATCAAAAACATACACTTGAATACACATTAATCAAAAAAGAATACACTTGAATACACTGGAATACACACAAGTCACAAGGTATAAATTTGAATACATTGGAAGACACACAAGTCACAAGGTATACACTTGAATACACCTGAATACACATAAATCACAAAGTATACACTTGTAATACACAAAGTATACACCAGAATTATGAAGCATACATGTGAGTACACGTAATACATGAAGCATACATAGGAGGCATGAAGCATACACGCGAGTACACATATGAAGTATACACAAGAATCATGTGAATACACATAATACATGAAGTACAAGAAGCATGAAGCATACACATGAATACACGTAATACATGAAACATACTCATGAAGCATGAAGCATACATGTGAATACACGTAATACATGAAGTATACACATGATGGTAGGAAAGATGTTTTGATACCACTATAATTTCCCTTGTCCTAATTTTCCCTAGATTTACCTATTGATCATAAATTCTACAAAATAGGGTTAGGGATTTCACCTTATCAAATAAATAACTCCTTAATGATGTAATCTTGGATTGAAACCTACATTCACTATATGAACAACATTCCCCAATATGTATATATATTTTTTAGCATTAGATAATTGCAATCACATTTATAGATTATCAATAATGCGACATATTATGAAATTGGGAGGACATGATGGGTCCGCCCGAAGCCATATGCCAAGCCTAAGAGGGTGTATACCATAGCCCTCCCCCTTGGCAACTTGTACCTACTTTCCCCATCAATGTCACAACCCCTGAAGACACTTTCCATCCTGTGGGATTGAGCGGAGGTCGTAAGTGGGATTTTTGGCTCTCTACCACTCCACCTTGCCCCTTCTTGAAGAATTGGGTGGAGGTTGCAAGCGGGCTTCTGGCCTCTACCACTACGCCTCAAGCCCTTCGACAGTATGGGTTTCAAACAATCAAGCAAACAATCAAGCAAACAATCAAGCACATCATATATTCTATCAAAAGAAATCATTCATTAAATATTCTTATTAACATATAGGCAATATGCATACATATGTAAAAAATGATTTGCAAAAAAATAACAATCTATGGTGATGAACTAGATTGATTCTCTTTTGTTTCCTGGTCTGTAAGTTTCTTCTCCTTAACTGATCCATCTGTTCTTGACACTCAAAAGATACCATTAGTGTGAATCCAATAAATAAGAATCTATTTTCCATACTTATTTAAAAGCATCATAATTACTTATAGGGCTCAATAATTGTTGCAAGCATCATTATTGCATAATTGTATTATATTTTTATATATATATATATAAATTCATATAAAATGATCATAGGAATATATATAAGACATATATGTATATATACATATACATAATGTATATATTCCTATGATCATTTTATAAGAACTTATATTATATATATATATATATGTATATATATATATATATGTATATATATATATATGTATATATATATATGTATATATATATATATGTATATATATATATGTATATATATATATATGTATGTATATATATATGTGTGTATATATATATACTTAAATATATTCCTATGATCATTTTATATGAACTTATCTGATTATACATGTTGTTGCACTCAGAGATATCATCCAGGTTTCTCATTTATCTCCTTTCTTTTGTTTCTCCTTCTAATATCTTATTGTTTGAATAATAAATACATTTACTATAAGTGAGGGAGGATTTAATATTATTCTGATTATATCAATGGTTGTTGCTATATCCATGTAGACTTCCCCCCCATTTGATCTGTTTATATCTGTTGTTACACTTTAGAAGTATATTCCAAATTCCTTACTTCATAGTTTATTCTCATCCTTTCCTTATTAGATTCATTGCTACTTCTTCATATTTATTTCTGCTTGATTCTTCTTAGATATTGAATGATATTTTCCTTCTCAAATTGATATCTTTTTTATCTCCTATTTCCTGCCTTATTCTCTATTTTTTTCATCCACTATATTTCCCAAATATATTACAGATTAATTTCCTCTCTCCCCCTCCTTCATTTTTCATTCTTTATTTATACCTTCCAAGACATGTGTTTCATTTGAAAGGCACGTTGTTTCATAATAGATATACCTCCTTCAAGAGAGGTGACTTTCTTAATGAAACATCAAACAAGTGCCAATAGTATGTTTTATTGGTAATAAACACCAAGCGCTACTATTAGGGAATCACACCCTTAGTGACCATTATGGAGTTGCCTCAAATCTCCTATTCTTGGCATATGGTTTATGTTATTTTAACATAATTGTAGGATTATCAATTGGTATTGTTGTTTTATAGTCATTGTTTTGTTGTTTGTTCTTAATCTAGTTGATATAAGCAATATTATTCACTACATATGTTTATATATATTTAATATAAATATATTATATGTTAATATATTTATTAGTTATGTATATTCGTTGTTGTTTAATATATGTTATTTAATATATTATTTATATTAGTTTCATATATTTAATTTTTTATTATCATATTATATTTGTTATTTTATTTTATTTATTTATTTGTATTTCAACACCTTATATTTCAGTGGCATGGCAAAGGAATTTGGGTTAAAACTAGCTGCATGCTCAGCTTGATATGGTTGATAGGGAGGTATATGAGTAGAATTTTCATGAAATAGGGGTGGAAAGATTACTTTTCCATGATCTTTTGACATGTTAAAACATTCAAAACTTGGAATTTACTTTGAAATGAAAGAAAATCAGCTTCTTTTCTTCATAAAATAAACATACCAATACTTTAGTCTACTTGAAATCAATAGATTGAAATTTTGAGTTGTCAAGTGTGTGAAGATTTTTTGCCTCCAAAGCTAGAAATTACTTATGTACACACAAAAAACCAGCAATGAAAGGACAAGCTTTGAACTATGAAAGTTCAAAGAGTCCCATTAGGCATGCCAAAAACTATTGTCGTGACGATAACACCCTTAGCCAAGTGTGAAACTCAGCTATCCTGTGAAACATTGGATCATCCTCAGGCTATGGATTGCCTTTAGTGAAGATGAACCTCTAGAGGGGGTCGGTTCCCTTGATGGACTTCCTATAAACTATTGTTGATCAAGAAAAGGGATAGAATAACTAAAATGGAAATATTTCTAATCCTAGGAGGTGATGCACCAAAATCTGTGACTTATACCCGCAGTTTTAACACGCAAACTCTCAATTATTCAGCTATTTCTTCACACAATTCAATGCTATACATGCTCATGCATCAGTATTTCATAAGAAGGTCAAACACTCATAACTTTAGTAGGAAAACTAAAAGTGTTCTCATAGCCAAAACCCTAGCTTTTATGACACAATTTTATGACCTACATAAACATAGATTTCTTGCTTAAAGGTGTTGGAATGAGATAACATATTTGAGGGCTAATCATTAATCATGTAAAATATGCATCAATAACACATACACACACAATAGAATAAATATTGAAAAGGTAAAATGATTGAAATTTCTATCATTTTACTTCTCAATATCTATTCTATCATGTGTATGGGTTATTGATGCATATTTTACACGATTAATGATTATCCCTCAAATATGTTGTCACATTCCAACACCTTTAAGCAAGAATTATATGTTTATGTAGGTCATAAAAAGTTGTTTCATAAAAGCTAAGATTTTGGTTGTGAGAACACTTTTAGTTTTCCTTCTAAAGTTATGAGTGTTTGACCTTCTTATGAAACTAATGCATGAGCATGTATATCATTGAATTTTGTGAAGAAATGGTTGAATAATTAAGAGTTTATGTGTTAAAACTGCGGGTACAAGCTTCGGATTTTGGTGCATCACCACCTAGGATTAGAAATATTTCCATTTTAGTTCTTCTATCCCTTTTCTTGATCACAATAATTAATAATAATACATAACCAAACAATAGCCTTGGAAAGATTCAAACACATTACTTGCAATTCAATCCGAGATTATTATTGACTCATTGAACATCATTAGCCTTTTGCTTCAAATCCAAGGTCATATTTAAGATGCTTTTGTAAAATTTAATAGTCAATGGGGTCCCATGTTTTCTAGCATAAATCTATTTATAGTAACATTAGACTTTTGTGATTAATTTTGAGTAATCATGACTTGTCATATTCATCATGTCATTTCCTACCTTTGTCAAAAAGAATGAATTATCATGGCCTGTTCAAGGCATTCTGAAGCAAAATTAACAAGAAAATCTCAAACAAGAAGACCAAACTTCAAAGAACATGAACTGACATTTTTTCCATCATTTACTTTATTTTCTATTGTTGTAGAAAAATTGCCACATATGTCATGGAAAAATCATTGACATAAGAAAAAATTTCGTCTTGTTGTTTATGCCATTTTTCAATAACAAAACTATTATATCTTTCCTTTTTCCTTCAGCACAAACCTTCTTCAGCTATGTTTGATTCCCAATGATTCCACTTCAGTGGTTTTGTTAGCCTCTAATCTACCGATTGATTGCTTTAATTTGAGTGATTGATTTATGAGTTAATTGCCCAATTACTTCCAACATTTGAGGGTTGTATTTCCTTTGATTGAGGTGGGTTGGGAAATGAGATCTTGTTATATAATGCTCTAGGAAGAGGAGAAGAGAGACTTAAATTTGAAAAATACAAAAAACATTTCTTTTCTTGGGTTGGACAGTGTGTTTTAGTAGTTGTAGCTGGGAGACAAAACACTTCAAATGTAGATATTAGGTATCTTGAGGATGAAAACCCTTAAGTAACAAATTGACATTTGGAATATTCTACATGTGGAAATATTTCGTAAGTTGTATTAGTTTGATGAGCTTCAAATTTTACTATTTTAAAGAACTTAAAAAAATACAAAAAAATCTATTAATGAGAATAGGTCTAGGTTTGTCTTTTGGTGCAATTATTTTTTAGATTATTTTTTGTATTTTATTGGTATATGTCTTTATAATGGTATCAAGGTTGTCATTAGAAGAATATTTGGATGAATAGTAGGAGCAAGACTTGGATGCACTACATGCTAGATATGGACCGCCAAATTCAAAAACCATAAGCAAGAAAAGAAGTAAACCCACCCTAAAAAAACCTTGTAAACATGACCTTGGATCCAAAAACTAAGCACTTCTCGTTGAGTCCTATGTACAAGGAGGAAGCAATTAAATTTTTGATCCTTCACTTGGAGGGATTTGCACATGAGTTGTGGCATCATAGTTTGGAGATTCAAGGGTACAACCCTAATTTATCAAGTACACCCCTTTGAGGTCTTATTCCCGTATCAAACGAGTGTGGGTATGTGTCCTACAATAGGAGTGTCTTAGGTCTGTCCAAGGTTCCACCCAAGCACCTTGGGTTTGTTGTGGGTCCTTTATATGAAGGACCCATGGTAAACATAGGATTCTCTTGGGTGAACCCAAGGGGACTCAAGGATCGCCCAAACAAAAAATAAAAAATAAAAATCATTTTTAAAATATATTTTTATAAACAAAAATATGTCAAATACCTACTTTCACCTTTAAGTGACAAAATTGTGAAAATAGTGTGCAC
This sequence comes from Sequoia sempervirens, assembly GCA_007258455.2. NCBI lineage: Eukaryota > Viridiplantae > Streptophyta > Pinopsida > Cupressales > Cupressaceae > Sequoia > Sequoia sempervirens. The sequence continues at coordinate 94,665,148 of VDFB02000003.1, forward strand.
CATGAAGGTTTGTGTGGTTTCAAAAGCCTTAATTTGGGCTTGATGGAAAGGAATCTTGCCCTTGATCTTGCCATGTATTGTGACAAGGAATGCACTAGGGGAATTTCCCTCAGACCTCGTGAGAGGTGCTACCCCTCAACCCCATTGGGGTGTTTCCCTTCAACCCCTACGAGAAGTGTCATCCCTCAACCCCTTTAGGGTCTCCATCCCATCCCCCACTAGTTATTGGGATCTCTTTATCACATAAGAAACTTGATTTTAGTCACCTACACTTTCATTGACAATTTTAATCTACTTTTAAAAACATTTGTGGCACAACTTTGGATTTGTGGTCCATAGAAGGGGCAAGACATTCCCAATAACATCTTTCAAGTTGTTGCATACATCCTCAAGGGACTACTCTTGCCCCAACATGACATCTTTTTCCTGACCCCAACTTGGCAGAATGTAAGACCAAGGTAAGGTGGGTTGGGTGTTGGGCTGGGTCATAGGGATATCCTTGAGTAAATAAAATGAGAAGTCATGGGTATGCTCCCCATGGTCTTGGGTTTGACTTCGAGGTCTGGGTTTACTCAATACACGTGGCTTACAAGTTTTTGCATACATCCTCAAGAACTACTCTTACCCCAGTGTGACACCTTTTTCCCGACCCCAACTTGGCAGAATGTAAGAGTTGGGTGTTGGGCTAGGTCATAGGGATACCCTTGAGTCAATAAAAAGAGAAGTCATTGGTATGCTCCCCATGGTCTTGTGTTTGACTTTGAGGTTTGGGTTTGCTCGATGCATGTGGCTTATGGGTTGTTGCATACATCTTTAAGGACTATTTTTGCCCCAACTTGACACATTTTCCCGACCCCAATTTGGCAGAATGTAAGACCAAGGTAAGGTGGGTTGGGTGTTGGGTTGGGTCCTAGGGATACCTTTGAGTCAATAAAAAGAGAAGTTATGGGTATGCTCCCCATGGTCTTGGGTTTGACTTGCACGTTTGGGTTTACTCGATGCACATGGTTTATGGGTTGTTGCATACATCCTCAAGGAACTACTGTTGCTCCAGCGTGACACCTTTTCTCGACCCCAACTTGACAAAATATAAGACCAAGGTAAAGCAGGTTGGGCGTTGGGCTGGGTCGTAGGGATACCCTTGAGTCAATAAAAAATAAGTCATGGGTATGCTCCACATGGCCTTGGGTTTGACTTTGAAGTATGGGTTTACTTGATGTATGTGGCTTACGAGTTGTTGTATACGTTCTTGAGGGACTACTCTTGTTCTAGTGTGACACCTTTTCCCGACCCCAACTTGGCATAATGTAAGACCAAGGTAAGGTGGATTGGGTGTTGGGCTAGGTCATAGCAATACCCTTGAGTCAATAAAAAGAGAAGTCGTGGGTATGCTCCCCATGGTCTTGTGTTTGAATTTGAGGTCTAGGTTTACTTGATGTACGTGGCTTATTGGTTGTTGCATACATCCTCAAGGGACTACTCTATTTGACACATTTTTCCGACCCCAACATTGTAGAATGTAAGACCAAGGTAAGGTGGGTTGGGTGATGGGCTGCGTGATACGAATACCTTCGAGTCAATAAAAAGAGAAGTTATGGGTATGCTCCCCATGGTCTTGGGTTTGAATTTGAGGTCTGGGTTTACTCAATGCATGTGGCTTACGGGTTGTTGCATACATCCTCAAAGGACTATTCTTGCCCCAGCATGACACCTTTTCTAGAACCCAACTTGGTAGAATGTAAGACCAAGGTAAGGTGGGTTGGGTGTTGGGCTAGGTCCTAGAGATACCCTTGAGTCAATAAAAAGAGAAGTCATGGGTATGCTCCCGATGGTCTTTGGTTTGACTTCAAGGTTTGGGTTTACTCTATGCATGTGGTTTATGCATTGTTGCATACATCCTCAAGGGACTACTCTTGTCCCAACGCGACACCCTTTTTCCTAACTCCAACTTGGGAAAATGTAAGACAAAGGTATTGGGGGTTGGGCATTGGTTTGGGTTGTAGGGATACCTTTGAGTCAATAAAAGCAGAAGTCATGGGTATGCTTCCTATGGTCTTGGGTTTGACTTCGAGGTTTGGGTTTACTCGATGCACGTGGCTTACAAGTTGCTACATACATCCTCAAGGGACTACTCTTGCCACAATGTGACACCATTTCCCAACCCAAAATTGGCAGAATGTAAGACCAAAATAAAGTGGGTTGGGTCATAGGGATACCCTTGAGTCAATAAAAATAGAAGTCATGGGTATGCTCCCCATGGTCTTGGGTTTGACTTCGAGGTCTGGGTTTACTCAATGCACGTGGCTTATGGGTTGTTGCATACATCCTCAAGGGACTACTCTTTCTCTAGCATAACACATTTTTCTGACCCCAACAGGGAAAATGTAAGACCAAGGTAAGGTGGGTTGGATATTGGGTTGGGATATAGGGATACTTTTGAGTCAATAAAAAGAGAAGTCATGGGTATGCTCCCCATGGTCTTAGGTTTCACTTTGAGGTTTGGGTTTATTCGATGCACGTGGCTTAAGGGATGTTGCATACATCGTCAAGGGACTACTCTTTCCCCAATGTGACATCTTTTTCTGATCCCAACTTGGCTGAAGGTAAGACCAAGGTAAGGTGGTTAGGGTGTTGGGCTGGGTCATAGGGATACCTTTGAGTCAATTAAAAGAGAAGTCATGGTTATGTTCCCCATGGTCTTGGATTTGACTTGGAGGTCTGGGTTTACTCGATGCATGTGGCTTACGGGTTGTTGCATACATACTCAAGGGACTACTCTTGCCCCTACGTGACACCATTTCTCGACCCCAACATGGAAAAATGTAAGACCAAGATAAAGCAGGTTGGGTATTGTGTTGGGTCATACAGATACCCTTGAGTCAATAAAAAAGAAGTCATGGGTATGCTCCCCGCGGTCTTGAGTTTGACTTTGAGATCTGGGTTTACTCGATGCACGTGGCTTGTGGGATGTTGCATACATCCTCAAGGACTATTCTTGCCCAAGCATGACACATTTTCCTAACCCCAACTTGGAAAAATGTAAGACCAAGGTAAGGTGGGTAGGGTTTTGGGCTGGGTCATAGGGATACCCTAGAGTCAATAAAAAGAGTATTCATGGGTATACTCCCCATGGTCTTGGGTTTGACTTCGAGGTCTGAGTTTACTTGATGCACATGGTTTACGAGTTGTTGCATACATCCTCAAGGGACTACTCTTGTCCCAGCGTGACACCTTTTCTTGACCCCAACTTGGCAGAATGTAAGACCAAAATAAGGTGAGTTGGGCATTAGGTTGGGTCATAGGGATACCCTTGAGTCAATAAAAAGAGAAGTCATGGGTATGATCCCTATGGTCTTGGGTTTGACTTCGAGGTTTGGGTTTACTCGATGCACATGGCTTACAGGTTGTTGCATACATCTTCAAGGGACTACTCTTGCCCTAGTGTGACACCTTTTTTCGACCCCAACTTGACAAAATGTAAGACCAATGTAAGTTGGGTTGGGTGTTGGGTTGCGTCATAGGGATACCCTTGAGTCAATAAAAAAGAGAAGTCATGGGTATGCTCCCCATGGTCTTGGGTTTGACTTTGAATTTTAAGTTTTCTCGATGCATGTGGATTACGGGTTGTTGCATACATCTTCAAGGGACTACTTAAATTGCCTCAACATGACACCTTTTTCCGACCCCAACTTGGCAGGATGTAAGACCAAGGTAAGGTGGGTTGGGTTTTGGGCTAGGTCATAGAGATATCCTTGAGTCAATAAAAAGAGAAATCATGGGTATGCTCCCCATGGTCTTGGGTTTGACTTCGAGATCTGAGTTTTCTCGATGCACATGGCTTATGGGCTATTGCATACATCCTCAAGGGACTACTCTTGTCCCAACCTGACACATTTTCCCGACCCCAACTTGGCAGAATGTAAGATGAAGGTAAGGTTGGTTGGGTGTTGGGCTAGGTCATAAGGATACCCTTGAGTCAATAAAAAGAAAAGTCATGGGTATGTTCCCCATGGTCTTGGGTTTGACTTCGAGGTTTGGGTTTAGTCGATGCACGTGGCTTACGAGCTATTGCATAGATCCTCAAAGGACTACTCTTGTCCCAGTGTGACATCTTTTCACGACCCCAACTTGGTATAATGTAAGACCAAGGTAATGTGAGTTCGGTGTTGGGTTAAGTCATAGGGATACCCTTGAGTCAATAAAAAGAGGTCATGGGTATGCTCCCCATGGTTTTGGGTTTGACTTCGAGGTTTGGGTTTACTCGATGCACGTGGCTTACGGGTTGTTGCATACATCCTCAAGGGACTACTCTTGCCCTAGCGTGACACCTTTTCCCAACCCCAACTTGGCAGAATGTAAGACCAAGGTAAGGTGGGTTGGTGTTGGGCTGCGTCATAGGGATACCCTTGAGTTAATAAAAAGAGAAGTCAAAGGTATTCTCCCCATGGTGTTGGGTTTGACTTCAAAGTATGTGTTTACTTGATGCATGTGGCTTACGAGTTGTTGCATACATCCTCAAGGGACTACTCTTTCCCCAACATGACATCCTTTCTTGACCCCAACTTGGCAGAATGTAAGACCAAGGTAAGGTGGGTTGGGTGTTGGGTTGGGTCATAGGGATACCGTTGAGTCAATAAAAAGAGAAGTCATGGGTATGATCTACATGGTCTTGTATTTGACTTTGAGGTATGGGTTTACTCGATGCACGTGGCTTACGGGTTGTTGCATACATCTTCAAGGGACTACTCTTGCCCCAGCGTGACACCTTTTCCTGACCCCAACTTGGCAGAATGTAAGACCAAGGTAAGGTGGGTTGGGTGTTGGGCTAGGTCATAGGGATACCTTTGAGTCAATAAAAAGAGAAGTCATTGGTATGCTCCCCATGGTCTTGTGTTTGACTTTGAGGTTTGGGTTTGCTCGATGCACATGACTTATGGGTTGTTGCATACATCTTTAAGGACTATTTTTGCCCCAGCTTGACACCTTTTACCGACCCCAATTTGGCATAATGTAAGACCAAGGTAAGGTGGGTTGGGTGTTGGGTTGGGTCCTAGGGATACCTTTGAGTCAATAAAAAGAGAAGTTATGGGTATGCTCCCCATGGTCTTGAGTTTGACTTGCAGGTTTGGGTTTACTCATTGCACGTGGTTTACGGGCTGTTAGATACATCCTCAAGGGACTACTCTTGCCCAGCGTGACACCTTTTCCCAACTCCAATTTGGAAAAATGTAAGACCAAGGTAAGGCGGGTTGGGCATTGGGTTGGGTTGTAGGGATACCCTTGAGTCAATAAAAAAATAAGTCATGGGTATGCTCCCCATGGTCTTGGGTTTGACTTTGAGGTATGGGTTTACTTGATGCACATGGCTTATGGGCTGTTGTATACATCCTCGAGGGACTACTCTTGCCCCAGTGTGACACCTTTTCCTGACCCCAACTTGGCAGAATGTAAGACCAAGGTAAGGTGGGTTGGGTGTTGGGTTGGGTGATAGGGATACCTATTATGCCCTGCATACACGCCCCAACTTTTTGCTTGGAAAATTCGAGGACCCCCTCTGTTTTCCTTACGTTTTGTTGTTTGGTTTTTGTCATTTTCGTGCTTTGTCGTTCTTGTTTTCGTCCTTTCTTGTGCCTTGTTTGTTTTCTTTGTCTTTTTCAGATTCATGTTACAAACCAGAACTTGCACTCTACTCATTTGGAAAGTTCAAGTTCTTGTTTCTATCCTAACTCCAATCTCTGTTTGCTTGTTGTCGTTGTTTTATCGGGATCGGGTTTCAAAATGGAATTAACACTTGACACCTTTTGGGGTTTCAAGTTTTGGTTCCATTTCAACTCCAATCTTCATTTCCTTTTTGTTTCTTTTGTTTGGTTTGGGTTCGAGTATCAGACCAAAACCAAAACAAAGAACCATTCCAAGGTTCATGTTCCTAGTTCCGTCCCGACATTGATTCCCGTGTCCATTGTGTGTTTGTCTTTCGGGTTCGGGTTTCGTATTGGAACCAACACCTTGCACTTTTGAGGATTCACATTCCGTGTTCGTTCCCGATCTCGATCCCTACTTTGCCTTCAGGTGTTGTTCGGGTTCGTGTTCCTTGACTGGTCTTTATCCCGATCCCTGTCTTTTTCATTTTTGTTCTTCGTTGTTTGTCTTTGTTTCTATATTGTTTGTTTATCTGGTTTCGTTTGTTTGGTTTCGTCTTTTAGGTTCCTTCGTCTGGTTTTGCATTGCTCGTTTTGTTCTTTCATCGTTCTTCATTTTTTCGTCTTTTTGTGTCTGATCTGAATATTTGAAAATCCAAAAAAAAAATAAAAAAATACAATTTTTTTTTTTATAAAATTCAAAAATCCCAAAAAAAAGTTAAAAGTTAGAAAATTAAAATAATAAAAAAATCTTTTATTTTTAAAATATTTTAAAATACAACTTAAAATAAACAAATAATTCTTTTAGTTTTAAAACTAAAAGATTTGAAATAAAACAAAATTTAAATAAATAAATCTTTTAATATTTAAAGATTTAAAATTGCTTTTAAGATCTAAATTCAAAAAAAAGATTTAATAAATAAAGTCCTTTTAGTTTAAATATTTAAAAAACATTTAAAAGATTTAAAAAATATAAAATCAATAGGCTTGAAAACACAAAAAATAATAATAATAGAAAATCTTTAAAAAAATTATTAAAAATTTAAAAAACTTTAAAAACTTCAAAATAAAAAGGAAAAAGTTTGATCTGATACTGCACTCCACGGTGAAAAATAAACATCCCGTTGGAACCAGGCCGATTTTGGTACTAGATGAAATAAGTGTCTACAGCATGGTGCACGTCTGAATCCTGATCCCGCATGTTAATGAACCTCAGATTTTGGGTTCGGGTTTGATAGAGAACTTGACACCAAAGCAAAATGTTCGGGTTTGGGTGCAAACCCGTCCTGAATTTGTCTCGGTCCCGCTCCTAAGCAACTCCTGCATCTCGCACAGGCAATGAAAGGTTCTGAAATAATTCTGATCCCGCTCCTGATAGCCAACGTGCAAACTGTGAAGGTGCAGATATCATTCTAATCTCCGACTCCGCTTCCCGCAGAAAAAAGGAGAACTTCGAACCAGCATGAAAAATGATCGTAGAGGCAACACAAAGTGATTTGATCGAAGGCTTAAAGGGGATCATTTGATGAAATCAAATGAATGCAAAATGTGAAGCTTGGACAATGTGAAATAAATGTTTGACAGGCCGCTTCGAAAACAGGTCTGGCATAGGCATGGCTTCACAAAATGCCTCAATAAGAAACTTTATTGCATGAAGTGAAATTATTGCAATTATAAATAAATTTCAAACATAAAGGAAGGGGAGTGAATTGTTCAAAGAGACGCCTCTTATAGAATTTGAAAGGGGTGTGAGAAGCTTTTTCAGTAGGCAATAATTGCATATTTGTGTGCAGACAGGAGTCTCTAGAAAGAGTTTGAAGAGGATCAAAACACAAAAGATGAGTAGGAATTGTCAAACGAAGTGGTTGCAACTACCTTGGCCAACATGTATGCAGAGTATGGGAGTAGAGACACGCCATGATTTCAGGAAATGCACATAATAGATTTGATGAATTGATTTCCAAAGATGCATGCAAAATGTGCAAACGAAGACAAGGCAAACGAACTGTTTGGCAGAATGCCCTAAAGAAGTGCCAAAACAAAAAAATGTTGGCAGAATTTGTGCAATGAAATAGATTTATTGCGAAAACATTTTCAAGAAGATATGTGTGCAAAATGGGAAAGCACAGAATGGGCACGTGAGATTAACAAAATGCTTCAAAAGAGATATCGTCTCATGGCGACAATAGTCGTAGCGTAAATGCAAAATGGATTTATTAAAAAAGGCTTCAAGAATTTCATCTCATAAAATGAGTTGAATGCAAAGTATGTAATGTGTGATTGCTAAGAAACACAAAATGGATCTATTGAAAAGACTTCAGAAACTCCAATGCAATCAAGATGTGAAAATACAGAGGCATAGGCAGGCCAATCCACAATATTTGCGCTAAGAATAGAAGTTTTGAAACAAGGGTATTGACATCCATCAAAGCATGAAGGTAGAGGAATTATGCCAAATGTTGTAATTACAACTGCCCTGGTGAATGGATACAAAAGGTGGAAAAGCATCGACTGGGCATATGAGCTATTTGGCTGGAAGGATTGTAAAGAAATGCAATATGCAGAAACATATTCTTCGCATGCAATGATTGCAGGATATGTATAAAATGAATTTTTTGAAGAGTTTTAAAGAACTTTAAAGCAAATGCAATTCGCATGTATGGAGGTAAATGCTTCTTTTCACTTGCAGCTTTGGGTTAAGACATATATGCGAAATACGGAGGCATGCGAACTGTTTATAGAGTGCCTCAAAGGGATGTAATCTCCTGGAATGCAGCGTATCGTCGCAGGATATCCACAAAACTGTTTTGTTAAAAGTTCCTTACAAACTTTCAAGTAAAGGTAATTTTGCAAATCTCAGGCCAAAATTCTAGAACCTCTGCCAATCATCCTCTTTTTCCTGCGTGAAAATGGGAACCTTGAAATAGGGTTTTTACGTCCCTTAAAGCACAAAATGGATCAATCAAAAGAGGCACAGGAAAGTACACAAGTATTTCAATTCGTAGATCAAATCTAATGAAAGGGCTCTGTGAAAAGTCATTGCAAGAATGCACAAAATAGATATGTTTGAAAGGCTCTAAAACCGCCTAGGCAGAAGCGGATGGTAGAAAAGGCACACGACTTGTTCGGCAGAATGCCCCAAAGGAGTTGTGGTTGAATCAATGAAGTATGTGTTTCAGATATTTTTGAGGATCTGTGTGCTTCAATTGATTTTGAATCATGTAGCGCAAACAAAGCCTTTTCAAAGGATTAGAGGGTTCTACTTTGATATCTCCATTCCAAGATTTCTGAATTATAGAAGATAGAATTATAAAGGTCAATGTGCCGATCAGTGAGAAAATTTCCGAAGGCCATTCTATACTAGTAAGATCACAATACCTGGAAAGAAATGAAAATGATAAAACCCACATCGGACTTATTAGTGGTACAAGCGCAGGGGACATTAATCTTATCATGTTGTTTCATCACATGCAATGATCATAGGATCTACAAAAAATTGATTGGGTGAATTGGCTTTCAAGATTTCCAAACAAATACACAAGGCAAAGTATGCAAATCGTTTTATAGCATGCTTCAAAGAGAAAGTCGTATCATGGAATCCCATAATTCCAGAATATGCACAAAATGTGGAAGCATGACAAATACATAGGGCAAAAATAATTGGTTTGTGCATTTTGATGAAAGTGTTGATCTTTATGAATTAATTAATTCAGTTAATTAATTGTGCTCTTTTGGTGATTTGCAGGTATTGTACAGGTTTGAGAAGAGAGCTGTGAAGATATTGGTTTTAAAATTTGCATATTCGACATGCATATGAAACATCAGGACATTGAAACCAAGCGCAGATTAATGTCATTTTATTTTAATAACATTAATTTAAAGGAAGTATTTAATTGTTGTTTCAGATCATAGAGATAAAGAGTTTTATCCAATGTATTTGATTGAAATAATTAATTAAGGTTCAAAATTGGTTAATTTGTGATGTTAATTAAATTTTATTAATTGATTAATTTTACAGATTAATTAATGTGTTTTGATGATTTATAGGTGCAGTAGTCTTGACGTGCAAATCAAATATGCAAGAGGTGATTTTTTGAAAAGATAATCAAGCTAGCAGTGAACTGAGTGTTTTGTGATCCCCACCTAGAGTGATTTGCGGAAGAATATGTTGTTTTATATTGTGCAACATGGTGAACTCGAAGTTGAAACTAGAAGCTGCAAATGTAACTAGAATCAATTGAAACCAAATAGAAGCTGAAAATAGAAGTTGCATTTACAATCTGAAATCAACTAGAGTTAACCAAAGGCTGAAAGAGAAAGTTACCTTTCTGATTTAATTGTTTGCACACAAAAGCTACAACTTTTGATGTCTCAATTTTGGCAGAAATTATGAAATTTTGGAGCTATTAATTGTAAAATAAGCTCATTGAAAAGGGTTAGATTTTTAGGAAAAGAAGTTAGACATTTTACGGATTAGCTGATTACAGTTTAGTAGGATATATATTTTTTTCTTCTGATTTTCTTAGTTTAGCTGAGTTCATTTGAGGATATTGGTTTCCGTATAGTGGTGAAGTTTTTCCAGAATTGTAAATACTGTTTATCTATTTTACAACAGTAGAAATAGTCAGATTCAAACCTATCTTGAGTTATGCCTTGGAATGATATTTGTTGTGTTAATTATTTGATTTGGAATCTTTCAAGGAATGAATAGAGTTTATCTTTTCTTTTATTCAAACTGTGATTCGCAATCTGCCATTAATATTTGCACTATGAATGAATGACTTTGTATTGATTACAAGTTGATTTGTTCTACAATTTAAGTTAGGTATTCCTTGGAGAGAAACAGGTCTGGTTAACTAAATGAATCAGTATTATTTTCTCTCTTGCATCCCTGATCTCTCGTTTTCCCTTTTTTTATACCCCCAGTTAGAGTAGGTTTAGATAGGAGTTCAATCTTGCAGCAACCGAGAAGCTCAATAACCAGTAGGCCCCTTGAACATTACAGCTTCATTTCCTGCTCAACAAAACCGCACAATTGAGAACCAACTACAGAGACCTTGGAAGATAGGTTGTTTTAGATCAAATTTGGTTATTAATGACTATGTGGTAAATAAGCATTATTATTGGGGTTTGAATAATTTATTGGTAGCAAGAATTAAATGTTGTGGCGAAGTTACCACCTTATGGGATGCATTTAACAAAGCTCTCTTGTTGGCACAATTTGGACAAGACGTTAGAAACATGCATAATCAAAGTAAGAACTATAATGATCTTGTACTTGAAAACTGACACCCTTCACATCTTTGCACTGGTTTACCCACAACGCCTACTCACATGAAAAGTCAAGCTTTGCAAAATCCAATGAAAGAAGTATTCCACCTACTAGTGAAGTTGTGACTATATCATCTCTTTTTAGTCATATTCCAAAGCATAGTCCATTACATCATATGATGAAATTGTAAATGAAGCGATAAGCAAGTATAGTAGTTTGATTTTTTATTTGACAAAGAGCATGAAACGGACATAAATTTAGAGCATAATGGAAATATTAGGTTAGAATCTAGTTTCATTGGAAATTTTAATACTAATGATGGTATTGAAAGAGATGAGGTATTAACACAAGACTGAGGTCATGAAAAATTGACAACTAAAGAATCTCCTTCCAATACTATGAACACCTCTTCTGAGTAGGCTAAGAATTAGTGTGATGAAGGAACAACAGAGCATGACTCATGTTGGCTAGATATCCCACGTGCGCAAAATTGATTAAGGGATAAATTGGAAGAATTGGGAGATCCGAAGTTATTAGAACTCGCTAGGCCAACTAGATGTATGATACATCCGAAAAATCAACTTTCCCAAATGGATTGCCATGTTTTCCCGAGTAGGATGGAATTATATTTTAGACAGTTGATTGTTGTTAAAGAAGTACTTATGGAATATCTTTGGAGTACCTACCCACTTAATGAGGGAGATGAAACAACTAGCGCACCTGAAAATGATAATGACTCCATCCACAACAATGAGGGTAGCTATGAGAAGATGCTTAGCTCTTCCCCATCATCTGATGATCTTGATCTTTGCATTGAGATGGATCCAACAACTGACAAAATTTCCTTACCTAGTGCAGACTTGATAGATGGGGATAACGAGTTCATCGATGCGTTCATAGACTCTTTCATGATGGTGAATAAGAGAGAAACACCCTTTGATGAGTTAACACAAGAAAATGACTTTGCTGATTTAAGTAGTGAACAAATTGAGATAGAGAATAATATATTCTTGGATAAGATTGCACACGAATCTCGTGGTCAAGGACAAAAGGTTGAATCCCAAATGGAATCTTCAAAAGAATATCAAAAAGATGTCCAAATCCGCCAAGTATTCCCCGATGGTCAATTGTATCAAGCTTACCCTTGTCAGGAAAATAGATTTTCTTTCAATGCTGATGAAAGTACTAATATGAATGAGTTTAGTGTTTTATTGCAGTGAGGAATGTATGATAAGATTCAGCTAGAAGAAGTAGAAGAATGTCAAGAAAGTGACCAAGAGGTTGTCTCAGAAGTTCAATCCCTACAACATGACGAAGAGAATGAAATGAGGGAATATTTTCTTGGTTTTGATTATGTTTATTCAAATGCGTTGTTTGAAGGAATTCCTTGCTTAGCATACACTAGTGAATTTGATCTTAACAATGATAAACTTGATGTTGACTTGTGAAATTTTTTAGTTGATGATATACAAAAACATGAAGTAAAGAAGTGTTGTCTTGGATTTGACTCTGTGCATTCAAATGAGTTGTTTGAAGAAAATCCTTATTCACCATGTATCAGTATCTCTGACATTAATGGTGATGAGCTGGATGCTGATTTTCAAACTCTAGTGGGTCAAATATTTGAAGAAAGTGTTGAAAGCAAGGCTTCATCTCATGAGGAGGTGGGTTCGCAGACCTTGCAAGTTGACAACGAGGATGATTTGTTGCTTAGTCCATTTGAGGAGACCGAGCTGATCTGGGACTCTGCATCCAAGTGGAATACAAAGATGTTGGTAAATGGATATCTCAACTGCAAAACAAACCTCACTTCAAGTGATCCATTTAGGGTTCTTCCTTTTGGTTCACATCTTGAGGTAAGTTGTTCTGATCTCTTATTGTCTGGAAAGATTTCCAAGTCAGGTAAGGAAAATTTTGAGCTTGAATTGATTTAAAGGTTGAGGAAGCTGGTCATTTAATTGGTGATGTATGTACTTTAGGAAACATGGTTGAGGTTGATAGTCCGTGTGAAGTCAAATACACTAGTTTGTTGAATTGGAAACTAGTGTTGATTGTGATAAGGATATACATGAAATTTTTGAACCAAGTTTGGAAGTCTTGAATGCTAATGATACATTGCTAATGGATTCCCTTTATGTTAACATGCATGTATTGGAGAGGAATAGAGTGTTGTTCCATGAGTTGAGACCTCGCGAGAAGGAATCCCTACGACATGAACACCCAACAACAACTGAAGATCTTCTAAATCAAGTGGTGTCTTTCATTACCCCCTGTGTTTTAATGATTTTCAGTTCGATTATGATGTTGGGGATGATAAAATGTGTTTGTGGGTAAATCATGACAAGGCTGAGAACCCACAACTGTTATTATTTCAAACTTTATACCTTCATAATGAATATATTGCCCATAAACTTTACATTTCTGAGTATAAAGATAAATTTGCTAGGTTTAGAATTGTACCTAGCAAGTTAACACTTTTGCACATAATAAAAAATTCAAGCTCTCCAATACAAGTATGTGAATATGCAACTCAAGATGCTTCAAATGCCCTCCAAAAGCTCCTTTTAAAGTAATTACAATCAGCTTCAAGAAACTTCTAGAATACAATATTATTTTATTCACTTAAGTGACTTTTTGATATCATTTTATTTTTAGTCACTTTATTAAATTAATTAACTATAAAGTCATCTTAAGATATTTTATTTTTGAGATAACTTTACAAATAATTAATTTAATAATTTATTCCCTTATTTCTCCTTTTAGCCTTCGGGAATAAATAAAGGCTAAAATAATATCCAAGTGGTCATCAAGAATGGGACATTACATTTGTATATAAATTAGATCTTTGTAGTCTTTTTACTGCAGAGTTAAGCTGGCAATTTAATTGAAGATCTCCATGACAATATTTATGTGATTGTGTTGTAATTTTTTTTTAAAATAATATATGATTAGACCATTCTTTTTCTTGTTGGTTTTTTCTCAAAAGAGTTTTCCCAAACTATTTCCTATGTTGGTATTGTTTATCTATTGAAATTGTTTGATCTTATTTCTTATTTTGCATTGTTCCTTTAAGATTAGCACACATTTCCTTTCAGACATATCCATCCAACACATTAGATAGAGTATGAGAAAAACAACTTCTATGATTATAACAACCAGAAACAGTCTATATACAACATTAATTTATAATCAAAGACCAAATCCATAATCATCTACAATGCATTGATTTATACAAGCAAATAATAGCTAATATTTACTGCAATAGAAAGCTTAACAGTTCATAGAATATTACAAGAATCTTAGTGCTCAACTAGTATCCTGACCTTTTTACCACTCAACTATCTACAAAACAAGGATAGATTTCTTAAGTTGGCCCTAACTAGTCGCCTATCACCAACTTGGCAGCCCTGAATTTTGATTTAGTGTGGGGACTCAAAAAACAAAAAAATTACATAAATACACCAAATAAACTTATATAATGCATTAGAGGTATAATATTGCTATGGATTTGTTTCTTTAAAGCCAAAAATAGTGGAATTTTGATGCGACAAGATTGATGCTCTGGATTCATGATTATGGACACTTCTATAGCAATTAGTTAATAAGTGTTGGTACTCTATTTTATCTTACAAGGTGCTCAACAAGAGGGAAAAATTTTGGAAATGTGTTTTGAGATTTTTCCTAATGTTGAGTATGTGAAGAATGGAATTTTTGGTCTATGAAACATAAAAACTTAATTTCTAGGCTAGACTTTAATTTAAAATAAAATATTTTGGTGGGTTGTTCAAAATAACATCCAAAGATTTCTATTATGTAGATATTTTTAAGCTTAAACTTTTTATAAAAATTGGCCCCTACAAAATCTTGGATCAAAATTTACGGCCTCTAAATTTTTCACCTCCTACATTAGAAATGTAAAAACATATAGGAGATAAAAAAGAGTTGTAATAGGGAGTTACACTTGTTGAATAACTTATGATGTGTATTATGACATTAATAATGCATATTTGAATGGAAATAATGAAGCCAAAATGGAACAACCAAGTTGATGAGTGGCTCATGATTTTCTTGTGACAAGTGGAAGGAATATGCTATTTTTAGCCTATGAACTCATCTTGGGACTTGGGTGTTGGCTTTCTAGCTAGGTATTTGGGTGCTGCCTTTTAGGGGTTTTACCTCATGGTTTTGCAATTACTATTTTATGGTTTTGTGTAATACTTCTATTTATAAGGTGCTTGAGATGGAGGTATTGATTAATAAGTTTGTAGGTACTATTATGCCATCAAAATTACTCTATATATGGTTGGTGATACTCATATAAAGTGATGCAGGGCATTTCTCTCATCTTTCATCTCCATTTTAGTTTTGTTTCTTCTTTTAGTTTGGTGAATTGGTTTTGTGTTAATGTAGTTGTTTCTTAATGTTTGTTAAGCTTTGTGGTTGACTCTTCTTGAAAATTGGCAGTTAAGCATATGAGATACTTGTTGGTGTCAGCAGTTGGGAAGGATGAACATGTATTTAAAGAAGAAGGGATGCTGAAATAGGGGTTGGATGCGGAAAAGAACAAGGGTACATGATCTTGGAGAGGCAACTGACGCTGAAAGGAAGAAAATATTGGAGAGTCATTATCATTGGTCGAAGGAGAGGAAAGAAGAAGGTTTTGACTAAGTTAATGAGGAAGTGTATGAAGTCAGGCCGAGCATTGTAGGCCTTCTATGTTTTGCAATGTAAGCCCCTATGGAGTGTATGAAATTTTGAATCAAAGACTAGATCGTTTGTAATCAGAAAAGCCATTGAAAATAAAGACTACATTTTTGTTCTTCTTGTCTTTGACTGTGAACGTTCAAGTTTTAGACTATGTTTTTTATTTTTATCCTGAACTTCTTAAAAACTTTCAGAGAGAGTTGTTCAGTCTTGAAATCTCTATGGATTGTAATTTACCTACAACTAGTAAGGCTAGCCATCAAATGGTATCAGAGCCTAAAAGTGATTGGGCATTGGTGAGTAAACAAAGTGCCTCCAAGGAGAATGGGTAGAGGAGGAGCCCGAGGAAGAGGCAAAAGGGAACAACATGGTGAATAATTATTGCAGCATTTGATAGCAAGATTGGATGCCTTAGAAAGGGCATAGAGAAGAGGGCCCTTGATGAAGTTGCAAGTGATGATGATGAGGAGAAAGAACAACCACGAGATGACAATGAGGGAGGACAATGAGACTAGGAAGGTTTTGAAGAAAGATTGTTGAGGACTGTCATGAATGTGGCTTCCAAACCCAAAATAGAAGTTCCTACCTATTCAAGAAGTCTCAATGGTGATGATCTAATCGACTGGATCAATGAATTAGACAAGTATTCTAAATATGAGGGTGTAGCAGAGGAAAGGAGAGTGAAATTTGATTGCACCAAATTGAAGGGCCATGTTTCCATGTGGTGGGACTTTGTCCAAATTGAGAGGAGAAGAAAGAATAAGGAAAAGATCAACCCTTGGGAGCGGATGGTGGCAAAGTTGAAGGCTAAGTTCCTTCCAAGAGATTATCAAACTAATCTCTACAAATGGCTGCATAATTTGAAAAAAAAAAATGTCTATGAAAGATTATACAGAGGAATTCTATAAGTTGGTAATTAGATCAAGCTATAGTGAGAAAGATGTGGAGAAAATTGCTATATATATGATTGGCCTAAACTATAGTCTACAAGATGAACTAATCCTTGTGTCCCTTAGAAGTTTAAAAGAGGCTTATCAACTTGCCTTAAAGGTAGAAGAAAAGTTGCAAAGGAAACAAAGTCAACAAGAGAAGAAGAGAGGAAGAGGTTTTAGAGGAAGGGAGCAGCAAATTGGTAGAGGGAAACAACATCATCAAGGAGAAGAAGCTTAAAGTTCTAGTGGAGCAGCTAACAATGATAGAGGAGGATTTCAAAACAAAGGGGGCATATTCTATGGAAGACGTGGTTCTCAAGGTAGAGGTAGAGTGTTCGCTGGAAAATGCTTTAAGTGCAACCAATATGGACACAAGAGTTGGGAATGCTCTAAAACATCTCAAGGGGGACATTCCAAGTTTGAAATAAGTAATCAAATTGTTCATGCTAACCAAAAAAGCATGGGGTCTCCTATTCACCAGAAAAATGAACCAGAATGGGGTGAATCCTTATTGCTAAAGAGGGTATTGTTGAAGCCTCAAAAGGAAAGCCAAGAACCAAACCAAAGGAGATATTTTTTCAAAACCAAGTGTAAATCCAAAGACAAATGTTGCATACTAATCATTGATAGTGGTAGTACAGATAATATTGTTGCAGCAAAGATGGTAGAAAAGTTAGATTTTAAACAAATTAAGCATCCATCTCCTTATAAGGTATCTTGGTTGCAAAAAGGTCATCAATTGTTAGTAAATGAGCAGGCCCATGTTGATTTTCAGATTGGTAATTATAAATATAGTGTTCTTTGTGATGCGATGCCTATGGATGTATGACATCTATTGCTTGGTGACCATGGCAATTTGACAGGAAAGCAGTGCATAATGCAAGGGAGAACACATATACTATTGAGAAAGATGGAATGAAACATACCTTGATGCCTATGGAGGAGCCTGAATAGGACAACAACAGTAGTAGCAGCAGTAAGGTAATGTTGATCAGTGGTAAGGAGTTCCTACATGACTTGAAGAATGAGGAAATAGGATATGCTTTGGTTCCTAAACCTAGGAGTGTATTTACTACTACAAAATTTGATGATTTTCCTCTTGAAGTGAAAAATATTTTGAATGAACACTTGGATATTGTTGCATCTAATTTTCCTAATGGATTGCCTCCTATGAGGAGCATCAGCCACCAAATGGATTTGATTCCAGGGTCTAGCCTTCCTAACAAGGCTACTTATAGGTTGAAACCTATGAAAAATGAGGAAATAAGGAAGCAAGTGGAAGACCTTTCGAAGAAGGGTTTGATAAGGGAAAGCCTAATTCCTTGTGTTGTCCCCATAGTACTCATGCCAAAGAAAGGAGGGGAATGGCATATGTGTATTGATTCAAGGGCTATTAACAAAATTACTACAAGATATAGGTTTCCCATTCCTAGAATTGAAGATTTAATGGATTGTTTAAGTGGCTTCATGTATTTTTCTAAAATAGATTTGAAGAGTGGCTACCACCAAATAAGAATCAGACTAGGGGACAAATGGAAGACAAACTTTAAGACTAGTGATGGTTTGTATGAATGGCTTGTTATGCCTTTTGGATTGTCTAATGCCCCTAGCACTTTTATGTGACTCATGAATGAGGTTTTGAAATCATTCCTTGGTAAATTTATGATTGTATACTTGGATGACATTTTGGTGTTTAGCAAGTCTAAGGAGGAGCATCTTGAGCATTTGAGGAAAGTATTGAAGAGGCTGCATGAGGATAAGTTGCAAATAAATCTGAAAAAAAGTGTGTATTTATGCAAACCAAACTGGTTTATTTAGGCTTTGTGGTGTCAAAGGAGGGATTGAAGATGGACAAAGAAAAGGTACAAGCCATCCTTGATTGGCCAACACCTAAAATCATAATGGAGGTAAGAGCTTTCATGGGCTCGCAAGTTTTTATAGAAAATTTATTAGCGGTTTCAATCATGTGGTAGCACCTATTCTTGAAACTATAAAGGAGAATAAGAGGCCATTTGTATGGACTAGGCAGGCTGAAGATAGTTTTAAATTTTTGAAGCAAAAGGTGAGTGAGCAGCCCATTCTTATTTTTCCTAATTTTGAAAAAAAAATTTAAGTAGAGTGTGATGCTAGTGGGTTGGCTATTGGGGCTGTCCTAAGTCAAGAAGGTAGACCAATAGCATACTTTAGCGAGAAACCAAATGATGCAAAACAGAAGTATTCTTCTTATGATTTGGAATTCTATGATTTGTTTCAAGCCTTAAAGAAATGGAGACATTATTTGTTGCCTAAAGAGTTCATTGTGTACATGCATAATCATGCTTTGCATTTTATTAACAGCCAACACAAGTTGAATCAAAGACATGACAAGTGGGTTGAGTATCTCCAAAGTTTTAATTTTGTTTTGAAGCAGAAAAGTGGGCAAATGAATAAGGTTGTTGATGCTTTGAGTAGAAAGAATATGTTGTTATGTGAAATACAAACTAACTGTGCGGGCTTTGAAAGTTTGAAAGAGTTGTATGTAGAGGATGCAAATTTTAAGGAAGCATTTGAAGCTTGTAGCGACCCTATTTGCAAGAATAGAGAGCCATGGGTGGATTATATGATTCAAGAAGGTTTTTTGTTCAAGGGGAATAAATTATGCATTCCTAAAGGGTCTATGAGAGACAATTTGTTGAAGGAAAAGCATTATGGTAGTCTTTCTGGTCACTTTGGATAGGATAAGACTTTTTTTCAATTGAGCACTCATTATTTTTGGCCAAGGATGCAAGCAAATGTGAGGAGATATGTTGAAAGGTGTAACATTTATCAACATGCTAAAGGAAGAAGCAAAATGTTGGATTATGTCAGCCACTTCCAGTTCCAACTAGGCCTTGGGATTCTGTGAGTATAGACTTTGTATTAGGTTTGCCTAGTACACAAAGGGGCAATGGTTCATTTTTTGTTGTGGTAGATAGGTTCTAAAAAATGGTGCATTTTATACCTTGTAAGAAAACTAGTGATGCCACTAACATTGCAATTTTTTTCTTCAAAGAAGTAGTGAGATTGCACAGGATTCCTAAAAGTATTATCTTTGATAGGGATACTAAGTTTGTGGGTCATTTCTGGAGGACCCTATGGAAGAAATTGGGTACTAATTTGAACTTTAGTTTTGCTTATCACCCCCAAACAGATGGGCATACCGAATTTGTTAATCGAAGTCTCAGAAACATGTTGAGTTGTATTGTTGGGAAAACACCAGGTAATTGTGATCTAGCTTTGGCTCAAGCTGAGTTTGCATTTAATGATTCTCCTAATCGAAGTACTGGATTTATTCCCTTCTATGTGGTGTATGGTATGCATCCCAGGGGGGTGTTTGAGTTGAGATACCTTGGTAATATGGAAAGACAAAGTGCAACAGGTGAATATTTCGCTAAACTCATTCATGATCTCCATGAAGAGGTCAAAACAAATATAGAGGGGAGTAATCAACAATATAAACAACATACTGATAAAAAGAGGAGGTAGATAAATTTTTAGGTTGGAGACCTCATATTGGCTCACCTTCAGAAGGAAATATTTCCTAAAGGAGAGTACAACAAACTAAAAATGAAAAAGATAGGACCTTGCAAAGTTCTTAGAAGATTTTCAGATAATGGGTATGAAATATCTCTATCCTCAGACCTTGGCATTTCACCTATTTTTAATGTAAAAGATATGTATCCTATAAGGGAGGTGATGAGGATGATGTAGTAGAGACCAAGTCTTCAAATATTTAGAAACAACATGATGTTTCATCTTCTCTGCAAGATAACGAATGCATTCTTGATACACAATTGTGGAAGAAGATCTGAAGACATGAGTACTTTAGATATCTGGTGAAGTGGAGTGATCGTCCACTGGAAGATGCTTCTTAGCTCACCGTCTCTGAGCTCTCAAGATTGGGTTACTCTGTTGCAAATCTCATGAGCAGGAACTCATGAACTTTTTCCTGCCTGGGGAGTTTGATGTAGGGCATTGCTCACATCTTTCATCTCCATTTTAGTTTTGTTTCTTCTTTTAGTTTGGTGATTTTTTTTTTTTAATGTAATTTTTTCTTCATGTTTGTTAAGCTTTGTGGTTGACTCTTCTTGACAATCAACAATTAAGTATACAAAATACCTGTTTGGTGCAGGAGCACCTTAGGTTCAGTAGGTTAAGTGCAAGTTGTAATTTTGGTTTTCTTATTTTTTTTTATGTAATAAGGTCACCTAATACCATGTTGGGTGTGTTATAATCCATAGTAGGTCGTTAGGAGTGTTGGTGGGTCAAGTTACTTAAAGCTATCAATTTTGCAAAATCTTGCCAATATGGCAAATGTTGCAAAACATGGAATATGAAAAGACACAAGTGTAAATGAAGGAATAAGAACGGTTGTAGTTTGAAAATCAATTCTTAATGGTTGGTACATGTTTAAATAGCCTTGGGTAGGTCGAAACCAAGGTTGGTGGTTACATTTTTGAAGTGAAAACAATAAAAGACATCCTTGTTTTAGTATTTCTAAACGTTAAATTGTTGTTTCAGAGCTTGGTATGGCCTTGTACGATCGTTTCATGATCTAAAACCAATTGGATTCAATAGATCATTGTGTCTTCTTTCTATTGAACTTTTTCCCATTGAATTTCATTACGATTCGAGTGTTTTAGAACCAATTTACCCCGAATTGGTTGAAAACCCTGGGTTTAGTGCCTTGAAGGAAGAAAAATGAATATCTCACCATTCCACTGGTGAAACCTTATGAAACTTGGTGGAATGGATTTAAATAGGTTTTTTTTGGTTTCTATAAAGTTACAGGTGTAGAGGAGGTGAGCAGCACGTGCTAAGTTGATGCCCTAGCCTAATTTCCTCATGTATTAAGCATTGAAGTTGCATAGGACTTAGGGTTTGGAAAAAATCTCTTGGGAAGTTGTTTCTAGTGATTGGGATGGATGTTATAGACCCCATAAGACATGTTTGAGGTGTTGGTGTGAAGGTTTAAGGTTTGGAGATTGAAAATCTTATTTCTACTTAGTTGTTCAAGCCTAATTAGGCCTAGTGCAAAACAAGACAGTAAAAAATAGACCCTTGTGTTACAAAACAACCCCATCCAATTTTTGGATATGCTGTTAAAGGAAAAAAAGGGTATTCAAAAATGCTTTTATAGTTTGGATATGATGTCTTCATAGGTAGTTATGATAGAAAAACCAGTTAGGAAGGGTTACTAGGAGATTGAGGCCTAAAGGCCAAAAACCACCATTTAATGCTTGAGACCTTGAAGGTTTGCTTCATTGGAGTTGGTGAAATATTCTCTACCCTTGCTCTACATCACTATTGGTGTCGGCAGTTGGGAAGGATCGATAGGTATTTGAAGAAGGGATGCTGAAATAGGAGTTGGATGCTAAAAAAGAACAAGGGTACATGATCTTGGAGAGGCAACCAACGCTAAAAGGAAGAAAATATTAGAGAGTTATTGTAATTGGTAAATGAAGAGGAAAGAATAAGGTTTTGAATTAATCAATGAGGAAGTGTATGAATTCAGGCTGAGCATTGTAGGCCTTCTGCGTTTTGCAATGTAAGCCCCTGTGGAGTGTATGAAATGTTGTATCAGAGACCAGATCATTTGTAATCATAAAATCCATTAGAAATAAATACTACATTTTTATCTTCTTGTCTTTGATTGTGAGCGTTCAAGTTTTAGACTGTGTTTTTTATTTTTATCCTGAACTTCTTAAAAACTTTGAGAGAGAGTTGTTTGGTCTTGAAATCTTTGTGGATTGTAATTTACCCTATGACCAGTAAGGCTAGCCATCATAAAGGCTTGATCTAAAAGTGTATGTAATTATGTATAGATTTTTGAATGATATATTGAGCTACTTTTAAATGTGGGGTTTTTTTCTTGTAAATATTTTCCCTCTGTACACCTGTGTTGTGGTATTATTTTTGTTTATGTTTTATATGTATCTCTTTTCTATAATTATAAAGATCTAAAATTTGCACAATAATATCCTCTAAGATTATTTTAGGAAGAATTTTTATGTACCTTGCTTCCTTTCACCCACTAGTAGACCTTCTACTATCCTAATAAAGATCCATGAATACATGTATGTCCATTATCCTTCTCAAATTTTATCCTCACTAGTAGAAAATTTAAGATTTAGACATGTCTGAAAATAGATTCTAATAATCATTATCTAGAATGGACATACACTTGCTTACAAATCTTACTTCTTGCGTAAATTTTGGTCTAGAGAAAATTATATCATACTACCAACTACACCCACATAAGGACATGGATCATGCTATATATCCCATATAGTGCAGAAGAACACTTCTCAACTAAAAATCTTCATTCCCACATAAATGATAACACACAATAGCTCACAAACTTGCATTTGTAGAGATATATCATGCAAATCATGTTATTTTTATAAAACCACAACATATTATAGTTATTTAATGTAGTTCTCATCTTTCAAATTTCCATGTAAAAAATTTATCTCCACATCTAACCATTCAACCCCAAGGTTAAACACAATAGTAAAAAATTAAATAATATGAAATATGTAAGTTTATTAATGAGAGAATATATCACTGATATCTATTCTCATATCAAGAGAATTATCCCTTATCCACTAACCATTCCATGTATTCTTAAATGCATACTCATACTTCTAGACCCATATTTATTAGAATATAAAGAAAAAAGTGCATCTAAATAGGTAGGCCAAACCTATTAGGTTGCACTCTCGCCCAAGTGGAACTCCTTGGGATTTGGGTATGAGATTGGTCCCCTTCTTATTTTTCTTCAAATCACTTTTAAATTCTCTAAACAATCTAATATTTTGATCTATGTTGAAATCACATTTGGCTCCAAGTGTAGGTTTCTTAGTTTTCCTATTCAAACTTGTTGAGTAACTCATTTGGGTCCAACAATATATCTCCAAAAACATATAGATCTCTAAACTCACCTTAATATATCTAGTACTAATAAGTGGACCTATAATCATCTCATGCCAAATAAACTCTAATTGTAACACTATAATATCTAGGAGAATCACTCTCCAAGGAAAAATGACAACTATACTCATCATTAGAATATTAAGTCCAAATCATAGCCAATGTTACCATTACATGGTCAATATAGGCCCTGAGAACTTCTTATGGTGTCATGATTTGTATCTTTATAATAGAAGGTCATTTATCTCTTACCAATATATTTTCTCATAATCAAATACATTATATTGAATACCCAATAGTTTGTTTAGGATCTACCATGGTACAATTGTAACCTTTTATGCTATCTATCAAGAAATGAAAAATCTATGTCACCACTAAAAATCCCATTGAAAGTGATCTAGAGCTTCCCATAGCATCATGATAAACACTTTGCGGTAGATTGAAAATTGCAAACATGTCACAATAAAACTCCAAATTTTCTATCATGAGCTTCATGTGACATTATGGTACCCATCCTCAAATTTGAAGACTATATATCACAAACATGTTCCTACATTAAATTCTCATTTAACTATGGTATGGGGAATCTCATGATAACATAGTTCATATCATAAAAAATATGAAGATGGCTCTTCCTTCTTCCCATGATACCTTCAAAATAACTTCTCAATAGTCCATCTCACTACCTCTCTATTAATCAACATTCCAATGCTCAAAAATGGGCATAGGCCAACAAACTAAAATCTACAATCATGATAACCAAAAAATCAACAATAAATAAAATGGATTTTAAAAGGACCAACAACTCACTACCACCATTTTCGTGGTAAATCTTTCTATTGTGAATACACAACATAAGAAACACCTAATATATATTATCTCAAGTTATCCATACAACATATAGGTACACAAGCATGCACTTGTAACCTCATGGTGCAGGCATACAACTTGCAACAAAAGGTGACAAAAACATGAATATGTAACAATAAATAAAATTAAAGTAACTTCAAAAGAAAAAATAATAAATACAAAATTTAGTTCAAATTAGAACCACAAAAAGCATGTAGATTCAAATATCCATTGGGAACAATAGAACTAAGGCAACATGTAGATTCTTATCATGGCATGAACATTAGATCTAAAGTATTCTCAAATCTAAAATATTGTAAATATGTAACTATAAGATAAATGTGGGTTATCACTCTAAGACTATTGAACAAGTCTCTTACCATGCTTGAAAACATGCATGCAAATGTGAAATTGTCCCCATTAGAACAACCCCCAAGAATTTCAATATAAAAAACAATATCCCACAAAACTACAAAAGCCGCCTATTTTACATGAAAATAATATAAAACCAATTGTGTAAATTGAATCTACTGACACATCCAAAACACGTAAATATACAATCATTATATTCACATTCTAAATGAAAAATTATCATAAATATAAAACATGCAAATCTAACACACCATGCATCCATAACATGCAAGTACATGCATTCAAATGAACCTTAGAGGTGAAAAGGAACTTTAGGTCACCATATAACCAACTTAATAACTTCCACCAAGTACATGCATATCTAAGAAATTCAAGTCACTATATGAAAAATTTCACCAAGCACATGCATATAAAGAGCCAAGGGGCTAAATAAGAGCTCTAGGTTACCACATTACAAACTCCACAACCTCCACTAAATAAATTATCTAAAGGATAAATAAGAGAGATAGCTTACCAAATGAACAACTTCACAACCTCCATGTGACCATGTGTATACAAGGGACTAATTAGGGATCTAGTTACCATATGACCAACTCCACATCCTCCACTTGACCAAGGACTTATTCTATATTGTCAAACAAGAGCTCTAGGTCAATCCATGACCAAATCCAATAGTATAAGGCTAAATCGAAGGAAAATTGCAATACAATTTAAAATCTGATCATAATGATTAAGTGAATCCTCCATAATGAGCTTCCTAATCTCAAATTTTGTTCCATCGAATCTCTCCACATAAATTCTATAAGCAATTCCCATAATTATATAATAAAACAAGATAAAATACAACAAACTCTTGCTGAAAGAACGATTAATACCACAAGGTAGGTGTCCTCTCCTATAGCCCAAAACCAAGATAAGATATAAAATATAGAAATCATTAGTACCAAATATCAAACTAAGATTTGATACCAAATGAAAGAAATACAAAGTAATTTCCACAATAATTCATAAGGAAATATGTCACAATTTATCTAATAAACACAAGTTATAATTTTTTTTGGCATAGTAACAACACTAAATAAATAAATAAAACCATGAGAGATATATAACCCCGGGAAAACTCTTTTGGGAGAAAACCTAGCCTCCAAAGCACCAAAACTAGCATATTCTCAACAATAATATTTATAATACAATAAGCCTTTGAGCCCTCACAAGAGATCAACACTTGCAATCAAGGAGGAAACCATACAAAATTTGTCCTTATTTAAGAATAATGAGAAACCATTATTCCATTCCACAAGAGATGGTTACAATAACAAATGAGATCCACACATCCCCTCCATGTTGCTTAGGATCTTTGAACAAGCAACTCAAACCTTTGGGGGTATACACCAAGCTTCACCTATAATGAGTATGCAAAAGATGGTAATTATGTAAAATATAATGTCTAGCCTCCATCCCAAGCCCTCTATTTATAGGAAAAAGAGCAATAAGAGTGGAAAAGCTGAATTTTCTAGCCACTTTTAATTAATGCACCCAAGTGGATCTCTAAGTTGGGTGCCCAAGTTCAACTTAATGATAAATTTACGAAACCCCCTTAAAAAATATATAAAATCCTAGTGAATCTTATAAATTTTTAATTATTTATAATGTTTGTGGTGAATTTATGTCTATTTTAGGATAAAATAATTATGTGATAATTTAAAAAATTATCAACATTGATGGTTTTTGCTAGTGAATTATAGATGTACAAAAAGAAAAAATAGTCTTGTTGGTGAATTATCTATGTATTAGAAAAAATAAAATATTCTAGTTGGAAAATTATCTATGTATTAAAAAAAATCGAGGTGGTGAATTATCTATGTATTAGAAAAATATATATTTACTTGGTAAATTATCTAACATTTAAAAAATATTTATAATGTGATATGTAAAAATATTTATTTCTATGTAGAATTATTTAATGCTTATTCGGGTGAGAGTTAAATGATGATTGATTGAATCATGCTATGAAAATATTGCATAATACAATTGAGGCTAAAATAATAAACCGCTGTGAGTAAGCCCTTAAATTCAAATATTTATGGCTATACTCAATGACATTGGGCATAATGGGGTAACAATTTAATGTCAGATTGCATGACATGGTGATACAAGCATTATTGGCATACCTTGCTTAGTGATATTTGTTAGTTAATATACTCCTTAACTAACCTCATGGGGCGTCCATAAAATATGTTAATAGAAACACCTTATGTTGTTGTGTATGAGTTTTTACTTAATGTTATAGTTGTTATGGTGCTATTGATTATGACTTTTATCACACTTATCTTCCCTCCCTTTTATAATAATTGTTTCACATATCTAGAGTTGTCTAATAATTGAACCTATTATGTAGTCTATGCTTAAGATGATGGTTATTGTGTTCATATCTATTGTTTGTAAGTTTATGGATTAAGCTTGTTAAATGAACAAATGATCTATAAATTAGTTTGAGATGTAGATTACCATTATTAGTGTAGATAGTGACATTATCAAACTAGTTAGCTTTTACCCTACCTAGGAGAGTCCTATTCACACTAATTAAGTCTCCACTAAAGAAATTTTACCTTTTTTTCTCACCTCATGTGGTTGAGACACATGTACTCACATTTTAAAACACCTATCTCGTGTGCATATGAAATCTTTATGACAATTGTCCTATACAAATGACACATCATGGACACATGTCCTATACTCATGGAGGGGGTTAGAGTCTATACCTATCTTCTCATCTCACCCATTTTCTATATATTTAAGGTGATCATATCTAATCACAATATTTTTGGCTTCACATATATTGTATGAATATATTGCATATTTTGGCTTATTTAAAATTTCTTGTAGAATTCTTATCATTGTTTTGTAGATCTATTGGGTTGTGAGGGCCAAATATATGACTCCAAAAACCATTTTATAATGTCACTATACACTATTACTACTATATTCATTTATGTAGTTATGCTTGATAAAGGTAAAAATGGGTTTTTGAAAGGGCGCAAGCCATTTTAACAAAAACAAAGCCAAATGATGAGATTAATGAACCCCATGAAGAGTGGAACGACAAAGAAAGTTAACATGCCAATTGACATAGAAATAACACTAATGAAGTACCTAAAATCATCACAAATACAAGAAAAGAGGGTAGACTCAAAAAAGAGAACTCTCCTACTTGGTATTTTCTAACTTTTAAAGACTAGAAGCAGCTTGCCACTAATTGGTAATAAAATTAACTTGCTCCTTAAAATAAATTTATAGGGTCTCATCATCTAGATCGATAATGATTGTCTTGTGGATTGAGGACTTGGCCATTGCTCCATTTATAGGCCTTTCTTCCATGGCCTTCTTTTTTATCTTTTTAAATTTAGTTTAGAGGATAAAGAGACTAGTAGCCTAATTTTTAATTCTGTTATTATTATTTGACTAACTCAATAAGACCATCCTTCAATTCTTCCTAGTTTTTTTTAAGCATGCCATTATCTTGTACACAAAATTTCCATTCCAAAACATTGTGGAGAACTTATTAAATTCCTTCTAAAGGTCCTCATCAAAAGCAACATTACTATTACAACTTCAGTATCCTCCTTGTAAATAGTTTCTATGCCTTTCAATCTAGTCCAAAGATTTTGGTATTGTCACAAATAACTACTTAAGAATACTGTTTTGAAGGTAAAAGCTTTCTTTTAGGTCTTGAATTCTACCCTTGAGGCTAGCATGATTGTGGCAAGAACGGTTTAAGGTAGGGTTACAACTATGTTTAAGAGCACTAATGTCAATTTGACTCTTGGCATGAAAACCATTTATATTGGGACTTGCAACATTTTTTTGAGGCATATTGATTATCATACACAACATTTTGGGCATGGGAGCTAGATGAATGGCCTTATAAGATCATATTTTTACCTTTATCAACCCTAGAAAAGTAGGAGTGTTGATAGTAAGGGTTTCTATAGGTTGAGAGGGTTTTATAGGCAACACAATTTTGACCACCATAGAACCATCTTTTTTCATTGGTGCATTTTTTAACCGAAGGTATGAAAGATTTATAATTTATGTTTTTTCATGGATTGTGGAAATATGATGTCTTTAATTAATAATATATTAATTCAAAACATACAAAAATACTTTAGATGTCATATCATGAATTTTAGGGGATATATAGTTTCTATTAATTATATAATCAACCATTGAATTCATCTATGTTATCATTGATCAAGAAAGATAATTCAAACCTCTCCACGAGTAACTTTCACCCCAAGTAGAAATAAAATTGCATCGACTATAACTTTGGTCTTTCTTGAAATTGAACCACACACTTGATCTTGATGAAGACACAACTCACAAACTCCCAAAATAAGACCAAATAACGAAAACCATAATTCCCTTTATTCACAGTTAGATGACAACTTAATTTGACAATTTCATTTGTTGATTGAAATCAATTCAGCATAAAGAGAAACTCCATTATTTTCAATCCATAAAAACAATTCACAGATAAACAATTTAAATTTCAAAAATAACATCAGAATCTAAGATCTCAGATTACAGGCACTGAATTAGTTACAAATTATTTGATCTCCATCAACAATTCCTCTCTTCTTGTATTCACTTTTGCTCTTAATCCCATGTTATTTTAATTCTGGATTTTTTATTTTCCTACTCAGTTCTCACGCAATCTCTTTTATCACCTGCACAAAAATCTTATTTTGCAATTCAACTTCTTTTAACATTTGTTTTTAATTTATTTATTTTAAGAATTTTAACTTTTGCTGTCCCCACATATGCTCAGGCCTCCCATCTACAATGACTTCCCTTTTTCTTTTTGCTACCAATCTGCAATTTCTTTCGTTGTTCTTGTGTTTTATGCAACCAACCAATCTTCTCTATCGCCCTCTGTCTAACACAGCCCCATTTCTCCTCA
This sequence comes from Sequoia sempervirens, assembly GCA_007258455.2. Classification (NCBI taxonomy): domain Eukaryota; kingdom Viridiplantae; phylum Streptophyta; class Pinopsida; order Cupressales; family Cupressaceae; genus Sequoia; species Sequoia sempervirens. The sequence continues at coordinate 94,694,827 of VDFB02000003.1, forward strand.
TGTTTTTGACTTTAACTTTCCCCTTCCTTCCTTCTTAACCGAATCCTCATTCTTTCCCTGGCTTGGTTATTTTAAACTTTAAAACTGCCTTCAAACTAAGCAACCTACCTTAATCATTTTTCATTCAATTTTATTATCAACGGTACATACATTAGTCTTTAGGCTGCATCAATAGATTAAATTCAAAATATGATATTTTGTCAATTAGAAATGACAAGAATGTCACCATATCCGTCTCCAAGATCACGAAGTCAGAATTAAATTGTCAAATCGCAAGAGCAAATGCCAAAACTAAACCAAAACTCAAAATGGTGATGAAGATTGCACCTTACCCGGATGCTCCTGCATCAGATCTTTATGATAGAGTAGAGATTGGTGGAAAGATTCAAGGGAAACCATTACTAAACCCTCCAAAGTTGTCTTGAGGACAACTATGACAAAAAATGAATTATATATAATCTCACAAGAAAAAATATCACCAATACCCCATGAACTAAGATTTTCTTCAAAGCCATTAGTTGCTGTAGATAACTTATTATCTACAACAAAAACCTCGAAAATTAGAGATTTTTCTATTATTTTTGACAAATCCACATCAAATGTTATACCCATGATATTGGAAAGAAAATATAGAGAATATCACACAATGGTTATGTGGAAAATAATATATAACCCTAATTTTCATAATATATTGAATAGTAGTTTCCACTTGTGCATTATCCAAAATATTTTTTTGATTCATTTAACATTATGAAACTTGCCAACATCTTCACATTCCCATTTATTCAAACAAAATTGAACCCCCTTATTAAGTCAAAATTATATTATTTGCAATCTTCGAAATAAGAGTAAAATGAAAATACATAACACTATACAAGAATGAGAATGGAAATGACCTCATATGACAAGAAACTCAATCTCCAAAGGTGAAGTAATTAATGCATAAATATTAATAGAATGATTTGTTATGATGCAAAATTAATATATTAATATTATTAATTTATTATTTGAGAGCTAATAATAGTTGGACTGCAAAATTTTAAATATTTATAGTAAAAGACTAAAATTGTATTAATTTATTTTCCCAAATCATGACATTTTTATGGACATATGGTGCCACCATCTGAGATGTAGAGCTTCCAATTGGAAAATTAGACACACCAACTATTTATGACAAAAAATTAAAGATATTAATAATGTCGATCTTGAATCTTAAACATACATATGAAGTGAGATTATTCAATGAAAATTGAAGTTTATAGTGTGCAGGAATGTAATAATATTAAAGTTGTACATTTGACGGTATTGGTGGCTTGGATAGTAGGTTATCTTTTGGATATCACTTCATTCATAATAAATTTAGTCTAATAAAATATCAAAAGTCGCCTATTGGGAATAAAAACCTCTAAAATTAGTCAATACCCACTCAATATTCTTTTGTTTTACTATAGGAACCAAAAGAGTAAATTTAATAAATTTGTAGGTTATCTTTCAATTTTATTCTACAAAGTATAAAACTTTGGTTGTATTATTGCATATTTATAAATTATAAATTGATTAAGACTATCAAGTTTTTAGAAGCAAGAGTAGACGAGAGGTCTAGAAATTCATGTGGAAGAAAATAAAATCTTACATTATGAAACATTTAGATGGTAGAAGAGAAAGACTTAAAATTAATGACATTAGTTAAATACAATTTATATAAAAGTTGAGATCAACCATCATTTTAAATTTTTAAATGATTATGCAAAATGTATAACAATATAATAAACATTTTATTTTTATAGCTATCTGGGGTGTTATGTGTTTTGATTTCTTAGAATGAAAAAAGTACGTTTCTCAATTAAAATTTATTTTGTCAATAATTAACACTTTCAAATTTTATAAAAGAGGTATACTTCTATGGATGGTGGGTCGAATTTTAGAAAAATAATTTTATGTATGAGAAATTATAAATTGGAATTCAAACATAGAATTGGTACTATAACGTGATTGAAAGTGACATGTAGAAAATTAATTTAATTCTACTTTATTGGTCTCATCGATACCCACACCTAGTGGCTTCTTGTACATATAATGTAAAGTTATATGGAAACTCCTTATTATACCATGCATAGCCACATAGTGGAATTTATTACACATACATTGGTTGTTAATAGGCTCGTTATGGACTATAGTGCTGGTGTAGATAGGTATTTTTCCTATCTAGTCTTATCTAGGTCCTATTTACATTGTTAAGTCCACTTAGGTCCTAGGAGCGTATCTTTCTAGTTAGCATTAATTAAGGGGAAATATTTCTAGTTAAGCATTAGTTATCACTTATCTTATGTAGTTGGATTTTATTTAATGCTTGTTTCCTACGTTATTTAATATCGACTCATTTAATTTAATTATGGCAGTCATTTAATGTAGGTACATCATCACCCTTGACTATATAAGCAAGACTGCATATGTACATTGTATCATCTAATCATCAATCTCAATTCAGTTATGTAAGTCCAATATATCATTGCAATCTTGAGTATTGCATATTGGCCACATCTTGCATCCAATGTTGCAATTTCATGTTCTCGCTTTTCTCTCTTGTGGAAGGTTGTTGTTGGCTTTTGCAAATGATCTTGGAGGCTTGAGTCCTTGAGTGACTCTAACATGTTCTAAGAGCTATATCTCAACTCCTACATATAGTAGAATATTCATTTAACATCTTCAAATAGAGAATCTAAAAAGATTTTGGAGAATAAATTTCTAGATAAATATTTGTACAACTTAAACTCTAGACTCCAAAGTAAAAAAAATTGCATGCTTAACTTTTAAAGATTGTAGACTAATTTTAATAAATTCATGAAATGCAAAGTCATGGTGTCAATTTTAACAAATACATATTATCATCTCGATCACAAAACTATTAAAGCACATGCACACACATCTTGTGTGTGCAACAAGGAATTGTAGGTGAAACAACTCTTTTTTCTTTCATTTTTTTGGGTCTAATTTTTTCGCTTTATCAGAGATGAAAATTAGATGTAAAATTAAAATTTAGACTTAACAATTTGAGTCCTTATTTTGGGTTTTATATTTACTTAATCATAGGTACTATTAAGGTGAGCTCGATGATGACCGCAAAATTAAATGCATTGCCTAAGAAGATGAGCAAACCGATTGATAACTCCATAGTAGAGCATGTTCATTTGTTCTTTTTGCATATCTTTATCATATGCCTATTGTCATGAAGGTGAGCTTGATGATGGATTCACCAAATTGAATGCATCACCTTGGAAGATAGACAAACTAATTGATAACTCCATAGTAAAACATGCTTATTATTATTTTTTACATCTCTATCATATGTCTATTGTCATGAAGATTGATCGTGCAAATAATTCTTCCCTTTTTTGCACATCTCAAGGCCCATAATGTAATACTCCCATGTTGGTTGATTCATTAGATACTTTTGATACTTTTTGATCTTGTCAATACGTTATGATACTCTGTGTGGTGGTTTTATATTTGGTCATGTGTGGTTTCTTTGTTGATTTGTGTACTGCTCTTGGCGTTATGTGTGTGGCAATTGATGATATATTATATATGAATGATTTGATTTGTTATGTAATGATGTTCTTTAAAACTATATGTGATAATGTAATTTCATGATATTAAGTTATGATGCCATGTTCATTATTTATGGTGGAAGGACGGAGTAGTACCACTCACTTGCAAGTGCCCTATTACCCCGCTAAGTCCTTTCACCATGTGTTTTCAGTGGAGATTATATGTTACTTGACGTTTATCTGTTTGCAAGAATTGCAGGGTTAAAGTCTCGACTCCACCTGCTTCGGCAGGACAGAGCGAGCACAAACTAAACCCAACGGGTACGATGTGGTTTAAAAGGAGTGTTAAGGAAGAATTTCCCAACCCAAGTCCGTCATTTCGTATGAGGTTGTCGTGTCATGTGTTGATTTGATTTTTTTTGTCTTGATATTTCGATTATTTTGAGTTAAATGGGTTTTTCAATTTAATTATGCTAGTGAGAGTTAATTTAATTATTTTAGAATTAAAATATTAAATTAAAGTTATATTTTTTTTAGTAATTATGAGTTAATAAGTATTTAGGTTTAAATATACTTTAATTAATAGTTAATTGTTTATAAAAGTTTTTTTAATTAAATGTAGAAGTAAGTGGAAGTAATTTTTTAAAATAAAAGAAATTATTGTTAAAATTAAATAAATAAATCATAATAATGGTAACTAATTAAAATTGGGAAAACTTGAGGGAGTTATTCGAAGAATGAAATCAGTTATTTCTGGGGAAATCCTTTTTACGGGAGGAAAAAAGGAGGTAGAGGGGGATTTTCTCTGTTTTGGGGGAATTGGTCTGGAAAATTTTTGGTGTTGTGGAAAAGAAGTTAAAGGGGCGGTATTGGAAAGGAGAAGGAAAGTATCGAGGTTGGGTTTCTTCTGCAGCCGTAGGGCACCAGGTTTCTTTCAAAATTCTGTGCTATTTGTTATGATTTTTTTTTGTATTTTTTTGGTTGTACTGTTGGTTGAGATAAAATTCTGGCTGTGTTGAGATTATGAGTGAAAATTCCTGCCCATAGAAATCTTGCAAATTTAACATTTAAAAAACCAAGGAAAATACGGGTTAAATTTCCCTAACGCAATTTACTTGAGGAAAACACGTAGTTGATAAAGAATTGTAGAATGTAATTGGGTTTTACCAAAGAATTGTAGAATGTAATTGGGTTTTACCAAAACTGGAAATTTCTTTTGTCGGAGCAAAATATTGGTTTTGGGACTGTGAATTAGGGCTAAAATGGGTACAACTATTTAGTTATTCTTTCTATCTCTGCAGATTCACTGTTATTTATGTATATATTTTGGTAGACATAATTATTCTTTCCTTTTACTGGAGGGTGTGTTAAATTGTGAGGTTGGGTAATTTTCTTTTCAAACAAAAACAAAAGAGAAGGGTTACTTTTACCCAATGTAAAAAAGAAATAAATGGGGTTTCAAATCCGGGAGCAGCATTGTTTCATTTCATTTTTTTATGAATTTCATTTTATTTATATAAATAAATAATTGTATTCCGATGTTTGATCTGATTGTTGATTCTTTTGTATTCGATGAAAATTGGTTTGCCCTGTTCAAAATTCGCGTATTGTAATTCTGGTAATAATAGGATATCGCGTCCGCGCCAATATAGGGTCATTCAACATCTTCCTTATCTGTATTGAGACTCCTGATTTGCAAGTTTAAGTAATGTATATATTAAAATGTGAGGTTGAATCCGTAATAGATATTAAATCTGTGTGTGGCCGGACTGGTCGCGTCCCTTATGTCTCTGGTTATCATTTAGTAATTTTTTTTGGTAAATGATTCTTTCCTCCTTTCTTCTTAATATGTTTTATGTGCCAACAGAAGTCCGCATCGAGATTCTTTGAATCGCGGGTTGTGCAAAATTCGCATAGTATAATTCTAATGTTGAAATCTGTAAAATTGTTTTAATCTTGTTTGGTCGTAATTGTCCGGGCCATGCTTCTGTTTAGTAGTTCATTTCCTGTGTGTGTAAGGAGGGGGTGGCCGGCAATGGCCATACCATCCCTGACCTCAGTCTCCTGCGGGCGCGTGTGTTTCCTTCATTTTCGTTTCGGTCAGCGTGGTTGAACATCGCAGGTGTTGTCTGTTGTTTGCCATTTTGTGTCCACTGTGCCTAGTACCCGATATTAATCTTTACATTCGTGTTGCATACATAGGAGTCGTATGTATTTATTTTGGATGTTAATTTTTTATCTGCGCCTGTACTCTTTCTATCATAGATAATTTAGATTCAGTTTCAGAAGGTGTATCAACTAATTGGTAGAGTCCGTATGCAATGAGATATGCATTAGGGTGTTAAAATTTTGAACGCCAATTTCGGGGCATATATGATAATTGATGTGCGTATATTTCAAATTCATATGTATCTAATATTGGGATTTGTTTATTATAAGTGCGTTAGGTAATAGATTTGGGTTATAGATGACTAATCAGGAATACAATTATGTATAGATATATTTATTCATATAGATATATATATATATAAGTATTGGGGTTAATTCTAATATTCATATTAATGTTAATATTATATATATATATATATATATTTGTGTGAATTATATATGTAAAATGGTAATTTTATCATAGGTTAGTTTTAATTTGATAGTATTAAAGAGGATAGGATATAATTAGTTTTATTTATGGAATTTTGTGAAATGAGGATAACGGTGGAAAGTGGAGATAATTGGATGTTTTGAATTAATGGAATTTTTGTGTATTGAATCACATTTTGCTATGAATTATTCCATGTTTTAAGACGTGTTCCTATTAATGATTCTTTTGAATGATGGGAATTTCTTTTGTTGGGGAAACCTAGAAGTGTAGCGTTCTGGTTAGGAACTTGAGTGACTCCAGAAGTGGGATAATGTGGCTCTCTTGTTTTGTTTTAAGTTTGATGCTATTGGATCAGTTATATGTTTGGATTATACCAATCTGCGAATAAGTTTTCTTGTGGTTGGTGAGATGGTCATGCCTCACCTTGATTATTATTGATTCAGCTCTTTTGTGTGGTACAATCCTTGATGTTAATGTTTGTGGTTGAGTGTTTAGAGGGAGTGGCTCTAAGTGGGTGGTCAGCGCACAAAGGGGCGCCAGGATAGCCCTCATTAGAGTGAGTTAATAAGTGATAATTTAAATAATTAATTAGGGAATGGGTAGCAACACACTAAAAAGATAATTGTTGCCTCATCCACCATTTAGTGCTACTACAAACTAAAGGGGATCGAGAAGGCCGTGGTTGGCATGATCATTGCCTTGTCTCCACGAGAGGTAACGGTTCCGCATGAGCAACCCTATGGGACGGTTCTTTGAGATAGGTAGCCTGGATAACCATAGATGGAGGCGGTTCCTAGCGCTTGGTTGCCTGGATAATCCGTCACTAGATGGAGGCAGTACCTTGCGATAGGTAGCCTGGAGAATCCATGTTAAGCCATGCGATGACACTTCCCTCTAACATTCATATTTATGTTGTCTTTTGGAAATCCTCTGGAATTGGTTACTTGCTTTGTATTGATGGTTTTTGTTGTTATTCGAATTTGGGTGCTTTTATGTGTTGTGTGATTTCATTTAGTTGGTTGTGAGTCCTTGCCTTGTTGGTCTTGGTCGGGAACCTCTTCCTTTGCAACTCCTAGCATGGGGGTGGTCGGGTGGTTCGTGTTTCGCACCCCGTTGGGACTCTCTCTTTTATGCAGGTTCAATTTACGGTGCTGAGTTGCAATTTCAGTGGATTCTTGTTCGTGGGTTCCAGATTTGTGTATTTATGTGATTCTTTTATCGATGTATCTTTCCCACCTAGTTGGGATAGTCTTGTATATTGTTGCACATGGTGCTATTGTAATGTAATTTTATGATGATGCATTGTACTTTAATTGTAACCTTGGTTATGAGGAGAATTCATAATGATGTTATAACTTTGGATATTATTCTATCATGTTTTCTATTGTTGTTACTGATGTAATTACAGTTATGAATGGATGAATTTATGGATCATGTAATAGTTAGGTAATGGTTTATATTAAGTAATGACCTCGTGTTCCTCAAAGGATTAAGTTATGCAATTTGATTAATGGTTATGTTATGTTATTTACTATTCGCTCCTATGTAAAAAAAATAAAAAAATTTGATTGCATTTTACTTAATTCCTTTGGGGTTGCTTGGCGGGGCGTTACAACTTGGTATCAGAGCCAAGGTTGCTAACGCTGGGTTCTTTGGGTAGTTGGTGTCTGTTAGGAAACCTTTGTGCTAGCTTTGATCTTACATAATATAATTGTGTGCAGGATCATGCCTCGAGCTAGAGGTCGTGGCCGTGGAAGAGGCCAAGGTGGTGATCGAGCAGTTAGACATCATAGTCCATCCCCACCGAGTCTCCATGGTTTGGGACATGAGGAAAATTCAAATCCTCAAAGTAATCCACTAGTTGGTGACCAGAATCAGGGACAGCCTGGTTTGGATGGTCAGTTGCAACGTCTTCTAGGAGAACTCCTTGATCGTTTGGGACCTAGGCCTCAGGAAGAATCTCGTATGGAAAGAGAGAGAGAAAGGTCTCCAAGGCACAAGGATGCTCCAGCAGATCAGGATGCAGTTATAGCAGGGCATATGAGGGATTTGATGAGAGCTCATCCTCCTACCTTCAATGGTTCAGGAGGAGGCTTGGAAGCAGAAACCTGGTTGATAGATTTGGATCGTTGTTTCGCAATGCACCCATTCAGTAGCAATACCAAGGCTCGGTGTGCAGTAATGCATCTGCGGGGTTTCGCCTCTACCTGGTGGAGGTTGGAAGAATAGAAGTTGCTCCTAGATATCAGTGTGGTTACATGGGAATTGTTCCTGGATAGGTTCAGGGCTCGGTTTCTCTCAGATCATTGGAGGCAGCGTAGAGCCGATGAGTTCCATGATCTGAAGCAGATGTCTATGTCCATTGAGCAGTATGAGCGGCATTTTACGAACTCAAGCAATATGCTGGGATTAATCACGATGAGGGGTTGCTTGTTCAACACTTCGTTCGGGGTCTGAATGCCCGTATCAGTGGTGGAGTGAGAGTCTTCGAGCTGAAGACAATGGAGGTGGCAGTGGAGAAGGCTCAGTTGGTAGAGGAAAGCTTGTCTATGGCTCTTGGAGGGCATGTTGGAGTTCAGATTGGTAGTGCTTCGGCACCAGGTACAGGTTTTAGAGGTGGGCAGTCTCAGTTTGCAGGGTCTTCTAGGAACTTTCAGATGCCATCTAAAGGTGGTTTACACCAGCAGCAGTCTCAACCTAAGCAGAATAAATCGCAGTCTCAGCAGAGGGACAGGTCTCAGGGCAAGAAGTTTCGTAGTTGGCAGCGAGATAAACCTGATCGTTCTGTACAGCCTGCACAAAGTGCACAATCGGCACCATCCAGAGGTAGCTTTCAGAAGTCAAATGCACCTTCTAGGGCTAGAGGCTTTGGGAGAGGTACAGGTTGCTTCTCGTGTGGGCAGCAGGGGCATATTGCTAGACAGTGTCCACAGAAGACCACTACAAAATTTAGTCAGAGGCCAGCTGTTTCTAAGCCTACAGTAGGTGATGCAGGGAGATCTCATCAGGTTTTTGCGACAGTAGATAATCGGCAGGCTGAGCATCAGGGTACTGTGATCGAAACATCAGGTGTGTTGAAGGGTACTAAAGTCTCCATACTTTTTGATTTTGGTGCTTCTGATTCATTTATATCTCCTTCCATTGTGGAGTGATGTGGTTTGGTGGCATCTAGGCAAGGCATAGCTTGGCAGGTTGAACTAGCCTCAGGGTCAAAAGTTCGTGTAGAAGAGTTTGTTCAGGGTTGTGAGTTAGATTTGGGAGCTTTCTCAACGCAGGTGGACCTTCGGATCTTACCCCTGGGCTCATATGATATAGTCTTGGGAATTGATTGGTTGTGTTCACATCGTGCTTTGTTGGATTGTTGCCGTAAGGTAGTGCGGTGTACCGATGATTCTAGAAAGGAGGTGGAGATCGTGGGCACTCAGAGGCCTATTTCTTTGTGGATGATCTCTGCCATGCAGTTAAAAAGGTTGTTCTGTCAGGGTTGCCAGCTCTTTGCAGTAGCAGTGCATGATCTCGAGACTGATGATAGTCAAGAGAAATCATTGGATGATTATCCTCTTCTCAAGGGGTTTGCTGATGTGTTTCCGAGTGAGATTCCTGGAATGCTGCCTAAGTGGGATGTAGATTTTCGGATAGACCTAGTACCTGGAGCTGAGCCTATCTCTCGGGCTCCGTACCGAATGACCACGCAGGAACTTAAGGAACTCCGTCTTCAGTTGGAGGAGTTGATAGCAAAAGGGTTTATCCATCCGAGTGTCTCTCCATGGGGAGCACCCGTGATTTTTGTGAAGAAGAAGGATGGTTCTCTTTGCCTATGCATTGATTATAGACAGTTGAATAAAGTAACAATGAAGAACCGATATCCCTTGCCCAGAATAGATGATCTCTTTGATCAGATAAGAGGGGAAAAGATATTTTCCAAGATTGATCTGAAGTCTGGATATCACCAGTTGAGGATTGCAGAGCAGGATATTCATAAAACTGCATTTCGCACTCGATACAGACATTATGAGTTCACAGTGATGTCGTTCGGGTTGACGAATGCGCCTTCTGTATTCATGAGTTTGATGAGTGGGGTGTTTAGGACCTTTTTGGACAGATTTTTTCTTGTGTTCCTCGATGATATTTTGATCTATTCTAGGTCTATAGAGGAACATGAGGAACATCTCAAGCAGGTATTGCAGTGTTTGAGGGAAAACCAGTTATATGCCAATTTGGAAAAGTGTGATTTCTACAAGACAAAAGTTCAGTATCTTGGCCACGTCATCTCAGGTGAAGGAATCTCTATGGACCCTACAAAGATTCAGGCTATTGTGGATTGGCCCGTACCAACTAATGTCTCAGAAGTTCACAATTTCATGGGACTTGCAGGTTATTACCGGCGGTTTGTTCAAGGCTTTTCTAGGATAGCACATCCTATTACTTCTCTCCAAAGGAAAGGGAATAAATTTTTGTGGTCAGACAAGTGTCAACAGGCTTTTCAGACTCTTAAGGAGAAACTAACTAGTGCACCTATTTTGGCAGTACCAGATCCTGCAAGAGAGTTTGTTGTGTGTACTGATGCCTCTTTGGAAGGCTTAGGAGCCGTCTTGATGCAGGAGGGGCGTGTGATTGCATACGAATCCTAGAAACTTAAAGATTATGAATTGAACTATCCTACACATGATCTTGAGTTGGCTGCGGTGGTTCATGCTCTGGTTAGATGGAGACATTTTCTCTTGGGGCATCAATTCGAGTTGCATACAGATCATCGCAGTCTACAATACATATTTACGCAGCTGAATTTGAATGCTAGATAGAGGAGATGGATGGAATTTTTATGCGAGTATTATTTTGAAGTGAAATATATCCAGGGTAAGGATAATGTGGTAGCTGATGCTTTGAGTAGGCGTAGGCATGAGTTTTCTACTATGAATCTTGGGACTGATTTGAGGAGTCAAATCCTCAATGCTTTCTCTTCAGACAGTTGGTATTCTGAGGTGAAGTCTGAGATCGAGTCAGGACGGTCTCTCGAAGGAAAATTTGTTGGGTACTCTTTGGATTCTGATGGTGTTTTGCGTTATTCAGGACATATGTATGTACCTCCTGCAGAGGGTCTTCGTACTCTAATTTTGACTGAAGCCCATAGGGCACCCTATTCAGCACATCCGGGAGTTAAGAAAATGTATGCGGATCTGCGTTCATTATATTTTTGGTCAGGAATGAAGAGGGATATCGCTAATTTCGTAGCTAGATGTCTGGAGTGCTAGAGGGTTAAGGCAAAACATCATCATCCGGCAGGATTACTACAGCCTAATCTAGTTCTCGAGTGGAAATGGGATATCATTTCTATGGATTTTATTGTTGGTCTGCCCATTTCTTCTAGACTTCACGATGTGATCATGGTTACTATGGATAGGTTAACTAAAGTAGCTCATTTCTCTCCTATCAGATCATCTTATACTACATTTGTAGTAGCGAGGATTTTTATGGAGGACATAGTTCGATTGCACGGTATACCACGGAGGATCATATCTGACAGGGATCCAATGTTTACATCAGCACTATGGACTTCCTTGCAGCGGTCTCTAGGGACTCAGTTAAATTTTAGCTCCGCCTATCATCCTGAGACTGATGGTCAAACTGAGAGAGTTAATCAGGTGTTAGAGGACATGCTCCGCATGTACGTCATGGATCAACAATCTCGTTGGGAGGAGTATTTGTAGTTGGTTGAGTTTTCCTACAATAATGGTTATCATAGTTCCATTGGCATGGCACCTTTTCAGGCGTTGTATGGTCGTCCTTGTCGTACCCCTTTGAGCTAGGATCGGTTAGAGGATAGGGTTCTTCTTGGACCTGATATGCTTCGAGATATGGAACAGCAGGTGGCACGTATCAGAGAGCATCTTATTGCAACACAAGATAGGCAGAAAAGTATGCTGATGCACATCGTGTTGATCGGCAGTTTGCAGTTGGGGATCGTGTGTTTCTCTAGGTGCGTCCACGAAAGAGTCCTATCCATTATCGAAAGGGTTCTAAGTTGGCACCCCATTTTGTTGGGCCTTTTGAGGTGTTAGAGAGAATCAGACCTGTTGCCTACCGCTTAGCTTTGCCACCTTGCCTGTCGTGGATTCACGATGTTTTCCATGTTTCTGTTTTGAGGCCTTATTTTCCTGATGTTGCTCATGTGCTTGATTGGAATGCTTTGCAGGTCCAGAACGGGCAGCTAGCTTTAGAGCCCGTGGTCGTGCTTCAGCGTCGGAGTCTCGCCCTCAGGGGCAGAGATATTGAGCAGGTGCGGGTCCAATGGGATCCGAATGATGAGGCTTCGGCAACTTGGGAGGATGCATCTCTCATTAGAGAGGCTTACCCTTATTTGTTCTCTGGCTTCCAGGAGTAAGCCATGTTCTAGGGGGGGAGGATGTAATACTCCCATGTTGGTTGATTCATTAGATACTCTTGATACTTTTTGATCTTGTGGATACGTTATTATACTCTGTGTGGTGGTTTTATATTTGGTCATGTGTGGTTTCTTTGTTGATTTGTGTACTGCTCTTGGCGTTATGTGTGTGGCAATTGATGATATATTATATATGAATGATTTGATTTGTTATGTAATGATGTTCTTTAAAACTATATGCGATAATGTAATTTCATGGTATTAAGTTATGATGCCATGTTCAGTATTTATGGTGGAAGGACAGAGTAGTACCACTTGCTTGCGAGTGCCCTATTACCCCGCTAATTCCTTTCACCATGTGTTTTCAGTGGAGATTATATGTTACTTGACATTTATCTGTTTGCAGGAATTGCAGGGTTAAAGTATCGACTCCACCTGCTTCGACAGGACAGGGCGAGCACAAACTAAACCCAACAGGTACGATGTGGTTTAAAAGGAGTGTTAAGGAAGAATTTCCCGACCCAAGTCCATCATTTCGTATGAGGTTGTCGTGTCATGTGTTGATTTGTTTTTTTTTTGTCTTGATATTTCGATTATTTTGAGTTAAATGGGTTTTTCAATTTAATTATGCTGGTGAGAGTTAATTTAATTATTTTAGAATTAAAAGATTAAATTAAAGTTATATTTTTTTTTAGTAATTATGAGTTAATAAGTATTTAGGTTTAAATATACTTTAATTAACAGTTAATTGTTTATAAAAGTTTTTTTAATTAAATGTAGAAGTAAGTGGAAGTAATTTTTTAAAATAAAAGAAATTATTGTTAAAATTAAATAAATAAATCATAATAATGGTAACTAATTAAAATTGGGAAAACTTGAGGGAGTTATTCGAAGAATGAAATCAGTTATTTCTGGGGAAATCCTTTTTATGGGAGGAAAAAAGGAGGTAGAGGGGGATTTTCTCTGTTTTGGGGGGGGGGGGAATTGGTCTGGAAAATTTTTGGTGTTGCGGAAAAGAAGTTAAAGGGGCGGTATCGGAAAGGAGAAGGAAAGTATCGAGGTTGGGTTTCTTCTGCAGCCGTAGGACGCCAGGTTTCTTTCAAAATTCTGTGCTATTTGTTATGATTTTTTTTTGTATTTTTTTGGTTGTACTGTTGGTTGAGTTAAAATTCTGGCTGTGTTGAGATTATGAGTGAAAATTCCTGCCCATAGAAATCTTGCAAATTTAACATTTAAAAAACCAAGGAAAATACGGGTTAAATTTCCCTAACGCAATTTACTTGAGGAAAACACGTAGTTGATAAAGAATTGTAGAATGTAATTGGGTTTTACCAAAACTGGAAATTTCTTTTGTCGGAGCAAAATATTGGTTTTGGGACTGTGAATTAGGGCTAAAATGGGTACAACTATTTAGTTATTCTTTTTATCTCTGCAGATTCACTGTTATTTATGTATATATTTTGGTAGACATAATTATTCTTTCCTTTTACTGGAGGGTGTGTTAAATTGTGAGGTTGGGTAATTTTCTTTTCAAACAAAAACAAAAGAGAAGGGTTACTTTTACCCAATGTAAAAAAAAAATAAACAGGGTTTCAAATCCGGGAGCAGCATTGTTTCATTTCATTTTTTTTATGAATTTCATTTTATTTATATAAATAAATAATTGTATTCCGATGTTTGATCTGATTGTTGATTCTTTTGTATTCGATGAAAATTGGTTTGCCCTATTCGAAATTCACGTATTGTAATTCTGGTAATAATAGGATATCGTGTCTGTGCCAATATAGGGTCATTCAACATCTTCCTTATCTGTATTGAGACTCCCGATTTCCAGGTTTAAGTAATGTATATATTAAAATGTGAGGTTGAATCCGTAATAGATATTAAATCTGTGTGTGGCCAGACTGGTCGCATCCCTTATGTCTCTGGTTATCATTTAGTAATGTTTTTCGGTAAATGATTCTTTTCTCCTTTCTTCTTAATATGTTTTCTGTGCCAACAGAAGTCCGCATCGGGATTCTTTGAATTGCGGGTTGTGCAAAATTCGCATAGTATAATTCTAATGTTGAAATGATCCATAAAATTGTTTTAATCTTGTTTGGCCGTAATTGTCTGCGCCATGCTTCTGTTTAGTAATTCATTTCCTGTCTATGTAAGGAGGGGGTGGCCGGCAATGGCCATACCATCCCTAACCTCGGTCTCCTGCGGGTGCGTGTGTTTCCTTCGTTTTCATTTCGGTCAGTGTGGTTGAACATCGCGGGTGTTGTCTGTTGTTCGCCATTTTGAGTCCACTGTGCCTAGTACCCGATATTAATCTTTACATTCGTGTTGCATACATAGGAGTCGTATGTATTTATTTTGGATGTTAGTTTTTTATCTGCGCCCGTACTCTTTCTGTCATAGATAATTTGGATTCAGTTTCAGAAGGTGTATCAACTAATTGGTAGAGTCTGTATGCAATGAGATATGCATTAGGGTGTTAAAATTTTGAACGCCAATTTCGGGGCATATATGATAATTGTTGTGCGTATATTTCAAATTCATATGTATCTAATATTGGGATTTGTTTATTATAAGTGCGTTAGGTAATAGATTTGGGTTATAGATGACTAATCAGGAATACAATTATGTATAGATATATTTATTCATATAGATATATATATATATAAGTATTGGGGTTAATTCTAATATTCATATTAATGTTAATATTATATATATATATATATATATTTGTGTGAATTATATATGTAAAATGGTAATTTTATCATAGGTTAGTTTTAATTTGATAGTATTAAAGAGGATAGGATATAATTAGTTTTATTTATGGAATTTTGTGAAATGAGGATAACAATGGAAAGTGGAGATAATTGGATGTTTTGAATTAATGGAATTTTTGTGTATTGAATCACATTTTGCTATGAATTATTCCATTTTTTAAAATGTGTTCCTATTAATGATTCTTTTGAATGATGGGAATTTCTTTTGTTGGGGAAACCTAGAAGTGTAGCATTCTGGTTAGGAACCTGAGTGACTCCAGAAGTGGGATAATGTGGCTCTCTTGTTTCATTTTAAGTTTCATGCTATTGGATCGGTTATACGTTTGGATTATACCAATCTGCGAATAAGTTTTCTTGTGGTTGGTGAGATGGTCATGCCTCACCTTGATTATTATTGATTCAGCTCTTTTGTGTGGTACAATCCTTGATGTTAATGTTTGTGGTTGAGTGTTTAGAGGGAGTGGCTCTAAGTGGGTGGTCGGCGCACAAAGGGGCGCCAGGATAGCCCTCATTAGAGTGAGTTAATAAGTGATAATTTAAATAATTAATTAGGGAATGGGTAGCAACACACTAAAAAGATAATTGTTGCCTCATCCACCATTTAGTGCTACTACAAACTAAGGGGGATAGAGAAGGCCGTGGTTGGCATGATCGTTACCTTGTCTCCACGAGAGGTAATGGTTTCGCATGAGCAACCCTATGGGGCGGTTCCTTGAGATAGGTAGCCTGGATAACCATAGATGGAGGCGGTTCCTAGTGCTTGGTTGCCTGGATAATCTGTCACTAGATGGAGGCGGTACCTTGCGATAGGTAGTCTGGAGAATCCAAGTTAAGCCATGCGATGACACTTCCCTCTAACATTCATATTTATGTTGTCTTTTGGAAATCCTCTGGAATTGGTTACTTGCTTTGTATTGATGGTTTTTTTTGTTATTCGAATTTGGGTGCTTTTATGTGTTGTGTGATTTCATTTAGTTGGTTGTGAGTCCTTGCCTTGTTGGTCTTGGTCGGGAACCTCTTCCTTTGCAACTCCTAGCATGGGGGTGGTCGGGTGGTTCGTGTTTCGCACCCTGTTGGGACTCTCTCTTTTATGCAGGTTCAATTTACGGTGCTGAGTTGCAGTTTCAGTGGATTCTTGTTCATGGGTTCCAGATTTGTGTATTTATGTGATTCTTTTATCGATGTATCTTTCCCACCTAGTTGGGATAGTCTTGTATATTGTTGCACATGGTGCTATTGTAATGTAATTTTATGATGATGCATTGTACTTTAATTGTAACCTTGGTTATGAGGAGAATTCATAATGATGTTATAACTTTGGATATTATTCTATCATGTTTTCTATTGTTGTTACTGATGTAATTACAGTTATGAATGGATGAATTTATGGATCATGTAATAGTTAGGTAATGGTTTATATTAAGTAATGACCTCGTGTTCCTCAAAGGATTAAGTTATGCAATTTGATTAATGGTTATGTTATGTTATTTACTATTCGCTCCTATGTAAAAAAAAAAATTGGTTGCATTTTACTTAATTCCTTTGGGGTTGCATGGCGGGGCATTACACTTGAGTCCTTGAGTGACTCTAACATGTTCTAAGAGCTATATCTCAACTCCTACATATAGTAGAATATTCATTTAACATCTTCAAATAGAGAATCTAAAAAGATTTTGGAGAATAAATTTCTAGATAAATATTTGTACAACTTAAACTCTAGACTCCAAAGTAAAAAAATTTGCATGCTTAACTTTTAAAGATTGTAGACTAATTTTAATAAATTCATGAAATGCAAAGTCATGGTGTCAATTTTAACAAATACATATTATCATCTCGACCACAAAACTATTAAAGCACATCCACACACATCTTATGTGTGCAACAAGGAGTTGTAGGTGAAACAACTCTTTTTTCTTTCATTTTTTTGGGTCTAATTTTTTCGCTTTATCAGAGATGAAAATTAGATGTAAAATTAAAATTTAGACTTAACAATTTGAGTCCTTATTTTGGGTTTTATATTTACTTGATCATAGGTACTATTAAGGTGAGCTCGATGATGACCGCAAAATTAAATGCATTGCCTAAGAAGATGAGCAAACCGATTGATAACTCCATAGTAGAGCATGTTCATTTGTTCTTTTTGCATATCTTTATCATATGCCTATTGTCATGAAGGTGAGCCTGATGATGGATTCACAAAAATTGAATGCATCACCTTGGAAGATAGAAAAACTAATTGATAACTCCATAGTAAAACATGCTTATTATTATTTTTTACATCTCTATCATATGTCTATTGTCATGAAGATTGATCATGCAAATAATTCTTCCCGTTTCTGCACATCTCAAGGCCCATAATTTAATTCAAGGACTAAAAATCTAGATTTTCTTCTAATTTAATCAGTAAGGGAGGGAGAGGGGTGGGGGGGTTGGGAAGATGGGGACAAATTCCCTTTTAGAATATTAGCTTAATGTTATAAAAAAGGTATATGTGTACACTTGTTTATAGTAATTAGTTGTAGTTAGTTTGTTGCTATGTTCCACAACATTGCTAGGATGGGGACACCAATCTCAATAAGGGGCATGTTTCAAGTACAATTTTTTGAGGGACATTTTTTGGGGACAATGGGGGGGACAAAAATATGTATAAATTTTAATATATATATATATATATAAAGAGAGAGAGAGAGAGAGAGAGAGAGAGCAAAATTTCTACAAGTTAATGAACAACAATATAACAGTGGAAACAGAACATGACAATGTTATGGATGATGTCTACAAAATCCTACATTCCAACCACATTCCAAAAGGAAATTGTTTGTTTGTACTTCACACAATACCACACTATACCAAACCATGACAAAAGCACCTTTAATCTCTTTTAGAACTAACAATAATAATAGACTCTAACATCATATAAAGAATTTTGAATTTTGCAACTTTTTTGAACAATGAAATAAAAATCCAAATTATTATTGTTAGTGTTATTTGTTATATAACTTATATCATCAACTATGAATCATGATATATTTATTGTTGTTATACTATAGTTGTTGTCACTATTGTCATGATAAATTTAACAGTCTTTCTTTTATGTTTTAAATGATTTTTTTTAACATTATAAAAAATATATATTTTTTCTACAGGGAATGCCTGACTATCCCCGAGACATCTGAGACGTCCCTGACCACCTTGAGGATGGAAAGCATCTCATATACGTTTCCTGCCATCCTTAATTTTAGGGAGGCATCCTAAGATGTTTTTACATTTTCTCAGATTAGGGAGGTATGGCCAGGGGATGTCCCCTAACATTCCCCCATCCCTGAAATGCCCCAAGGGATAGGGATGGGGGTTTGAAGGTTGGGGACATGTCCCCATGTAACACAGGTTTGATGTAATTATAATATATTTTTAGACTATAATTACTCTCTACTTTTTTTATTTAATAATATTTGAAACACCATAGATACATCGTATGTATAGATAGGAGGTGCTATTGCATCATATATTAGTTCAAAGTTTTGCTAATCACTGTAGAAAGACCAAGACTTATATAGGTAGCGAGTTTCTATACAAACAAAAAGGTACTGCTATACCATTATGTAGCAACACAAAAAGATACATGTTATACTTAGAAACACTCCTATATAAAATGCACTTTTTTTGTTGATGGTTAAAGACCACTTTGATAGTTCCTACTCTCCTCGCCAGCTTCTGCATTCCTCCAGTTTGCTAGTATTGCAATTGCATCCAATTCCTCATTTGAGAAAATCTCCTCAATTTCTTGGTTCTCATTCATGTGAAGCCTAGGGCCTTTGGGTTCCCGATTTTTTTTATCATTTCCATCTTTCATATTGAGTTCCTTTTGGAAGGCTTCAAGGGCCTTCATGAAGACCAATTTGGGTTGGCCTTGCTGCCAGGTGTGACTATATTTTACCTCGTTCTGATTTACTAATGCAATTCCAACTTTGAGCAACTTCAAGAACTTTCTTTCAAATATCTCCATTGTGGCAGTCACTTTCAATGCAACATTGAGGAGTGTGAGTCTTTTAGAAGACTCGGTAATTTCCCTTCGGTTCCCATTAAACTAGTCCTCATTTCTTGCCTTCCAAATGTACCACAAAATTTTATTAGATAAAGTATGCCAAAATAAATGTAAATCTTTATTTAATTTGAGATCACGCCCCAACAAGATTACTTTCTAGTTAGCCTTTCCATTTACCCCCCAAATATTTTGACCATTGCAAAATAGATTCTATATTTTATTTGCATAAAGACAATAAAAAAAATATGATAAACAATTTCAAGCACTCTGCATAAATTTCAAATATCAATGTCAACATGATTCAGGTTATAAGGAAGCTTTTGCAACAATAACATGTTAGAATTGCGAAACTAGCACAAAACCACGAGCCACAGGATCAAACAACAAACTAATACACCTTCCATGCAAGAGATCTGCAAACAAGAATCGCTATATTCATCAACAAGGAAAAGTTATAGAAGAAGCTTTCAAGAAGATATGAAAGGTCCAGATATTTCCTATGAAAAATATCCGAGACTTATTTACAATAAGGGTTGAATGCTTATAAGAGCAAAGCCCTAAATGAGAAAGGATCATATCATGACAAGTTTCAACATCACATGAGATGAGACATAATGATCTAATATTAACTCAACTAATAAAGCATTCCTAAGTTTAGCTAAAGTGTGTGAGAATAAATTAGACTAATAATAATCAATTAAAGATTAATTAATTATTAGCTAATGCATAATAACTCTAACACCCACCCTTAAGATGAACTTAGGGAGTAGCTAAAAACCCTAAAAATAATGCAAGATGGGTCCTGATAAACAAGGCCAAGTAAGGTACCCATGTACAAACAAAAGATCTCTATAATGTGGAGAAATAGAGAAAACCTCATGGGAAAACTCTACTCCAAAAAGAGATGAAAGCCAAGTGAAGGACGGAAGAAGCCTCCAAACAAGACAAGGTTGTCCCAAAAGATAGGGACAAAGAAAACACCACAGAAGCATGAAGAAGCTTCAAACACTGTTGAAGAATGATTGTTGTAATGCCAAACGAATAACCTCCTTTGAAACATCTAATGATTAGGATCAAGTAGACAAGAATATGCATGAGTTCCCTTAATGACACTACTCAAATACGATGGAAAACCAAGGCAAAACATCTGGAACTCAAAGATACAGATGGCACAAGTACCAATAGTCTGAAGAATTGATCAAGTGAAAATGGAAGGTCACCTCCAGAAATAGGAATGCAAGAGTGTCCATATGGTAAGTGATCCATCTCACTGAAATACATGGGTAACCAACTGCTGCATTCGCCTAGTACATAGGAACAAATACTGTATACATAGCTCACTCCAACGCGAAACCAAGGAAGCATTAGCACCAACAGTAGAACCCCCCCATAATGTTGACAAGGGACAGGTATGACAGGTACATTGAAATTGAACACCTGTAAGTAGTGCATGAAGAGGAACCAAGAACATTTGAAGGTCCAATCATGAAAGTACAAGCAGATAGAAAGGATGTGAAAATAAAAGTCACATACGCATGAGAAAGGTATGAAGGCAAACAAAGGCAAACATCAACCCCCATGGCACTTTATATCATAGTGCGAGTACAACAAGGCACAAAGTGATGTGCAAGATCCCATAATACATGTTCAATACAAAGGCACTTTATCTCAGTGTGTTTACAAAAATCATAAATACATGCAATGTGACCCCATAAGGTCCAAAATGGAAAAAATGCTGAAAATATAATTTTTTTATAGAAAATGAGGAAACTGGTAGCACATGACAAAGTACACAAAAAAACATGCACTTTAAAAAAAAATAGCACCCAAAAATGTGTCCAGATGCAGAAGATATGGCCCGTCAAAGTCTTGAAAAATGAGAAATGAACAGCTACAGCACTGAGAAAACAAAATTCTAGAAAATACCAGAAGTCAAAACTGGAAAATTCTTACACCACTGCGAAGAGTGTGAAATTTCACCCCATTTCAAAAAAAAAATGCACACGAAAAGACCACCGTATGACCAAGATATGGCCTCTCGAAGTTGAGGTGCAAAATTGAAAAGCCCAATGGACAAGGGCTGAGAAGGGAAAAAGAACTCTGCCAAATTTAGCAAAAAAACCTCCAGATCTGGAGGTCTACCAATTTTAGTAGTACTGGAAAAAATTCCTCCAATTATAGTGCATTATTTTGCATAAAAAAGCAAAAAGCCTAGCTTTTTATTTTAAAGTTAAAAAAAACCAGAAAATAAACTATTATATTTTTTAATAAAAAATATATAAAAAAACACTTTTAAATATATTAAAAAAAACCGATTATTTTTTTTAGAAAAAATAAATAAATAAATGTTTATATTTAAAAAAATAAAAAATGAAAAATGAAAAGGGCATTGGTGGGGCCGCACCTACCACATAGTGGCAGGGGTGGTACCACCCGTGCCCTCCCCACAGTGGTGGCAGGGCCCAAGGGGCCGCCAACCTACCATTATGGCAGGGGGTGGTACCCCTTTGGGTACCTCGCCCCCCCATGTGGGGTAGTTTTTTTAATAAAATTTAATCAAAACATAAACCTAAAAATCCGCAACAACCTTTAAAAAGGCTTTTTAATAATTTTTTAAAATGATTTTTTTGAAAATTTTGCAGGGAAAAAAATATCAATTATTTTTTTTACCTTGATCCGTGTGCTGGGGAGGTCGTACGGCTTCCTTGGCAATTTTTTTTTGCCTCAAATGCCAACTTCACTAAATTTGACAATTTAACAAGCGATCTTAAGGTTTTTGGCCACTCTGGACACAACGGTGAGGTCTGTTTGGGTTTAAAATGCCCCAAAAAATTAGGCACCCCCTGGATCTAGCAAAAAAGCCCTTTCTTCAAATCTTCACAGATCTAACAAACGAAATTGAAATCAGGAAAATCAAAAGTGAAATTTGACTTTCTCGGCAGCTCTGGATCCAATGGCAAGGTCCTTTTTACACAAAAATGCTTCAAAAAATTCCCACCTCCAAAATTTTCAAAACAAGCAAATGTTGGAAATTGTGCCTCAACTTGTTGGCTTGTATCACTGTTCAAGACTTAGCATTTTTTACCTTTGCTTTGGTCTTAATTGTCAGTTGATCACTGGAGTTTGTAACTTAAGAACATTGTCACGGAGTTTGGAAGTTTTGTAACTTCCCGACTGGATGATCTCCTTCATTGTCGTGACATTTGGAAAGTTTCTAACCTACAGTGGGAGTTATGAAGTTCAAGGTTTCTTCGACTGGGCGACAATGGTATCGTCTTGTCGCGGGGATCAAGAAAGTCCTAACTTGTATGCGATGGTTATGAAGTTAGCATTTTGAGCGATGTGTCGATGGGTGTTTACTTCAGTGGGACCATGTCGATGGTAGTTTTGACCGCGGGTGTACAAGTGAGTTGGTAACAAAAGGACTAACTCGTGGATACCTAAAGTCTTCAGGCTTTTGTTTATAAACTAATGTGTTAATATTTCGTGTCAATGTGGGATAATGTCGATGGTTGAGCTTCTTGGCAATTAAGCGAGCCGAGTCAATTTAAACAGTAGATTCTTGGAAATCGAAGGGTCGAAGGTTGTATAGCAAAAAAATGATGGACCAGTTGGTGTTGCATGTTGAGAGAGAAGGAAAAAGATTGGTCTCGGTTGAGCATACTATATGTTAGAAGAACATTGTAACAATGCTGCGATTGATTGTGGTTGGCCGATTGTATAGCTATTGTGTATTATCAAAGAACAAATACCTGTGAAGAAAGGATCTGTAACTTTATTGTAATTTGTTTTTACTGTGAATAAAGTGGTATTTATTTGGTGATGGGTTTTTCTCCCAAAAGGGTTTTCCCACGTAAATTTGGTGTCCATTCTCTGTTGATATTATTATCTATTTTTTTCTTTCCTTTTACGTGTGAATCTTAATGCTCTGTAATTTGGAATTAAAAGTACTCCTGCATTATTCCCCTGTGAATTGACATTAGGAAAGTGTTTTCCGCACTAAAGTCTTTCCTTACAAGTGGTATTAGAACCTAGTCAGTTGTGTTATACTTGTGGGTTGGGTTGGTTTTTTGTGTCAATTCTGAAGTGAGAGTTTTGTAGAAACTTGGTAATCTCGATTGCAAATTAAGATGGAAAGCACGTCAGGAAAGATTGAAATTGAGAAATTCATTGGTAGCAATTTTGAGTTGTGGAAACTGAAAATGGAAGATCTGTTGGTGGATCGCGATCTTTGGCTTGTCATGTTTGGAACGAAACCTTCAAGCATGAATCAAGAAGATTGGGATCTTGTAGACAAAAAAGCAAAAGGGTTGATAAGACTTTGTTTAGTAGACTCAGTTCTCCTGAACATTCATGAAGAGAAAACTGCATCTTCTTTGTGGAAGAAACTTGGAGACATTTATCAGGGCAAGTCTTTGGTGAATAAGTTGTTCTTAAGGAAGAAGTTGTACTCTTTGGAGATGGAGGAAGGGGTGTTTGTGGCTGATCACCTGAATACTTTCAACACGCTTATTGCTCAATTAACATCTGTGAGTGTAAAGATAGATGATGAGGATGGTTGTATGCTCTTGTTGTGTTCTTTGCCTAATTCTTGGGATCATTTAGTGATGGCAATTGGGAGCACGACAACCACTTTCAAGATGGAAGATGTGGTTGCTTCTTTGTTTTCAGAAGAGATGAGAAGAAAATCTTTTGAGATGGAGAAGGAGGATCTTGTTGTTCATGGCAGATCGAAGGAGAAAGGCAAGAAGAAGGACAAGAAGTCTAAATAGAAATTTGAAGGGAGATCAAAGTCTCCTGGAAAAAAGTCCAAGGTGAAGTACATGAACTGTGGGAAGCCTGGTCATGTCCGAAAGGATTGCAAAGAGGAGAAAAAGAAAAAGAAGAAGAAATCTTCCGATAATGATTCTTCTCAGAGATAAGCAGATGCCTTCATTGCAGCCTTGGCAACTCAGGCATCCGATGATGTCTGGCTGATAGATTATGGAGCCTCTTTCCACATGACATCTCATAGATATTGGTTCGTAAAGTATGAAGAATATGATGGTGGAAAGGTGTATTTAGCAAGCGATTCATCTCTGGAAATTGTTGGTTGTGGAAGAGTCAGAATTCAGTTTCCCAATGGAATAATTAAGGGAATTGATGGCATAATACATATACCAGGTCTAGCTCAAAATTTACTTTCTGTAAGCAAGTTGAATGATGTTGGAGTGCAAGTGTTGTTCTCAAGCAATGGCTGTAAAATGACTAGAGGCTTGATGGTGTTGGCTAGGGGTGCCCAGATTGGTACTTTGTACAAGTTGAATGCACTTGTTGTTCAATGTAATAGTGTCTCTGCAAAGTCCCAAAAGGTTGTTCGTGTAAAGGAGACTAAAGCTCCTATAGGGGCTAATTCTTTGGAAGTTAAACTTCCTGCAAAGAAGACTATGCTATGGCATCATAGGCTCGGTCACATTAGTGAGAAAGGCTTAAAATCCTTGAAAAATAAAAACCTAGTTGAGGGGCTCGATGATTGTAATTTGGAATTTGAATTCTATGAACATTCTATATATGGAAAGCATCATCGTTTTTCTTTTTACTCTAGTCATAAATCTTTTGGTGTTCTAGATTATATTCAGTCTAATGTTTTTGGTCTAGTAAATGTTCCTTCGTTATCGAAATCAAGATATTATGTTTCCTTTATTGATGATTATTCGAGAAGGGCATTTGTAAATTTTCTAAAAAGTAAAATAGAAGTGTTTGGTTTAAAGATTTCAAGAACTTGATTGAAAATTAAACTGGTAAGAAAATAAAATGCTTGAGGATAGATAACGGTGGTGAATTTTGTTCTGCAGATTTTGAAAGGTATTGCAAAGACCATGGAATTAAAAGGCATAAAACAACACCTTACACTCCGCAACAAAATGGAGTTGCTGAAAGGTTGAACAAGATGTTGATGGAGAGAGCAAGAAGTATGTTGAGCAGTGCTGGTCTGGAGCAAAAGTTTTGGGTTGAGGTTGTGGCTACAACATGTTACTTGGTAAATTGATCTCCTTCTTCGACACTTGTTGACAAAACACCTATGGAAGCTTGGTTTGGTAAGAAGCCCTCTTTGAGACATGTTCGTGTCTTTGGCTGCGAAGCATATGTTTATGTGCCAAATGAGAAGGGAACTAAATTGGAGAACAAAGTTGTTAAGTGTATCTTCATTGGCTACGATATTTGTGTGAAAGGATACAAGCTTTGGAATCCCATGACTGAAAAGGTGGTATACAACAAAAGTGTAATCTTTCGTGAGTTGAAACCTTCTTCAATGGATCTACAGTCGTATATGAAAGAAGTCAAGGAGAAAAATGATTATGTTGAAATTCCTCTAACACCTGAAAAAGAGGAGCAACAAATTGATAGTGTACATGAATCTAAGGACATTTTGAGCAGCTCTAAGAGTTCTAAAAAAGAAGAAGAACCACAAGCTCAGCCTTAGCCGGTGAGGAGGTCTACACGTGAAAAGTTTCAACATGATAGGTATGGGTTTTCTATGATAGATTCGAGTTGTGCCTATGCTTTAATTACTGGCACTGGTGAGCCTAGGACTGTTAAAGAGGCAATTAGAATGCCTGATTCAAACTCTTGGTTGGAAGCCATGAATGAAGAAATGGCATCATTAGAAAAGAATGAAACTTGGAGTTTGGTACCCTTGCCTGAAGGAAGAAAAAAATTTGGCTATAAGTGGGTATTTAAGAACAAGACTGGTCTGAATGGTAGTGTTGAAAAGTATAAAGCGAGGTTGGTTGCAAAGGGATATTCCCAGGTAGAGGGAATTGATTATGGAGAAATATTTTCTCCTATAGCTAAGCTAACATCTATCATATTTCTTTTATCCCTTGCAGTAGGGTATGACTTAGAAGTTGAAAAAATGGATGTGAAGACAAAATTTCTTCATGGAGATCTTGAAGAAGAAATCTATATGTCCCAACCTGAGCACTTTGTGGTAAAAGGTAAAGAAAATATGGTTTGCAAGTTAAAGAAATCTTTGTATGGTTTGAAACAGTCACCTAGAATGTGGTACCAAAAATTTGACACGTTTTCTTTGTCATTGGGATTTGTAAGATCGAAATTAGATCATTGTGTGTACTACAAGACTGAAAATGATTGTGTTCTTATTATTTCCCTTTACGTTGATGATATGTTGTTCATAGGGAATAGTAAGTTTATGATTTCTGATCTAAAATCTCAATTGTCTGCAAAGTTCGAAATGAAAAATCTTGGTGTAGTGAGATATATTTTTGGGATGGAAATAACCAGGGACAAAAAGAGTAGAAAACTTTGGCTCAACCAGATTAAGTATATTAATACTGCTCTGGAGAGGTTTGGTATGACTGATTGCAAGCAACTATTTGTTCTAGTTTTGCAGGGAACGAAACTATCTGTTGAAGATTGTCCAAAATATTCTACTGAGATGGAGGACATGACCAGAGTGTCTTATGCAAGTGCAATTGGAGTTTTAATGTATGCAATGGTCTACACAAGGCCTCACATTTCCCAAGCAGTGGGATTTCTTAGCCGATTTATGGCGAATCCAGGAAGGCAACATTGGGATGTTGTGAAAAGAGTTTTTAGATATTTAAAAGGTACATCATAGTACGCTTTGTGTTATCATGGTAACTCATTTGGATCACAGTGTTCTCTCAGCATTTGAGGCTATGTGGATTCTGATTGGGCAGGGGACATTGACAGCCAGAGATCCACTAGTGGATATATTTTCATGTTGAATGGCGATGCAATTAGTTGGATGAGTAAGCGGCAGGCTGTAGTCATTCTATCCACTACTGAAGCTGAGTACATGGTAACAACACATGCATGCAAATAATTTGTATGGCTTAAATGTTTGTGTTTGGATGTTGGGTTCAGTGCAAGACAAATTTTAATTTTTTGTACAGTTAGGGTGCTATTTTTTTGGCGAAAAATCCAACTTTCCATGCCAAGATGAAACATATTGATGTGCAATATCATTTTGTATGAGATATGGTGGAGGATGGAAGGTCTGTTTAGAAAAAAGTGGATACTCTGGAAAATGTTGCAGATGCATTAACAAAGCCTGTGAGCATAGATAAGTACAGGTAGTGTGTTAGTTCGATGGGCCTTGGAGCCCATGACCTTCATTAAGATTAAGTTTGGAGGAAGCCAGTAAGTCTTCGTCAAGTGGGAGATTGTTGGAAATTGTGCCTCAACTTGCTAGCTTGTATCTCTATTCAAAACTTAGCATTTTTTACCTTTGCTTTGATCTTCATTTTCGGTCGATCACTGGAGGTTGTAACTTAAGAACCTTGTCGCGGAGTTTGGAAGTTTTGTAACTTCCCGATTGGCCGATCTCCTTCATTGTCGCGGCACTTGGAAAGTTTCTAACCTATACGGTGGGAGTTACAAAGTTCAAGGTTTCTCCGACTGGGCGACAGTGGTATCGACTTGTCACAGGGATCGGGAAAGTCCTAACTTGTATGTGGTGGTTATGAAGTTAGTATTTTGAGCAACACGCCAATGGGTGTTTACTTCAGTGGGACCATGTCGATGGTTGTTTTGACCGAGGGTGTACAAGTGAGTTGGTAACAAAAGGACTAGATCATGGATACCTAAAGTCTTCGAGATTTTGTTTATAAACTAATGTTTGTTAATATTCCACATCAATGTGGGATAATGTCAATGGTTGAGCTTCTTGGCAGTTAAGCAAACTAAATCGGTTTGAATAGTAGATTCCTGGAAATCGAAGGGTCGAAGGTTGAATAGTAGAAAAACAGTGGACTGGTTGGTGTTGCGTGTTGAGAGAAGGAAAAAGATTTGTCTCAGTTGAGCGTATTGTATGTTAGAAGAACATTGTAACAGTGTCGCGATTGACTGTGGTTGGCCGATTGTATAGTTGTTGTGTGTAATCAGAGCACAAATACCTGTGAAGAAAGGATCTGTAACTTTATTGTAATTTTTTTTACTGTGAATAAAGTGGTCTTTCTTTGGTGGTGGGTTTTTCTCCCGAAAGGATTTTCCCATGTAAATTTGGTGTCCATTCTCTGTTGATATTATTGTCTATTTTGTTCTTTCCTTTTACATGTGAATCTTAATGCTCTGTAATTTGGAATTAAAAGTACTACATTATTCCCCTGTGAATTGACATTAGGAAAGCATTTTTCGCACTAAAGTCTTTCCTTATAGCAAAGGGGATTCAGATCTAAAGCTTGCAACCCTTGTTGAAGAAAAAAACCTCATAAATTGAGAAGGGGTTCGCTGAATCCACACTCTGATACCATGTTAGAATTGTGAAACAAGCACAAAACCACGAGCCACAAGATCAAACAACAAACAAAGACACCTTCCACAGAAGAGATCTGCTAACAAGAATTGTTATATTCATCAACAAGGAAAAGTTATAGAAGAAGCTTTCAAGAAGATATGAAAGTTGTGATATTTCCTGTGAGTAATATCCGAGAGTAATTAAAAAGAGGGTTGTATTCTTATAAGAGAAAAGCCCTAAATGAGAAAGGGATCAGATCATGACAAGTGTCAACATCACATGAGATGAGACATAATGATCTAATATTAACTCAACTAATAAAGCATTCCTTAGTTTAGCTAAAGTGTGTGAGAATAAATTAGATTAATAATCAATTAAAGATTAATTAATTATTAGCTAATGTACGATAACTCTAACATAACAACCATCTAAAACAAGTTTTTTTAGCATCCATAGTATTGTGCCAAAGAGAAACAAAAGCCTTTTGCTAGATTTTTATCATCCATATTGACTTTCCAAATTTGATTTAAGTACTCATTGGGAGGCTTATAGTCTATCATTTATTTATATAGTTTTAGTTTTGGAATCACTTAAAGGAGTGGTGCCTTGCTAATTATACACAATTTGATTAGTATCTTTTTCTTTAATTTTTGGATTTGAAAGAAGGTCCTCACAAGCATCTTTGAGCACAGAATAGGTTCTGAAGTTAGACCGAGGCAGGTTGAAATCCTCTTTTAGTCAAACCCAATCCACCAACATCCCATCCCTTAGGATGTTACTAAAGGTTTTGATGCCAACTTGGGCCCATTTCTTTGCAGAGCACCCTTGCAAGAGGGCTAATGGCTTCCCATTATGCTCCAAATTCCACCAAATAGATTCGCTGAGGTGGATGAAGTTGAAATTTTGTTCAAAGAAAAGAGGGAATTGAATATTACCTCTAATAACTTCCAAAGCTCCCCAAATACTTCTAAAAACCATTGATCCTACATGTACTATTTGGTGTTTAGTAATAAGAAGGTCATTGAAGTGTAATGATTTCCGAGATTTTTCCAGCTTGGGCACAACTTGCCCAATGTTCTTCCTTACTAGAACCTTCAAGGGTTCACTACCATCAAGGGCATTGATAATCCACTTGGTTGCCAGATCCGTGGCATGTTTTCTGAGATCTTTGAGACCAAGCCCCCCCGGGCTTTTTCCAAACAACACCACTCCCATTTAAAAAAGTGTACCAACCATGTTGCAAAAGGTCTTTCAAGAGAAAAGATTTCAGTTCAAGAACCATTCACCTCAATTGAACAACAACATACTTCAAGAGAGTACCAACCATGTTGCAAAAGGTCTGAGGGAATCCAAAGGCTTCAAGGGTCATTTTTATAAAAGATAGCTCCACTCTATCATATGCTTTTTCAAAGTCAAGAAATAGTATAGCTGGGTTCTTCTTGATGTGCCTAGCCCAATCTGTTGCCTCCCAACTAGTTATCAAATTCTCTAGAATGTACCTTCCTTTGATGAATCTAGTTTGAGTGTTGTTTATGAACTTAGGGAGGATATAAGCTATCCTTATTGCCATTATTTTGCCAAAATTGTGTATGATATATTCAAGAGAGGGATTGGCCTCCAATTTTTTATCAAATTTTTATCTCCTTCCTTGGGAAGAAGTTTAATAAGCCCCTTATTTATGCTTCTCCCAAGGGAACCCAATCTTAGTGCTCCCATATATACTTGTTGCAAGTCTTCATAGACCCAATCAATGAATGTCTTGTAAAACTCAATAGAGAGTCCATCAGGCCTAGGAGATTTTTCATTGCTCATGGATGTAATGGCCTTTTTTATCTCATCAGTGGATATGGGCCTTGACAGATCAGAGGCATGGGTAAGTGCACAAAGATGGTTCCCGAAAAGGGGACTTAAGTGGACAGCTTTTTTTTGAAATTAGGAAATACTAAACTTGGACATGAAATTGAGGATACTTACACTCAAAATTTTGAGATGGAACAAAAAGAAGGATTCAAGTGCTCTGAGTCTACTTTCTAAACTACTAATTTATTTTGAAAATGGTTGAGGTTAAGGGGTTCAAATGAGGGACATACACAAATTAGTGTTGTTTTTGTCAGAAAAACATAACATAGCAACTCTTGTACGACCCTCGTACGGTGAACTTTTTTTTAGTATTTTTAAAATTGCTATGGTCAGATGTTAGGTAATAGTATGTAGTTGATGCACAATTTTTTTGATAATTTTTTAATGAATATTTTATTAGTGATATCAAGTTTCCACAATCCATAATGTTGTTGGAGTGATTTCTGGATTTGATTATGTGCAAATTTTTTTCTCTTGTTGCTCTCAGCTCTTATCCTAATGATGGATCACGGAGTGTGATCCAAAACGTTGATGCAAAAAATTCACACACAATTGAATATTTTATTTTTTACTAATTTTCGAAGTGGACACTTCCTGAAAAATAGAATTTTGGCCGTGCTACCCCTACAAATTTTGGAAACTAATTGATTTTTTAAAAAAAAAAATTGTAGAATGGAGTCTAGTTTCTAAAAATGTAATTTATTTGAAATTTTGATGAACGGTTAATTTATAACGAAAAAAACACCAAACACTACTTTTTTCCAAAAAAGAGACATACAAACAAAAGAAATTATGGATGAATAGCTTAACATTGTCAGAAAGTGAAAAAAATTACATCGTTGGATAGCTAACAGAGAACCTAACATTACCCAAATGTTCAATTTGTTTGATATTGAACCACGTGCAATCCTGACGGTGAGCATGAACCCAATTATGTGAAATATTGTAGAAATTGCAAAAACACATCTCTGGTCGTTGGGAATGCCCTTCAAGCCTTTGGGTTTGTATTCCAAGGAAATACCAATCCTAAAGCTCGAGGATTCCCAAAGCAAGATATAACGTGAGCGTTTTATAATGCACTCACGTTATATGTCAGTGTTGGCATGGTTTTTGTTTGTGGGGAGCATGTCTAGCAAGATATAACACGAGCATGGTATAACGCGCTCACGTTATGTCTTGCTTTATGTTAAATGCATATTGAATGTATGTTTATATATTTGTATGTTTGTGTGTACATGTATGCTTGTATGTATGTATGTATGCCTATATGTATCAATGCATGTATATTGTATGTATGCCTACTTGTATGTAAGATTGTATATACATGCATGTACATGTATGCTTGTATGTATGTAGGATTGTATGTATGTTTTTATGTATGTCTTTAGAGGGAGGGAGAATTTTAAGAGAGAGAGAGAGAGGGAGGG
>VDFB02000003.1:94728897-94748941 GCA_007258455.2 Sequoia sempervirens
GGTAGAGGGAAGAGAGATAGAATCAAGGTATATAGGGTATAGACAAAGAGAGAAAATAAATCTATTAAGAAAACAACTTTCATATAACGTGAGAACGTTTTGAAGAAGTAGAGATATGGCGTTTTAGGAAGAAATAACGCACTCGCATTATAACATGAGCATGTTTTGTTTTGCACTAAAAACGGTAAAAAAAACTCAATATACATGTGATCTCAATGCCCACATTCTGCATATTCTCCTAGTTCTGTGCATGCTCTGACAAAAAGTAGTTTTTTGATGATGTTGTGAAGTGTGCATGCATGTTTTTCATATTCCAACACCTTTTTCATGATCTTTCTACCACCTTTGCATGAAATAGCAGAGTTTTCACATTGAAAAACATATATTATCAATTCAAGTTTGAATTCCATTGAAAACGTATATACAATTGAAGTTTGAGGGGAACAAGCTTTTGAAAAAGTCAAATTGTTGAGGAGTTTGAAGAAAGAAGAAGCTAAGGCTGCCATAATTGGGCTGAACTCCTCCACTTGAAATCCTTGGTTTTTAGGCATGTGAAGTCTTTACACATTTCTTTCATTCTACATGGCTTCCTTTCTATTTTGTTATTTTGCATATTCCATGTTGATCATTGCTTATTTTTCATTATAACCCTAGTTATCAATGTACATTTAAATTACACACTTCATACACTTTCCAATTACATTTTTAAACCAAATTTCTTTGAGGCATTTTGTTATTTAACAATTGACTTACCTTGTGTATGCTTCCACATTTTGTATACACATATATATGACATACGTTTTAAGGAAGTAAAATAAAACATCATTTCTCAATCCTTTATTATGGAAGTTCATTCCACTCTCTGAAGCTTTCATTGAGGTTTTTTGTCAAACAATTATAGCAAGCAGCTCATTGCCTTGTGTATGCTACCAAATTTTCCATACATCTCTTTAAAAAATTGGAATATACTCCTCCCACATTGATAGATCTTAAAAACTATTTTAGTTTTCATCTCTATTTCTAAATTTACCTCATCACTAAACCTACCTCATCACTTTTATTTGTGATATATTTTAAATGTTTCCTTGATTAGTCTACCTACAAGGGATTCTAACCCTTCTCTCCATTGTTAGAAGACTCTTTATTGAAGGCTAAGTTAGCAACATGGGGAAAGGTGCAGCCTATCTTGCAATCATGGCTAAAAAATGGAAGCATGGACAAAGAATTTGAATTGTGATGCAACTAGGGGAGGTCCTGCAACACAAGTAAACACAAAAAAACAACCAACAACAACAATTCACAAGTCACAATTCTCAAAACTCTTCACTTTTCACCAAATCAACACTCTTCCTCATAGGGTTTGACACCCAATCCACTTCCAGACCTCCCTGCTCTAGTTCAACATTCCTCCACCAAAAACATATTGTTTCCAATCCATCCCACCAAGTTACAAGCCTTACAGTAGGTGGGATGGAGTTAATACATGTTTGAGGTTTACAAACTTACAAGAAACCCTGTTTCAACCGATTAGAGAATTCTGAAGATAAATCACACAAAACTTAATGGAAAAAATAAAAATGGATTCAAATGAGAGAAGACACAATATACTATGCTATTCCACAAGAAAATGAATCAAAAATATGTTGTACGGATTATACCAACTTCTGCTATACTGGAAAATATAGAAAAAATGGAGAAATTCTAAGTTTTATTGTTCAAATTCTTCTTTCCAATCCAAGGATCATTCTCCATTCGAGTTTCTCATGGAATTTTATAATTTTTCCCTCCTAAAACAACCCACTTCAACTCCCAAAACTAACATTTGAAATAGGTGACTGTTTCTCTCCCTCTTTAATACACTTTTACAACCCTTCACTATTTGTTAATTTGACAACTTAGCACTTTTTGCACATTTTGAAAATTCTACTACCTAGACCCCTAAATACTATTGAAAAAATGACCAATTACATCAACACATGGTCTTATATCCCTTATTAAGACAAAATTCCTCCAAAACTATAATCTAGACCTTATTCAACCTTAAATGGATTGACAACTTTAAATGGTGCTCCTGCACCAACTCCTCCCACATTGATAGCACCGATTTAAACTATTTTGGTTTTCATTTGTATTTCTAAATTACCTCATTAGTAAAGCTACCTCATCACCTATGTTGTCTATTTATGAAGCCTTGAATGACATATATTTCATTTATTTTAATGGATACATTTTTGAGGAACTAATATTCGTCTCATTACCATGCTATAGGTAAAATTATCCGCCATGCCGAAGAAATGAACAAGGAAGAAAATAATAGATGAAGAGCTCCAAACCATCAAAGAAAAGGAGAGAGAACGGTTGAGGGAATATCATGAAAAGAAGAACTTGGAAACGATTGACGAAAACAAGCCAATTGAAGAGGAACCTCAACCGTTAAAAAGAGAACAAAAATTGGCAGGACAAAGGGAACGAATGTGAAAGCATCATGCTAGGACAGACGCAGATACCATAGTTGGAGACACACCCTCTACTGCAAGTGAATATGAAGGGACACCATTAAGCACAAGCGAATATGGAGGGACACCATCTACCTAAATGAATACTGGTTGGACACCATCCACCACATCTCAAGTTGAGAGTACATCATCACTTAGATTTGATGAAGAAGGTATGTCTTCTACTCCACTCCGATCAAAAGGTACAAAATCTAGCCCACCTCAATTAAATATTGATGAAATTGCTAATGTTGAGATGTATGTACCTAGGAGAACACCACCTAGAATTTTTTGTAGAAAGCCAAAGTATTTGATTAATATTGATGAGGATATTTTGCAGCACATGGAAGGTAAGATTTCAACACGCTCTTGTAGAAGATATGCTGATAAGATTTGGAAATTATTCTTTGAAAGGATAAATGAGACCGCAAGATGTCAACTATTTGTTGAAATGATACAGGGTTTAAAGTATACAAACATCATGAAGACTCTTGGGTTGAGAACATCAAATGAATCAAGTGAAAACACTATTGTGAAGAATCTAATGGATGCTTATGAGAGTGTGGGTAAGACCTCACGCTCAAAGGATAGTAATGTCACCCAACGTGTCATTACATCGACTTTGGTAAGTTATCAAACAAAGAGAGCTCGTCTCATTAAAAAGACAAGTGGACAAATGAGAATTAGTAGAAAAGCTTTATCAAAAGCTATTCAAAGGCATAAAAGAATTGAGGGCACTGATTCAAATGAATTATGGGAATTCTCAAGGAGACTTCCACAAAAAGATAAAAAGTTTGTTGAAGCATTGAAAACACTAATTGAAGAAATTCAAAACTGAAAATAACATTTTCTCAGTATTTTGTTGAGTTTTATGAACTTTCTTTCCCTTGTACGGACCCGTACAAGTCCTTCTTGCTCTGAAACCTTTTGCATTGTGTGGTAGTGTGAAGTATCTTTAGTTTGCATCATTTTGGAGGTTCTAAGACAAAATATTGAGTGAGTTCTCTTCAGTACTCTGTTGCTCCCCTAATTTAAAGTTATTTGCTTATTGAGGGTCTTATAAAATGTGGATTTGACCCATTCCACTTTATGTTTCCATTGTTTCTTGTGGAATGGGTCATGTGAAAAATGTAATCTAACTGTACAAGGGATTTGGAAGGCTGAGAGGTCATTTTGGTCAGTTTTGAGTGATGCCCTAGGGCTGGGCAGAGCAAAATGCATGTGAAAATGGAGGTTTTATGAATGGTTTTGGTGAAATGTTGATGGATTTGTCTTGGAAATGGTGTAGAATGCCTATGCAGACCTAAATAGGTGTGTTGGAAACAATTTCAAAGTTTGGAAAGCCCAATTTATGGTAGTGTTAGCTATTTTTAGCTACAACTCAAAACAGGTAGAGCTGAAGTGCATTCATCACAGGAAGGTACAAATTTTTTTTGCTTAAGTATTCATTACGTTCTAGAATTTGATTACTATTGAATTCCAAGTATTATTATACAAATATTTGTAAGAAAGGAACTCATTGATTTGCATAGTAATGTTGCTTTATTCATATTGTAAAAACCAAAGTCTCGCACAAGCCGCATGAGTAGCTTAATCTGATTTACACAATCAAATAATGAATACAAAAAGGAAATGTGCACAACAATACTTAATAGAATATAGGTGTAAGAGAGAAGGTGATTCATCATTTCCTAGAATGATGAATCGTTGTCACATTTGAAGTCTTCAGTTGTCACCTCTCTGTTGTCTCCAAATTGTTCAGCTTCAATCTCCATAGGTTTCCTACAAGATTGTTGAAAAGTGGTGTTAGAGAAATGAAGCATCAAGTCCTTCCTTATGCCTACATTACCAATAGAGATGTGGTACACATTCAATTAGGCATTCATCAGATGATTTGAACAAAATGAAAATAACATGATCAGGAGGCACAAAGTCCAATAGAAGCATATAACTTCAATTATTTTGCTAATACATTTGTTTAGTGTGCAGGTACAGGTATAATCATTATTTAAACCAACAAATATTGTTATGAGTGGTGCAAAATGTGGCTCCCACAAGGGTTGATCCCAACTCATCAACAATGAAAGAGAAGCATGTAAAAGCAGAGAAATCACAGTTATTGTGTTCATGGGTAAATAATGGCAGCATTATGATATTCTCTTAAATCATGCCTCAACGAATGCATGATGGTTTGATCATCAAACTCATAATCAAGGAAAGAAATCATATAGCTATAAAAACTATGCCATTAAATGCATAATAGTGCCCATTGTCATCAAGAGGACGGTAGTGTATAATATGTATAATGCCATTTCATTGTAGCTGATAAGATGCCAAAAACAACCACCATGCCTTAACAAGCAATCACTACATCATATTGATGAGATTATTATTCAAGGGGCAGCCATGTATTATCAAACTATAATAAACATAACAAGGGAGGAGCATTTATTCCATGTAAATTGTCTTGCTACAGAATATAGGTCTGCATATGGAAGATGGTGACCATCTAGAACAATGGTAGTGATAAAGAGTGCACTCATGCTAAGAAAGACACCATCATATGTAAATTTGCATCAGTCAAGTGAGCTTGTGGAGTGCATTATATTAAAAAAAATGATGTTTGCACAGGGAAATAAAATGTATTTACAACTATAGGGGTGGAATGACAAATAAACTTGCACAGAACAACAATACACAGTGAGTTTTCTCATATAGTACCATGATACTTTGCAATAGTGCCATCATGGAGGTCTTCTTATTAAGTTTTATAGGCATGTACCCCTACAAATATCATCACCAAGAAAACAACCCACATAGCTATCACCAAGACAATCTACATGAATGAAGCTACAGATGCATGCCACTTAAGCTGCAGGTATATCATGATAACAGTAAGCAGAATACTAAAATAGCAAGGTTAATTTCATGATACTATGATAATAAAAATAGAGAGTCTTCATTGGAAAATTCATTGTACATGCAAGAGCTAGATTTCATTGAATTAGGTGCCAATGTTTCAGATAAGACCATGAATGTGACAGAGGGTTCTTTTAACCCTCAAGGAAAAAGACCAAATGAAGCTACAACTTCTATATAATCAAGTAATCGAAACCCACACTCTCTGTCTGCAAAAAGGTACCCAGAAAACATACATAGGCGGCCTGTGAATAAGTGAATATCTTGTTTTCTTTTTTTATCACATTCAGAAAATAAATACAGAAATCATGAGAAGGTTCGAGCTAGGGTTCTTTTAATCATCAAGGATGTAAAGAACAAGTTTTGTTTTCTTTTACTTTTTATGAAGAGATAGAGTCGCAACCATGAATCAAGGGGAGAAACCAATAAAGCCATGCCATTCAGAGAAGCATGTACAATGAAATATACATTATATTATTTTCATTTTTAGAGAATGGGAATTGTATTTTATGGTTGAGCATGAACAAAGTATTCAATAAGCTTGAATTGAGTTGTTCTCATCAGAAAAGTAAGGGAAAAGGTAGAAGATTCATACTTACTAGGTTTGTAGATAAAAAATGCTCTCAAAACCCACATACAATTCTATGATGGTAGCTCCAGATCAATGAAATGGCTCGACACAATATAGTAGATGAAAACACATCAAAAATATGTTGTAGCCGCAGCTTAAAAGCCTGGGAAAAGCTTCCAAGATGTAGAAAAGTATGCAGATTCATATGGAGAGGAGCTTATTTTACCATATCTATAGAATCCTTCATGAAAAAATCCAATCTAGGTCGAGCTTCAAGCTAAAACCTTTCTTCTTTCATCGTAGCGCAGCTGAGCATTTTTCCTCCAAAGTCAAGTGCAAAGAGAAGTGATGATTATGGTTTGTGCTTTGCCCTATTATTTTCGCATTTTTTTTTTGTTTTGTCAAAACAAAACTCAAATCATAGTATGCATGGATATCATAATATGTGTGGTCAATAAACAACATATGGAGGTCACTTAACAAAGTCTAAACATAAACATCATGATCGAGGTCGATAGGTATTATGAATGGAGACCACTTCTCAATCAAGAAAATATTAGGTAAGCGCCCTTTGAAATCATGTGGTCAGTGTTTCTATCAATCAAATGATCACCACTCATTCAAAATGCTTGGTCAATAAACAATATGCATGGATGCCGACAATAATATGCATAGTGGTATTAAAAAATTATGGCGACCAATGCTTATTGCATAAAAAATTATGACAAGTATTGAAGTGGAGATTTAATGCATGCAATGAGGAGTGCTTCACTTCACTTTTACTAAAAATGCAAATCAAGATGCATAGATAACTTAAGTGCTTCCAAGGGCTTTAAATCATGAAAAGATGGGAGGAGTTAACGATGGATTTTTAGTTTGCTTCAGTCTTCGATGCCTTATCATCATGCACATTATAGAGATGGAGTTCTAATCATCATGGGCGGATTGATATAAATGAGATGGTTTTCACATGCTTGGGCCCACTTTTTGAGGGATTTTCGGTGTAGTTTGAGTGCTCTATAGTTCAATTATGAGTTGAACTTGAGTTTGGATCATCATACACTCATTTTTGCATGAGTTTGAGCCTTCTTTTCAAGGATTTTTTCTTTTTCTCGTGGATTACTTTGGAGATATCAATTTTTACACTAAGTTTCACTTTCAGTTTCATCTCCATGCCTTTCAAAGGATTTTTGTATAAAGTGTAATGACTTAGTCATTTTGCACTAGTTCTTGTTTTCTGCCTTTGCCTTCAGCAAAGAAGACTATCTTGTAACTTAGCATTTTAGATTTAATAGAGTTTTATAGCTTTACAGGTTATCGTTTTTGCAGATTTCTTTTCCTTCATGATATTAATGGAAATAGAGTTCACCTTTCCAATTTCAGGTGTTTTGTATTGTTTAAATAATTTGATGCATTTTTTATGAGTTTCATTTTCAAAACCTTCAAATTTTTGTCTTGTTTACCATGCATATACACAATTGCAGTTCTTCATAGGTCATTAATTGTGCTCAAAAGTTGTTTTCTTTTTCCTTTAATTTGTGAAAACTCAGTTTTCCTTAGTAGGAAAAGAATAGATGCAGCCTTTTAATGAATTATTCATGTGTTCAAAGTGTTCAAATTGGACTGTGTTAATATTTTTTCCTAAAGATATAAGTTGTGGATAATTCTTAGTCTGCAAGTTTACCATCATTTAGGTGCATCACCGAGGTTTTAATATTAGTTCATGCATTTAGTTCAATCCTTCTTACCCTTTTCTCAAAACAAATCATTCAAGTACCTAATTGATTATCATATAGGAACCAGCCTAGAATCTGGAGGTCTATCTTTGCTATAGGAATACCCACAGCCTGAAGATAGTTCCCATGTTTCAACAGACTACTGAATTTAGTCATTCATGCATCCGAGTGCAATCTAGTTCACAACAAGTAGATCTAGTAAAGTCCTAGTTTTATGCATGAAAAGGGAAGGTTTGTTGGGACAACACCCTAGAAGCCTTGTGTTGGTGTAATGATCAGTGAATTTGATTTTTTGAGTCACAATTAGTGACTTTCCAAGGGATTGTGTGATTACAAGAAGTTTAAAAGGTACTTTGTTTGGAAAAGTGGGGTAATTCTAGTAGCCTTTTAGTAGGTTAGTTTGTTGGTTCTCCATGATGGCACAAAGAAACTTATGGGGATCTTTTGTGAATCTTGTAGTAGGACTGTGGTAAGTCTCTAGTGATGATTTGTTGGCCTTTGTATGACCTTAGTAGTAGGATAACTTCATTTGTTGAATATTGAAGGCTACAAGCCTTTTGAGTGTGTTTTGAGAAACCAGGTGTTTTAGTGATCAAAGATTGGGTTCATTGTTTGAGAATTGATTAGTTGATGTTGAAAAGAGTTCCTCCACCTTGAATTGCATCAATAAGCCCTCTAACATAACAAACCCCAAAACCCTCTTCTTTCACAAGTTAGGCAAGGGTTTATTAAAACGTTACTCCAAACCTTCCCACAACCAACAAAAGCCTGAAACACCTTCAAAAAGGTTTGCACAAGCTTAAAAGTTCAAGAGATATCACTGCCCCCAAATATTTCTTCAAACCCTAGCACTAAACCACCATTTTCCACTAAAATGCACCATTTGACATCTAGGGCATCACCTAAAAACCCTATATTCACCTCCATTGCACACAAAACTTTTGCACACATGTTTTATAACCCTAACTAAGCCTTTCCATTGAGTTATAGAAGCATACAGTGGGTGAAAGGCTTAATATGACATTTTAATGCACTCAAAACCCTTAAAACAGGGTATACAGACCGACCCTCAATCATTGGCTTCTAAAATGCACAAAATCACTTGAAATCCAACCAAACCAAAACTAAAATGGAGTTAAGTGTACTTCCCACCGAATTCCATCAAAAAGAGAGCACAATCACCCTGGTACGGAACCGTACAGTTCAAGGAAACATCAGATCCCAAAGTGCAAAAGGGTAGCAATCTTTGACGGGGTATTACTCAGAAACCATGGCACTTACGAAATCTTCTGTCTAAACCTACCTACAAGATCACATTGGGCCCCTACAATAAACTCTCTCAATTTTTTTTATCTCTGAGTGTTTCCTCATTGCGTCCAAGCCACTTGATGGAAAAAGTGTCAACACAGTGCTGCAAAAGTTGCAAAGTGGTGCAACTTTCATTCCGCAAGTGTCTTGTGACCTCAAATAGACTGCCCAAACACATCCAAATAGGTATTTTACACTAGAAATGGTCCTATTTGCACCCCAAACACACCTGCGTGGAATTGCTCCGAAATATGTTCAACCGTGATTGATCCCTTTAAGGGTCCAAAGTGCAAAATGGCTGCAAACTTCAAAGATGTTGTTACCGAGCATCGTGGATGCTTAGAAACTTCTTTGTCCAATCCTATGGGATCACGCTAACTCTCTGCACAATAACCTCTCTATTTTCACTATCTCGTGAGGCATTTTCCCATGGTGGCAAATTTCACTTGGGAAAAATTTTTCAAATGCAAGTAGTTGAAAGTTGCAAAGTGGTGCAACTTTCGTTCTACGACTCGTGTGATCAAATAGATTGTTCCAACATGTCCGAATAGGTATGTTTACACTAGGCATAGTCCTCTTTTGCACCCAAACGCGCAGAATCGCTCTGATCTATGTTCAACCGAATTGATCCCTTAAGGATCCAAAGTGCAAAAGGGAAGCAATCTTTAACATCGGCTACTACTCAGAAAATAGCGATGCTTGGTGAACTCTCCTGGCTCTGTTTGGCGCGACACGCTAGCCCCTCTGCATAATAACCTCTCTCTCGGCTTTTGTTATTTTGAATTTTTTTTTTTTCCTGTGGTGTTTAGTTTTCACTCTGATGGAAAAAGCGGCCAAATGCAAGCAAGGTAAAGTTGCAACCTGGTGCAACTTTCGCTTTGTTGCACGGTGACCAAAAAATTGCTCCAATGTGTCCTCCGATAGGTACATTTTACACCAGGGCATGGTCCTCTTTGCACCCAAACACACAAAATTGGTTCGAGCTACTTCTTCAACCAAATTTTGATCCCCTTATGATGGCATGCAAAAACAATCAAAAAGAGAAACATAATGACAATGGTTGATTAGAATCCATTATTGTAGAATTGTTTTAGCTTTGATTAGAATCCATTCTTGTGGAACTCTATTAAGTTCCAAGCAACTTAGAAGTATATTTATGAAATATACCTCTGAACTTGCTCATACAAGGGTTTGAGTGTAATATGTTGAAATAGGCCATTCCACCTATTGTTTAGGTTGTGTCTCGGTGATATGGGCCTCATGTAAGTAGGATAGGGAGTAGGAATAATAAAATAGCATTGGTAAAGGTATTGGAAGGGATTACTAATGCTACCCCTGTTCAAAATTCAAAATTGAGGCTCCTTAAAAGCAAGGCTAGAAGAGGTGAAAAGAAGAAATTGTTTGAAAATACAGAATAGGTTGGAAATAGGGTGAGGTTGTGGATTTGATGTGTTCAAAAGGTCTGCAAGGATAGGGGAGGTCAAAAGTATGTTATGACGTGATGCCTTAGTTGGGAAAATAGGGGTTTTGAATGAAAAAGAGAGGTTTGAGGAAGTAAAAGTGGGTAAAGTCAGGGGGCACCATAATTTGGTGCTCAATTAAGTTTGTGCAGGCTGAATGAAGAGTGTTGGAAGAGGTTTTGAGGTTGTATGAGGTTTGGGTTTGAGTTTAGGTTTGGGGGTTCGATTCACCGGTTCGGCCAAAAAAATTTGGAGGGGGGTTCGGTTCGTCTTGGGTTCGTTGGTACAAAAAACATGTAAAAACAATATATATATATGTAGCCTAGAAGCATGAATTGGGATTATAATATCACATAACATCATATAAACAACAAAACCACCATAACCTTGAATGTCATTTAAAACATGCATGATAATTATTCATCGTTGAAACTTGAATTGTGGTAGCTTGATCTACAAAGTCTATTGATGCTAGAGTTCAATTTGTATGATTTTGAAAAAAGAAGCCAACTGAGTAGAGTTATCAGCATTCTTTAGAAATCATAAGAATTTTTTTAGTACACTAGCCATTTTGATGTCTTCTTGCAGTCTCAAACATTATTTTTTATCATTGTTACATTGGTCTTGAGAGTGGTAGCTTAATATAGCTCCACAATAAAAAATCTAGTTTACCCGTGCAGTGTAACAGTGGCATAGGCATATTTTTCTTTCAAAGAACCAAAGGGTGATTGCACAATTGAAGTGTATAAACACATATTTTTGTAATATCAAGGATAATTTTTGACACTTCCATGCATTGCTAATCTAAAAGGAAAAGTATTTTTCCTAATTTGTATGTAGCCATGCTTTTGACATTTTCAAAAAGAGCAAAACTTCCTGAATGATGCAAAGGCATGGCCAAGTAGTTCTAACTCTTCACATGAGAGAAGAGAAATGTTGGAGAGTACATCAAATCAGTGAGAACAAAAGTGTAATGTGTTTTAGTTTGTAGTATTCCTCTGTTTCTCTACAAATGTGTGATAAATTCTCAATTCAATGATGCAGAACAATTTTTGAAAAAAGAAAGTTGTCACAATCCACTTTCAATCTAGCAAACAAAAATGAAAGCTTAGCCTCTTGGAATGAAAATGCTTGTTTTCAATACAAATGAATAAGAATGAGGTAGTTAAGGTGTTTGAAGTGATTTAGAGGTCACTTTTAGGATTCTCTTGGGTGTGGGTCAAAGTCACACTCCATAAAGCATTAAAAAAATGTTCAAAAAAACACTTTTTGGATGCCTAGGCATGCAAAATATGTCTTGGTTCACCTGGGTTCTGTTTGGGTTATGCCCTGGTTCTCTTGGGTTCTACTTGGGCGAACCAGACCCAAAAATGAAGGACCCTGGTCGAACCCACATGCAAACCGAACCAGGACCCGCACCAGGAGCGAACTAGGACTAGAACTAGGGCTAAAATAGAAGAACCCAGTAACATAGATAATGTGTCAAGAAGTTGACTACTTCATCTAATCTGAATTTTAAGTTTTGCAAGAGTTGTGAAGATTATGTATCCTTTGCTTAATTGATTTGTTCCTGTTGTCAAACAGATTGCACCCGAATACTTGAATGGTTCAATTTAGCAATCTGTTGAAACATGGGAACTATCTTCAGACTGTGGGTATTCCTATGGAAAAGATAGACCTCTAGATTTTAGGCTAGTTCCTATATGATTCTCAAATTGATAACTGGGTAACTTGTGCTAGAAAAGGGATAGAAGGATTGTAATAAATGCATGTAAAACTGTAAATTGATGATGATACACCTAATTGATAAAGATTTGCAACTATGATTCACAATGAACTTCAGAAAACTATCCACACAAGTCAATTCGATAGTTTGACCACAAAAATGATTCTAAGGAAGGCTTGAATAAACCACTTTTGAAGGAAAATAGAGTTTTCTCAGCAAAAAAATATATTATTTTGTTACACAACCCTAGACCTGTGCTTTTCACTATTTTGAATGCATGCAAATATAAATGAGACAATAATTTTAAAGGTTTTGATATTAAACACAGTAAAACTTCATCAAATCATTCATAGAAACATCATAATGACAAGGAAAACTTTTGATTTCACTGAAATCGAAGGAATCTTTGCAAAATGACACAAATTGAACCTGTAAACCTACTGTTGTATTAATTTGAAATTTGAAAACTAAGTTACATGATATTTCTCTTTGCAGAATGAAAAGGCTGAAAAAACAAGAACTAGAGGAAAAAGACTAACTTTTTCCAATATATACAAAAGGCATGCACAAAGTAGCCAGTAATAGAACTAGAGGAGAACTAAAGTGAAAACATCTCCAATGTGAAATCCGAGTAGAAGAGAAAATCCTGATAAAAATAGCCCAAACTCATGCGAAAATGAGTGTATGATGATCCGAACTCAAGGTCAACTCATAACTGAACTATAGAGCAATCAGACTGAACTGAAAATCCCTAAGAATGTGGGCCAAAACATGCAAAATCCACCTCATAAAACTCTCCCACGAGGAAACATGAAAA
Source organism: Sequoia sempervirens (assembly GCA_007258455.2). Taxonomy (NCBI): domain Eukaryota; kingdom Viridiplantae; phylum Streptophyta; class Pinopsida; order Cupressales; family Cupressaceae; genus Sequoia; species Sequoia sempervirens. The sequence continues at coordinate 94,741,930 of VDFB02000003.1, forward strand.
TTCATGAAAGAAGGTCACATAACTAATGACAACTGCAAGAATAAGTGGCAAAACTATCCCTGATCCATGTACAACTCATGTCAAGTCATAACTCCATGCAAACTGTCACAAAAGCCTCTAAAAAGCTTCTCAAAAGGTGGCATTAAAAGAATAAAACTAAAAAGTCTCAAAAAGACTCAAGTCCTCTCCTTATGGCGAACATAAAATACCACTTCCATTTTAGTTCACTTCCACTTGAAAATGGTTTAATTCAACAACTATTAAAAACAATTAATAAAAATTGTTTTAATAATGTTAAATAAAAACAACAAATAAAAATATAAAAAGAGCTCCCATAAGAGATTTTCTTTAAGAAAATAAAATATATCACTCCTTATATCTCCCGGGTTCCATCCATATCATAATGCTTTAATAAATTTTTGATATGCCTTGGCATATAATCTTATCACCTCCATTTGCATTATTAAGTCGATGACTTAGCAAATCATGACCATAGGCAACGAAATGATTTTTTTTTTTTTTGAAAACATAAAGTCAAAAAAAATCAATCATTCGAAATAGGGTAAAACTCACAACCCTAAAATATCACTCATTTGTTTTCTTTATTTGCTTTGGAGAAGCCCTGCACCGCCATGGAAGGGTTTTCAGCTCGAATCTCCTCTTCACTGTGAATATTCTATTGTTCTTGTGGGGTTCAGTCTAGGATTTTATGGAAAGTTTTCATGCCTTCAATGCCTCTCATGCTACTGTAAGTTATTTTCTTGTTGGAAATACTGATATTTTCTTCCTTTCTTTGAAAAAGATCGACTCCCTAAGGCTGTGGCTGTACTGATGATTTCATTTGTATTTTCTCTTGTTCACACCTTCTTGTTGTATGTGCTTTGATCTACTTGTTGTAGGCACCATATTCAATTTACTAAAAATATCTCTCCATTTTTTTGTTTTACTTTACTTGCTCAAGCTCAAATATATCTTTATTTTCTACATTTGTGAGATAAAACAGATCCTTAGGTCATCATTTGAAGAATACAATTGGGTTTTATTTATTGCCTAAAAAGATAAGGCCACGGCTATATGATTTTTTTTTTGGGTTTCACTTGCTACAATATCAATGGTTATCTTTATTACTTTCTTTCACATCTATATATTACTCATGGTGACCTCCATTTACTTCATTGTCATTTTATCTACTTTGCAAAATACTATGGCTTTGGAACCCTAGGCCATCCAAATCTCAGGCCATGAATGCATATTGTATTCTTTTGGTTTTGCAATTCATGCCCTGTTTTCCATTTTACCTTATGTTGAGAATGCCAGATATAGGTATGATGCATTTAAGGTTATGGATGTTTTCATGCTTCACATTGTCTATAGGCTCACATTATGCATGGCTATCATAGGACTATATTGCGAATTAATTATTTTATTGAGACTTTGCATACTGATTGTCCCTCCAGTGGACCACACTTATGAGATCACTGCCCATGATTGAAAATACATAGTTCTGTCTTTGCATGGTTGTTGTTTATTTTGTTGGACTGTATTAAACATATAAGCATATTTCTCAGTTCTAAAACATTGCTCTAAACTGTACCTTCACTTGTTATTGTTCTTCAATGTATGATTCTTGGAAGAAGATGAAAAAATTTGTACCTTTTCTTTTTTAGATCACTACTTCTTCACATATCATCTAGGGAAGTCTTTAGAAATGATTGCATTTATGTCTTGTGACATATTTTGGGTATTCTCCAATGTATAGAAATGTTCTGTTGTGAATGGAACTCACACAACAGTGTTACTGTATTGGAACTTGAGAATGGTTTATTCTTGTTGTGCTTTGAGACTATTACATATTGATATGGCTCATTCTTGTTGTCCCCAATGCATTTGAACATTCAAAGTATGTTTGTACTCTTTCCCTAAGTCTCTTTTGATGATGTCTCTTGATGCCTCAATGTGATAATGCTCTTCATTGAATGTACAGTTTTTTCTCTTCAGTCTCTTATAGACTATGAATAAGTTTTTAAAAATTATCAGAAATAGATTAATGGCCTTTGACATTCTGTTTTATTCTTCAATGTAAAGGGGCTCCATACTTTATTGAAAAACAATGTGAACATAAAGTAGAGTTGAAACTGAGATAACAAATGCAGTTAATGCTTCTTCAACATATCTTTATTGTTCCTTTTGAATGATGAGTAAACATATGATTAGCTCAATTCTATTTCCATCATAATGAATTAAAGGTTGCTTGATCAACTGCTTATCCATGGAGAATGATGATTAATTTTATTCCATAATATTGTCCCATGTGTCACTACTTATGATCTAGGCTCAACCCTCATGGGAGCCACATTTCTCACCACTCATAACAATATCTGTTGTTGAAATGATCTTATTATACCTATATCTGCACATTTAAACAAACAAGTTAGCAAAATAATTGAAGTTGAAAGCTTCCATTGAACTTTGTGCTCCCTGAACATCTGCCTTTCCTTGACTTAATCATATAGTGAATGCCTAATTGGATGTATATTATATTTATGTTGGTAATATAGGCATGAGGAAGGATGTGACTCATCATTTCTCTAACACCATCTTTTAACAATCTCGCAGGAAACCATGGAGCTTGGAGTCGAAACAACCTGGAGGCACTTCAGACACAATAGCTTGAAGACAAAGTATAAACGATTCATCATTATAGGCAATGATGAATCGCTCCCCTTTCCATGTTTATATTATCTTCAGTTGTGTAGTATACAATTCTATTTTGTATTCATTATTTGATTATGAAAATCAAATTAATTTACTCCCATGGCTTGTGTGGGACTTTGGTGTTTACAATATGAATAAAGTAGCATTTCTATGAAATTTTAATGATTTCTTCTATTGCAAAACTTTTGCATAATCACATTGGAAATTCACAAGTAATCAAATTCTAGATTAGAATGAATACTTTGGTAGAAAAATTGTACCTTTCAATGAGAAATGCATTCAACTCTACCCATTTTGAGTTGTGAAGCAAAATAGGTAAATAATTCCAATCAAAAGATTTAAATATATTGGAATTTTTATGAATCATTTCATGGAATACCAATTGAAAATGTGTTTTTCTTTTAGATAAAGTTGTTTACATCAATTAATTAATTTATTCAAGACAAACCACATGTAAAGGACAACAATGATCAATGCTAGGTCTAACCAATTAATAATTATACATGTGAATAATTCAAGCATGTACGTGTGAATAAGGGAAGCACAAGTAGTCACAAACATGTAAGCCTTGAAGTATACAAATGAATACATAGTATACACAACTTCTATCACAAAGTATATGCACTAATACAAGGTATACGCATGAAAATGCGTAAGTCACAAAGTATACATTAGAACACACGTAAGTCACAAATTATACATGTAAGTTGTAAAGTATACACTTGAATACACGTAACTCATATCTATTGAACCATGAATTTATAATGCAAATATGGACACAATTGATAAAAAGATTTGTACTAACCAAATAGCCATGTACGCATACATCAATATATGTTGATATACGTATAAAATATAGGTACAAAATAGCCATATAGGTTTGCCAAGAATGCCATATAGCTTACAAGAATGCCATATAGTATAGAATGTCAAATATATCCAATACAAAATATGTACAAAAATGTTATGTAGGCATACAACAAAGGGCTGGTGGTAAATCAAAAATTCATTTTCTCCATGCCTCTAGAAATGAATTATTTCTATTTATTTGTCGATCCGATGGAGATAAGTCTGTCACTCATTTCTACTATGCTCAAGGAGTGCTCCTACTGCTCCTCCTAGTACTATTAAGTTCTTGGTGAAGTTTTAACTGTTACAATAAGAAGTGAAGACATTAATATATAGAAATTACATTATAAAAAATGATATATTTAACAAAATAATCACTTACCGTCATCTCACAATCACTCTCCATGAGGGAAATATTCGCACGCCCATGCCGAGGCGTGCTCAAGCCCTGTATAAACCATCCAAATAGAAATTAAACTATGAATCAATAATGGTTTGATTTTTCACTAGAACTAACATCTATAACAACAAATGTAAATTGAAATTTAGTAATTTGCCTCATACCTCCCCTGTCAAAGCCATCAAGGATTTTATAGCGGATGAAACACCGATATCCATTGCCCTTGTAACATTTGGAGGTTTTTCTGCCACCAACATCTGAAAATAAAATAATAAATTATTCAATCACAAAAACTAGCGATCCACTTCATGACTTATAATGTATGAGGTTGTATAGGTATTTTCATGATGTAATAAGGCTTAAATAGCCATTTTTGAGTTTGTAATGGTCTTTGGTAGTCATTTTAGGCATAAATTGTAAAGTTGCAGAATCTTAACAAAAGTTGTCAATCAATGTTGTAAAAATGCAAAAAGGTGACAAGCAAATGCAATTAGAAGCTGCTCCTAGACTTATTACTTATGCTATGTGAAGTAATTGCATCACTGTTTATGTTGAATTTCTAAACAACTATATTGTAGTTGAAATTTTGTCATCTATCAACATCTAGTTATTAGTTATGGAATGTGAAGTAATGCTTTGAGTTTTAATGATGTGCAATGCAACATAACCAACAATATGAATATAAACCACACAAATCTATTAAGTATAATTCATTATTTAAACTCTTGATTCTATCATCAAGGTAGGTTTGAGAACGATTCGCGACTGAGGTGTCTCTTTGAAACCTCCAATATTAGCCTCGCTCAACATCCAAAAATCACATATTAAAATACTCATTCGCGAAACAATGCTATTAACACGCACAAATTTATAATTGTTTACTAGTTACATATCCCACCAATAGGTGTACTACATAAATAAGTAGGTGGAGGGTTGGTGTATCCAGTCTCAACATTGTGACCCTGCAATTTTATTAAAATCATAAAACTAAATTAGTTAATCTTGCATTTCAAAATCAAAATTTAATAAATTAAATTCAATGAACATGCTAACTTTTACCTAGGTATCAATGCCATATGCCTCATGCAAAATGTTAGTTTCCCTCTCCAGCTCCATAGCTATAGATGGATCCCCGTGGTAGTAGCCTCCTCGAGTGTTGGTGGGGTCATATGAACAAGTCATCCCAATAAGATCACACACATGGGTTCAAGGCCATGACTCAAGACTCCCCCGGATGGTGCTGCAGGGTCAGGGCTAGTATGTTGGATGACACTATAGGTCGAAGTGTTGATTGCCTGCAATGTCTCTACATTGACACTCTCCTTCGCGACAAAAGGCATAACAACATGCTCATGAGGCGGCCTAGTGAGACTCGTCTCCCTTGCTACGTAGGATCCAGCTATGCACCGGGTCTATCCTGAGCCGACCCCCCACCTCTCCCCTGAAAGTCCCTCATATCAAAATAATTTGGGATTTTGTTCAATATAAACTCATTGTATAGTTTCCTATGGAAATACTAGGGGACTTCACAATTGTTGCATGGTGGATAATCAAAAACCAAGTACCACCTATCATAAAAATAGTTCCTAATCTATTGGTGGTGGCACAATGAATAGGAAACCTCTTCGCATTAAGGGTAAGATTTTGATTTGTGTGTGGGTCAGTGAATAATGAGCACAAATCACCTTTTGTAATTTTTAAATCCTTTACATCTTTATATGATAGTTTATCCGCATAATAGGCCCTAACCGCCTGCCTCCTATCTTGCCATCCAGTTATTTGATTGCTAATTGAATATACATTTTTTAACATATCTTTCAATCAACTTGCTAGGGTCATTCTTTCAGCAGTTGAACCATTTGGATCACTCAACCTACTGATTAAATCCTCAATTTATTTTTTGTTGTTCTCAATTTCACTCATTAAATTTTGTTGAGTGCTAGGAGGGTGTTGAATGAATGGTGGAGGAGGTTGTTGTCGAGGTTGATTTTGTTATTGAGGTTGATTTTCTTGTTGAGGATTTTGTTCTTGAGGATTTGGTTGCTCTTCTTGTTGAGGATTTTGAGGGTTTGCAAGTTCATTTGAATCTCCTACAAATTCAAAAAAATAAATATCAAATACAATCTAAAACTAACAAATTCAAAACAAAAAGCAAACAATCCTTACCTCTCACAACTCCTCCTCATAGCGCCATCCTTGCAATGAAATAGCAATTTTTGATGAATATTTTTGTTGAATACCTCCTCCTAGAACGCGAGCACGAAAAATGAGGGTTTTGACACAACAAAAAAAATAGTTGAAATGCAAGAATGAATGTGTTTCACTTTTTTTTGTTTTTAACTTGTCATAACGCAAGCGCATTATAACGCGCTCGTGTTATAGGCTCGTTGTGGCTGAGCCTCAGGCTCGGGACACCAAGCCATGATGCGAGCGCGTTATAACGCACACGAGTGATGACTTTTCAAAACTTTTTAAAAAAGTGTCCACAAATTTGTTAGCCAACTCCATGCACCCGCCCGCATCCTCTTTAGATATCTTGGTGGGAATTAGTTTTTTGATTGTTTCCCTGGCATTGATACATTCCTCCTTATTACCTTCATATTGGAAAAGTTCTCTGTAGAAAAGGAAAAAGTGGTGTGTAATCTCTTCTTGGTTAGACACAACAATTCCATTGTGAAAGATTTAGTCAATTTGTTATTTCTTGCCCTTTTCTTTGATATATTTGAAGAAAATTTTGAGCCTTTATCACCACAACTTAGCCAATTAAGTTTGACCTTGATTTTAAGGCCCTATACTTTGTTGGTTTGCAAGATTCTCAAGGAGCTTTTGGCTCTATTTAGCTCCTCATAAAGTCTTTCATTTTGAGGGTCTTCTTGTATTTTGGTTTCAACCTCTAGTAGTTCCTCCTGGAGGAGTTTTTCCTCTCTTCTTGAGTCCATTGCCCTTTTATTACCAATGGTCTGGAACATAAGTTTCCAACCATTTACATTTTGGTTCCATCTTTTAATTGGGCTAAGTCCCCTAAGCAACCATTTGTTAATTTCTCTT
>VDFB02000003.1:94749041-94775418 GCA_007258455.2 Sequoia sempervirens
GGGTGAGGTTGTGGAGTTTGATGTGTTCAAAAGGTCTGCAAGGATAGGGGAGGTCAAAAGTATGTTATGACGTGATGCCTTAGTTGGGAAAATAGGGGTTTTGAATGAAAAAGAGAGGTTTGAGGAAGTAAAAGTGGGTAAAGTCAGGGGGCACCATAATTTGGTGCTCAATTAAGTTTGTGCAGGCTGAATGAAGAGTGTTGGAAGAGGTTTTGAGGTTGTATGAGGTTTGGGTTTGAGTTTAGGTTTGGGGGTTCGATTCACCGGTTCGGCCAAAAAAATTTGGAGGGGGGTTCGGTTCGTCTTGGGTTCGTTGGTACAAAAAACATGTAAAAACAATATATATATATGTAGCCTAGAAGCATGAATTGGGATTATAATATCACATAACATCATATAAACAACAAAACCACCATAACCTTGAATGTCATTTAAAACATGCATGATAATTATTCATCGTTGAAACTTGAATTGTGGTAGCTTGATCTACAAAGTCTATTGATGCTAGAGTTCAATTTGTATGATTTTGAAAAAAGAAGCCAACTGAGTAGAGTTATCAGCATTCTTTAGAAATCATAAGAATTTTTTTAGTACACTAGCCATTTTGATGTCTTCTTGCAGTCTCAAACATTATTTTTTATCATTGTTACATTGGTCTTGAGAGTGGTAGCTTAATATAGCTCCACAATAAAAAATCTAGTTTACCCGTGCAGTGTAACAGTGGCATAGGCATATTTTTCTTTCAAAGAACCAAAGGGTGATTGCACAATTGAAGTGTATAAACACATATTTTTGTAATATCAAGGATAATTTTTGACACTTCCATGCATTGCTAATCTAAAAGGAAAAGTATTTTTCCTAATTTGTATGTAGCCATGCTTTTGACATTTTCAAAAAGAGCAAAACTTCCTGAATGATGCAAAGGCATGGCCAAGTAGTTCTAACTCTTCACATGAGAGAAGAGAAATGTTGGAGAGTACATCAAATCAGTGAGAACAAAAGTGTAATGTGTTTTAGTTTGTAGTATTCCTCTGTTTCTCTACAAATGTGTGATAAATTCTCAATTCAATGATGCAGAACAATTTTTGAAAAAAGAAAGTTGTCACAATCCACTTTCAATCTAGCAAACAAAAATGAAAGCTTAGCCTCTTGGAATGAAAATGCTTGTTTTCAATACAAATGAATAAGAATGAGGTAGTTAAGGTGTTTGAAGTGATTTAGAGGTCACTTTTAGGATTCTCTTGGGTGTGGGTCAAAGTCACACTCCATAAAGCATTAAAAAAATGTTCAAAAAAACACTTTTTGGATGCCTAGGCATGCAAAATATGTCTTGGTTCACCTGGGTTCTGTTTGGGTTATGCCCTGGTTCTCTTGGGTTCTACTTGGGCGAACCAGACCCAAAAATGAAGGACCCTGGTCGAACCCACATGCAAACCGAACCAGGACCCGCACCAGGAGCGAACTAGGACTAGAACTAGGGCTAAAATAGAAGAACCCAGTAACATAGATAATGTGTCAAGAAGTTGACTACTTCATCTAATCTGAATTTTAAGTTTTGCAAGAGTTGTGAAGATTATGTATCCTTTGCTTAATTGATTTGTTCCTGTTGTCAAACAGATTGCACCCGAATACTTGAATGGTTCAATTTAGCAATCTGTTGAAACATGGGAACTATCTTCAGACTGTGGGTATTCCTATGGAAAAGATAGACCTCTAGATTTTAGGCTAGTTCCTATATGATTCTCAAATTGATAACTGGGTAACTTGTGCTAGAAAAGGGATAGAAGGATTGTAATAAATGCATGTAAAACTGTAAATTGATGATGATACACCTAATTGATAAAGATTTGCAACTATGATTCACAATGAACTTCAGAAAACTATCCACACAAGTCAATTCGATAGTTTGACCACAAAAATGATTCTAAGGAAGGCTTGAATAAACCACTTTTGAAGGAAAATAGAGTTTTCTCAGCAAAAAAATATATTATTTTGTTACACAACCCTAGACCTGTGCTTTTCACTATTTTGAATGCATGCAAATATAAATGAGACAATAATTTTAAAGGTTTTGATATTAAACACAGTAAAACTTCATCAAATCATTCATAGAAACATCATAATGACAAGGAAAACTTTTGATTTCACTGAAATCGAAGGAATCTTTGCAAAATGACACAAATTGAACCTGTAAACCTACTGTTGTATTAATTTGAAATTTGAAAACTAAGTTACATGATATTTCTCTTTGCAGAATGAAAAGGCTGAAAAAACAAGAACTAGAGGAAAAAGACTAACTTTTTCCAATATATACAAAAGGCATGCACAAAGTAGCCAGTAATAGAACTAGAGGAGAACTAAAGTGAAAACATCTCCAATGTGAAATCCGAGTAGAAGAGAAAATCCTGATAAAAATAGCCCAAACTCATGCGAAAATGAGTGTATGATGATCCGAACTCAAGGTCAACTCATAACTGAACTATAGAGCAATCAGACTGAACTGAAAATCCCTAAGAATGTGGGCCAAAACATGCAAAATCCACCTCATAAAACTCTCCCACGAGGAAACATGAAAATTCATGAAAGAAGGTCACATAACTAATGACAACTGCAAGAATAAGTGGCAAAACTATCCCTGATCCATGTACAACTCATGTCAAGTCATAACTCCATGCAAACTGTCACAAAAGCCTCTAAAAAGCTTCTCAAAAGGTGGCATTAAAAGAATAAAACTAAAAAGTCTCAAAAAGACTCAAGTCCTCTCCTTATGGCGAACATAAAATACCACTTCCATTTTAGTTCACTTCCACTTGAAAATGGTTTAATTCAACAACTATTAAAAACAATTAATAAAAATTGTTTTAATAATGTTAAATAAAAACAACAAATAAAAATATAAAAAGAGCTCCCATAAGAGATTTTCTTTAAGAAAATAAAATATATCACTCCTTATATCTCCCGGGTTCCATCCATATCATAATGCTTTAATAAATTTTTGATATGCCTTGGCATATAATCTTATCACCTCCATTTGCATTATTAAGTCGATGACTTAGCAAATCATGACCATAGGCAACGAAATGATTTTTTTTTTTTTTGAAAACATAAAGTCAAAAAAAATCAATCATTCGAAATAGGGTAAAACTCACAACCCTAAAATATCACTCATTTGTTTTCTTTATTTGCTTTGGAGAAGCCCTGCACCGCCATGGAAGGGTTTTCAGCTCGAATCTCCTCTTCACTGTGAATATTCTATTGTTCTTGTGGGGTTCAGTCTAGGATTTTATGGAAAGTTTTCATGCCTTCAATGCCTCTCATGCTACTGTAAGTTATTTTCTTGTTGGAAATACTGATATTTTCTTCCTTTCTTTGAAAAAGATCGACTCCCTAAGGCTGTGGCTGTACTGATGATTTCATTTGTATTTTCTCTTGTTCACACCTTCTTGTTGTATGTGCTTTGATCTACTTGTTGTAGGCACCATATTCAATTTACTAAAAATATCTCTCCATTTTTTTGTTTTACTTTACTTGCTCAAGCTCAAATATATCTTTATTTTCTACATTTGTGAGATAAAACAGATCCTTAGGTCATCATTTGAAGAATACAATTGGGTTTTATTTATTGCCTAAAAAGATAAGGCCACGGCTATATGATTTTTTTTTTGGGTTTCACTTGCTACAATATCAATGGTTATCTTTATTACTTTCTTTCACATCTATATATTACTCATGGTGACCTCCATTTACTTCATTGTCATTTTATCTACTTTGCAAAATACTATGGCTTTGGAACCCTAGGCCATCCAAATCTCAGGCCATGAATGCATATTGTATTCTTTTGGTTTTGCAATTCATGCCCTGTTTTCCATTTTACCTTATGTTGAGAATGCCAGATATAGGTATGATGCATTTAAGGTTATGGATGTTTTCATGCTTCACATTGTCTATAGGCTCACATTATGCATGGCTATCATAGGACTATATTGCGAATTAATTATTTTATTGAGACTTTGCATACTGATTGTCCCTCCAGTGGACCACACTTATGAGATCACTGCCCATGATTGAAAATACATAGTTCTGTCTTTGCATGGTTGTTGTTTATTTTGTTGGACTGTATTAAACATATAAGCATATTTCTCAGTTCTAAAACATTGCTCTAAACTGTACCTTCACTTGTTATTGTTCTTCAATGTATGATTCTTGGAAGAAGATGAAAAAATTTGTACCTTTTCTTTTTTAGATCACTACTTCTTCACATATCATCTAGGGAAGTCTTTAGAAATGATTGCATTTATGTCTTGTGACATATTTTGGGTATTCTCCAATGTATAGAAATGTTCTGTTGTGAATGGAACTCACACAACAGTGTTACTGTATTGGAACTTGAGAATGGTTTATTCTTGTTGTGCTTTGAGACTATTACATATTGATATGGCTCATTCTTGTTGTCCCCAATGCATTTGAACATTCAAAGTATGTTTGTACTCTTTCCCTAAGTCTCTTTTGATGATGTCTCTTGATGCCTCAATGTGATAATGCTCTTCATTGAATGTACAGTTTTTTCTCTTCAGTCTCTTATAGACTATGAATAAGTTTTTAAAAATTATCAGAAATAGATTAATGGCCTTTGACATTCTGTTTTATTCTTCAATGTAAAGGGGCTCCATACTTTATTGAAAAACAATGTGAACATAAAGTAGAGTTGAAACTGAGATAACAAATGCAGTTAATGCTTCTTCAACATATCTTTATTGTTCCTTTTGAATGATGAGTAAACATATGATTAGCTCAATTCTATTTCCATCATAATGAATTAAAGGTTGCTTGATCAACTGCTTATCCATGGAGAATGATGATTAATTTTATTCCATAATATTGTCCCATGTGTCACTACTTATGATCTAGGCTCAACCCTCATGGGAGCCACATTTCTCACCACTCATAACAATATCTGTTGTTGAAATGATCTTATTATACCTATATCTGCACATTTAAACAAACAAGTTAGCAAAATAATTGAAGTTGAAAGCTTCCATTGAACTTTGTGCTCCCTGAACATCTGCCTTTCCTTGACTTAATCATATAGTGAATGCCTAATTGGATGTATATTATATTTATGTTGGTAATATAGGCATGAGGAAGGATGTGACTCATCATTTCTCTAACACCATCTTTTAACAATCTCGCAGGAAACCATGGAGCTTGGAGTCGAAACAATCTAGAGGCACTTCAGACACAACAGCTTGAAGACAAAGTATAAACAATTCATCATTACAGGCAATGATGAATCGCTCCCCTTTCCATGTTTATATTATCTTCAGTTGTATAGTATACAATTCTATTTTGTATTCATTATTTGATTATGAAAATCAAATTAATTTACTCCCATGGCTTGTGTGGGACTTTGGTGTTTACAATATGAATAAAGTAGCATTTCTATGAAATTTTAATGATTTCTTCTATTGCAAAACTTTTGCATAATCACATTGGAAATTCACAAGCAGTGGGAGGAGATCTGACCACCTGTCTATTTCTTTGAGATGAGAAACACATCTCAAGCAGTGGGAGGAGGCACTGACCACGTGCCTGTTGAAGAATGAGCCAGCGACTTATAGGTAGTGGCTTGGTTAAGGGGACCCACCGGAACCATAGCGAGAGCGAGTCTTGATAGGGCAATTGAATTTTCATTGCTTATGGACCCGAACCTGGGTGATCTATCCATGACCAGGATGAAGCTTAGGTGAAGCTAAGTAGAGGTCCGAACCGACTGATGTTGAAAAATCAGCAGATGAGTTGTGGTTAGGGGTGAAATGCCACTCGAACCCAAAGCTAGCTGGTTCTCCCTGAAATGCGTTGAGGCGCAGCGGTTGACTGGATCTTCTAGGGGTAAAGCACTGTTTCAGTGCGGGCTGCGTGAGCGGTACCAAATGGAGACAAACTCTGAATACTAGAGATAAATAAGGGTCAGCCAATGAGACGATGGGGGATAAGCTTCATCGTCGAGAGGGAAACAGCCCAGATCACCAGCTAAGGCCCCTAAATGACCGCTGAGTGATGAAGGAGGTAGGAGTGCAAAGACAGCCAGGAGGTTTGCCTAGAAGCAGCGATCCTTGAAAGAGTGCGTAATAGCTTACTGCTCGAGCGCTGTTGCACCGAAGATGATCGAGACTAAGCGATCTGCCGAAGCTATGGGATGTAATAAAAGATACATCAGTAGGGGAGCGTTCCGCCTCAGAGGGAAGTTTCTGCGTGAGCAGATGTGGAGAAAGCAGAAGCGAGAATGTCGGCTTGAGTAATGCAAACATTGGTGAGAATCCAATGCCCCGAAAACCTAAGGATTCCTTCGCAAGGTTCATCCACGGAGGGTGAGTTAGGGCCTAAGATCAGGCCGAAAGGCATAGTTGATGGACAACAGGTTAATATTCCTGTACTACCCTTTGTTGGTCCCGAGGGACGGAGTAGGCTAAGTTAGCCCCGAATATGGTTCTGCGGTGCAAGGTCAGAAGGTGATCCCAAAAAAGCGCGGTCAGAACGGGGTAGAGAAAATGCCTCGAGCCAATGTCTAAGGAGTCCAGCGTGGAAACACGCTGGGTAACCCACGTCATACTCCCAGGAAAAGCTCGAACGACCTTCAACAAACGGGTACCTGTACCTAAAACCGACACAGGTAGGTAGGTAAAATCTTGTTTTTTTTTATAGATTTAATGGGCCTCAATATTGATCGGTAGCAGATATAAAGTCATCGTCATCATTTCGTTTGACGGGATGTCTATATATTATACGTCCTTTGCTTAAATCGTAAACAGATAATTCAACTCTCACTCTATCTCCCGGTACTACTCGTATTGTTCGATATCTCATTTTACCTGATACAACCGTTAAAACCTCGAAATCGTTATCTAGGTGGACTAAAAACATACCATTAGGATATGCTGTGGTAACTACGCCGTCAACAACGACAAAATTCTTTTTGGTACCCATTTTGAACTAGACTCCTATTTTTTTGCAGTGATTATTTTTTGCAGTGATTATTTTTTTGCAGTGATTATTTTTTTGCAGTGATTTCAATTTGAAAAGTAGGGATAGTTATTAACTATTACATTGATTTCTAAAAGAGGAAAAAAATTTCATTATGTTTAAATAAAAGACATTTAACATAACAAAAAATAAAGAATTTGTTTCTTTTTTTTTATAAATTGAATATTTATTAAATAGCTTTTTTTTGTCAGCCAAATTGCTGACACTGAATAATATTCAGTATTCATGAATATCATGAAGAAACTCTTTTGTCAATATTATTTTGGCGGCATTCCAATATTGGAGGCAAAAATACAAGGCTCTTCAGCTATTTACTTTTTGTTTTGGAGTTACCATAAAATACATAATAATTCCCCTCCTATTTTTTTTTGTCGGGCTTCTCGATCAGTCATTATTCCTTGCGAAGTAGAAAGGATTGCAATTCCCATTCCACCTAAAACTTTAGGAATCTCTCGAGCATTAGAATAGATTCTCAGACCAGGTTTGCTAATGCGCTTTGAAGCGGTTATATATCTCTTTTGCGTCCTTCCCCTAGATTTTGAAGTTAAAACAAAAAAAGATTTTTTACCTTCTCGATGTTCCCTAACATGTTCTATAAAACCTTCTCGTAGAAGAATCCTTGTGATGTTCTCGGTAATAGTAGTAGCTGCCACTCGAACTGTTTTTTTTTTTTACCATGTCAGCATTTCTTATATAAGTCATTAGATTAGCAATAGTATCGTTACCCATGATGAACTAATTCTACATCAAGTAATCAAATTCTGGATTAGAATGAATACTTTAGTAGAAAAATTGTACCTTTCAATGAGAAATGCAATTCAACTCTGCCTATTTTGAGTTGTAGCTAAAAAATAGGTAACAATTCCAATCAAAGGATTAAATATATTGGAATGTTTTTATGAATCATTTCATGGAATACCAATTGAAAATGTGTTTTTTGCTATTAGATAAAGTTGTTTAGCATAAATTAATTAATTTATTCAAGACAAACCATGAAGGACAACAATGATCAATGCTAGGGCTAACCAATTAATAAGTATACACGTGACTAAGTCAATCATGTACATGTGAATAAGGGAAGCACAAGTAGTCACAAACACGTAAGCCTTGAAGTATACACACGAATACATAGTATACACAACTTAATACAAAGTATATGCATGAATACAAGGTATACACATGAAAACGCGTAAGTTGCAAAGTATACATTGGAACACATGTAAGTCACAAATTATACACGTAAGTTGTAAAGTATACACTTGAATACACATAACTCATATCTATTGAACCATGAATTTATAATGCATATATGGACACCATCGATAAAAAAGATTTGTACTAACCAAATATCCATGTACGCATACATCGATTTATATGTCGATATAAGCATAAAATATAGGTACAAAATAGCCATATAGGCTTACGAGAATTCCATATAGGCATACAATGTTGAATATATCCAATACAAAATATGTACAAAAATGCCATGTAGGCATACAACAAAGGGCTATGGAATCAAAATTCATTTCTCTCCATGCTCTAGAAATAAATTATTTCCCTTTGCTTGTTGATCCGATGGCGATAAGTTCGTCACTCGTTTGTGTTGTGCTCGAGGAGTGCTCCTGCTCCTCCTACTGTTAAGTTCTTGGTGAAGTTTTAACTATTACAATAAGAAGTAAAGACATTAATATATAGAAATTACATTATAAAAAAATGATATATTTAATAAAATAATCACTTACCGTCATCTCACGATCACTCTCCATGAGGGAAATATTTGCACGCCCATGTTGAGGCGTAATCAAGCCCTGTATAAACCATCCAAATAGAAATTAAAGTACGAATCAATAATGGCTTGATTTTTCACTAGAACTAACATCTATAACAACGAATGTAAATTGAAATTTAGTAATTTGCCTCATACCTCCCTTGTCAAAGCCATCAAGGATTGTATAGCAGATGAAACACTGATATCCATTTCCCTCGTAACATTTGGAGGTGTTTCTGCCACCAACATCTGAAAATAAAACAAAAAATTATTATTCAATCACAAAAACTACAATAGCGATCCACGTCATGACCTATAATGTATGAGGTTGTATAGGTATTTTCATGATGTAATAAGGCTTAAATAGCCATTTTTGAGTTTGTAATGGTCTTTGGTAGTCATTTTAGGCATAAATTGTAAAGTTGTAGAATCTTAACAAAAGTTGTCAATCAATGTTGTAAAGATGCAAAAAGGTGACAAGCAAATGCAATTGGAAGCTACTCCTAGACTTATTACTTATGCTATGTGAAGCAATTACATCACTGCTTATGTTGACTTTCTAAACAACTATATTGTAGTTGAAATTTTGTCATCTATCAACATCTAGTTATTAGTTATGGAATGTGAAGTAATGCTTTGAGTTTGAATGATGTGCAATGCAATGTAATCAACGATATGAATATAAACTACACAAATATATTAAATACAATTCATTAGTTAAACTCTTTATTCTATTACCTACGTGTAGGTTTGAGTAAATCCACTGGCACTGGGAAGTGTTCCCTCGAAACCTCCAATATTAGCCTGTTCAACATCCAAAATCACATATTAAAATACCATTTGTAAAACAATGCTATTAACATGTAATAAATTTATAATCATTTACTAGTTAAATACCCACTGGTAGGTGTACTGCAGAAATAAGTAGGTGGAGGGTTGGTGTATCCAGTCTCAACACTATGACCCTACAATTTTATTAAAATCATAAAACTAAATTAGTTAATCATGCATTTCAAAATCAAAATTTAATAAATTAAATTCAATGAACATGCTAACTTTTACCTGAGTATCAATTCCATATGCCTCATGCAAAATGTTGGATACCCTCTCCATCTCCATAGCTACAAACGGATCCTATGTAGTAGCCTCCTGAGTGTCGGTGGGGTCATATGAACAAGTCGCCCTGCAAGATTGACACACATGGGTTTGAAGGCCACGACTCAAAGACTCCCCTAGATGGTGCTATAGAATAGGGATAGTATGTTGGATGATACTCTGGGTCAAAGTGTTGATCGCCTGCAATGTCTCTATGTCGGCACTCTCCTTCGTGATGAAAGGCATAACAACGTGCTCATGAGGCGGCCTAGTGAGAGCTCATCTCCCTTGCCGCGTAGGATCTAGCTATGCACCGGGTCTATCCTGAGCCGACCCCCCACCTCTCCCCTGGAAGTCCCTCATATCAAAATAATTTGGGATTTTGTTCAATATAAACTCACTGTATAGTTTCCTATGGAAATACTGGGGGACTTCACAATTGTTTCACTGTGGATAATCAAAAACCAAGTACCACCTATCATAAAAATAATTCCTAATCTATTGGTGGTGGCACAATGAATAGGAAACCTCTTCGCATTGAGGGTAAGATTTTGATTTGTGTGTGGGTCAGTGAATAATGAGCACAAATCACCTTTTGTAATTTTTAAATCCTTTACATATTTATATAATAGTTTATCTGTGTAATAGGCCCTAACCTTCTGCCTCCTATCTTGCCATCCAGTTATTTGATTGCTAATTGAATCTACATTTTTGAACATATCTTTCAATGAACTTGCTAGGGTCATTCTTTCCGTGGTTGAACTATTTGGATCACTCAACCTACTAATTAAATCCTCAATTTGTTTTTTGTTGTTCTCAATTTCACTCATTAAATTTTGTTGAGTGCCAAGAGGGTGTTGAGTGAATGGTGGAGGAGGTTGTTGTTAAGGTTGATTTTGTTATTGAGGTTGATTTTCTTGTTGAGGATTTTGTTCTTGAGGATTTGGTTGCTCTTCTTGTTGAGGATTTTGAGGGTTTGCAAGTTCATTTGAATCTCCTACAAATTCAAAAAAATAAATATCAAATACAATCTAAAACTAACAAATTCAAAACAAAAAGCAAACAATCCTTACCTCTCACAACTCCTCCTCATAGCGCCATCCTTGCAATGAAATAGCAATTTTTGATGAATATTTTTGTTGAATACCTCCTCCTAGAACGCGAGCACGAAAAATGAGGGTTTTGACACAACAAAAAAAATAGTTGAAATGCAAGAATGAATGTGTTTCACTTTTTTTTGTTTTTAACTTGTCATAACGCAAGCGCATTATAACGCGCTCGTGTTATAGGCTCGTTGTGGCTGAGCCTCAGGCTCGGGACACCAAGCCATGATGCGAGCGCGTTATAACGCACACGAGTGATGACTTTTCAAAACTTTTTAAAAAAGTGTCCACAAATTTGTTAGCCAACTCCATGCACCCGCCCGCATCCTCTTTAGATATCTTGGTGGGAATTAGTTTTTTGATTGTTTCCCTGGCATTGATACATTCCTCCTTATTACCTTCATATTGGAAAAGTTCTCTGTAGAAAAGGAAAAAGTGGTGTGTAATCTCTTCTTGGTTAGACACAACAATTCCATTGTGAAAGATTTAGTCAATTTGTTATTTCTTGCCCTTTTCTTTGATATATTTGAAGAAAATTTTGAGCCTTTATCACCACAACTTAGCCAATTAAGTTTGACCTTGATTTTAAGGCCCTATACTTTGTTGGTTTGCAAGATTCTCAAGGAGCTTTTGGCTCTATTTAGCTCCTCATAAAGTCTTTCATTTTGAGGGTCTTCTTGTATTTTGGTTTCAACCTCTAGTAGTTCCTCCTGGAGGAGTTTTTCCTCTCTTCTTGAGTCCATTGCCCTTTTATTACCAATGGTCTGGAACATAAGTTTCCAACCATTTACATTTTGGTTCCATCTTTTAATTGGGCTAAGTCCCCTAAGCAACCATTTGTTAATTTCTCTTAGGGTAGAAATGGCAGCTTTGTAGTTCTCATCATTTAATAGTTTGGTGTTGAGGATGAAGTTCTCCTTTTCCTTGAAGAATTTCCTCCCCACATTATTTAAGACTGTGTTGGCCTTAATAGTTGTAGTGTAGAAAATTATACTCCTTTCTAAGTGAAAGTACAATTTCACACTTAGTTTGGACCTATTTTAGTGACCTTGCATTTATGCATTTTTAAACCTCATTAATGGGCCCCTAGCACCCTTTATTATGCATCCCAAGGCCTATTTTGATTATTTCTCGCATTGAATAAATGCTATTAATTAATGCCCCGAAATAACTTAGATCTTGAACTTTTAGATCAAGACCCATTCACCCATGGGCGAATGGGTCCCCTTTAGGTTCATAAACTCAATTTAAAATATGTTTTTGGTGGCATTTCAAGGTCCTAAATTTAAATTCTAAGTGTCGGCTTTCAAGATTTAATAAACGGGAAATTAGAAAGGAAGCCTATAAAGCTAAGTCTTTCAATCATTTTTCACTAGACAAGAGAGAGATTCACATGAGATCACACGGATTTACACTCAAGCGCAAGGAGAATTCAATCAAGTATTCAAAGTTGAAGTCTTGGAGCAACATTCTATTTGTTTTTGTAGGTCTTCAAGCTCATTTTTCCAACAAGATCAAGCATTGCCAAAGATTAACGATAGATGCCCATGGAGGATCATGATGGATTCTAGGTTTTGGGAGATGCACCAAGCCATTCAATCAAGCCTAATTACTTGTTTACTAAGTGATTCAATCTTCTATTATCATTATACTTTCTGCCTAAAGGAAGGTATATTCAAATTTGTGATTATTAGGGTGATTTAACATCTGCCAAAGTAGGTTTTCATCATTATTCATTGTTTCATTTAGGGATCCTCTTCTAACACATTTGAATAGGGTTTATTTACATTCTAGCTCTTATTAATCTTAGAGACACTTAAGATTAGGGCTTTCACACACTTCTTATGTTTCAGATATGTACTTTTTATCAAGGTTTAATTACCAAACTTGGGGTTTGACTGAGGCAAACCCCCATCCACCACCAAACAACAATTTTTGTTTTGCATATTTATCACAGGTAAAAATCAGAGAGCGAAGTTTCAGAAGTGCAGGAAGGAAGTGCAAATATAGGACCCAGATCTCAGTTTTTGATTTTCTAGAAAAGGATACCTAGACCCATTCTCCCATGGGCGAATGAGTCCCAAGACAACTTCTCAAAGCAGTATTTTGTGACAAGTGCACAATATTTTTCCTAACCAAATATGTTAGAAGTTTTGTTGTTTCTCTTAGTTTTATGCTTAATCTACAAGATCCAAGTGTTAGCTTGCATTTTTTAGTTGATTTACTATTTTTAGTTTTTCTCCCAAATGTGTTGGTTTGAACTTTACCCTCGTCCTCAAGGCATAAGGAAATTTAAAGATTCTCACATTGAGTTAATTCACCTAAGGGTTGTGAGTCAATTCTTTGTGAGGATCTCATTTCTTAATGAAAGTAGGAAGAGAGGGTCTCTTCTCACCCTCTTGAATTACCTTTCCATTTTGGGAAACCCTATTTTTCTATGTTTCAATAGAATGGTGATCTGAGGGTGTGTAGGGATATACCACAGCTTTGTTGCCATCCTAGAAGGGTTCAAAGGTGAAGAAGTCTCTATTAACATAGAACCTATCAATTTTGTAGATCACTTTGCCCCCTTTTTGGGCATTACACCATGTGTACCAAATGGAATTATTCACTGCTTTCATTCCCTCCAAGGGATCAAAGAGGTTAATTTTGGCTTTCAACCTCATATAGAAGTGTTTTTCACGACCTTTCCATTCCATATTAAGTCCACCATTTTTATCCTCATTATTCTCAACCATGTTAAAATCACCACCTACAACCCAGGGGATGTCTAGGAGGTCAAGTAGCCACTTTCATAGCTCAATCCTCTCATTGTAATCATTGGGGGCATAAATTGAACATACACCAAATCTTGAGCCACCTTTTTCAAAAGTGGCCCACATTGCTCTATTGCAAGGGGAAGCCCCTAAGTCAATTAGATGTTGTGTCCATTTATTGGACATTAAAATGGCAGTACCACCCCTTCCTTTCTCATGCAGCTTGGAGACAACCTGAGAGGAGTTTCCCTAGACAAACCTCAAATTGGTTTCAAGGGTGAAACCCATAGCCTTGACTTCCTATAGGAGGACAAAGTCCTTTCTCTTCCCAAAATTGAGGAACCTCCTTATATTGTATTTCCTATCAAGGGACTCTAGACCCCTCACATTTCATGAAATGCAACTAAGCACCATTATTGAGGGAGTTGTTATTGGGCTCTTTGGAATTCTTGAAGAGTTTGAAGTATTTGGGACCTTTGTTCTCATTCTCCACCCTTTTAGAGGAGGGGCTTGGAAGAACAATACTTTTTTTTATCCTTTTTCCTTTCACTATTTCAATGCTTCCTTTGTTGATTGAGATAGACTTATTTTTCCTTCCCCTTCTCTTGGGCTCCTTGGGGAGGCAAGATGCATTCACTTGCTCATCCCCAGGAGCTACATCCTGGTCATTTTCAGTTTTAGGTTCCAGGTTCATAGAGGTCATAGGAGTGTCCTTCTTGTCCTTTAAGTTAGGAATTGTGTTATCACTCTCTTTGGATACCATCAACCCTTTAGTGGGTTTCTTATTTTCACGTTGCCTACTAGGGCTTACAGGATCAATAGGGGTATTGAAGATCTTGTTAAACCATTTAGCACTCTTAGTCTTGTCAACAATCCAACTCTTGATCATTTCAGTTAAGGAATCCATACTTTCTTTTAGGGGTTGAGGAAGCTTATCACCACAATTAGAGGAGTCTCCCAATCCTCTAGTGGAGATAAGTTCACCAACCCATTAGCATTATTTTTAGCTTCAACACTTAGATTATCAATTAAGCCATATTTGGTAATGTTGCTAGAGTTTAATTATGAAGGAATATTATCATTAGGAGATTTATTGTCAAGACCGACAGAAAAATTAGATTGAATCTACAACATACTATTATCCATTTGGGTAGAGCCAAGCTCCTTAATGTCTTCTTTTTATTGGTTTCGATTAGGGCATGTTTCTAAACAAGTGTTAGTATCTTGTATATTCAATATAACTGGACTCCTGCCTTCAAATTTTTTGAGATGATGCTTTTAACATTTGAAGCATTATTTTTATTATTCTTTCCTTGCTTAAAATTTCTAGAACTATCAATAATGGGGTTGACATTATCCTTAATTTCATTATAAAAGGTTTCAACTACAAGTTCTTTATTCACATCTTTTTTTCTTTTTTTCTATTCAATGTTTTCCCTAATCTTCCTCAATGCAATTTGTTGCGCATTTAGTTTGTCAACGGTCTAAGATATATTTGTCCCAACAAGATCACTACTTGGAGCACAAGGAACCACACTAAGGCTAGGACCAACTGGGGAGGTCGGGG
This sequence comes from Sequoia sempervirens, assembly GCA_007258455.2. Taxonomy (NCBI): domain Eukaryota; kingdom Viridiplantae; phylum Streptophyta; class Pinopsida; order Cupressales; family Cupressaceae; genus Sequoia; species Sequoia sempervirens. The sequence goes on from VDFB02000003.1 coordinate 94,764,372, forward strand.
GTCGATGACGGGGGGATAGCTTCATCCTGGAGGGGGACGAAAGGATTAGTGGAACAACAAGAGGGGTGGAAGGGAGCGGACACAAGGGAATTAGATTGGAAATCTAGGGGAGACCCTCTAGGTACAAGGGCAGTGGAGAAGGGTTTTGGGAAGCTAGCATCGAGAGGTGGAGGGATAGAAGAAGGTGAGGCTAAAGAGGGGGTCATGAAAATTTCTGAGCCATGATGCTCAATAGAAGAATCACAAGAGATTATGGCGATGTTGGTCGTGACAAGGGAACTACAATTGGCCATACACAAGCTAGAAATTTTTTCCTCAACCTGTATAGGAGGAACTTGGTTAGCATTTTTCTTTATGATAGGGCAATTTTTACGAATGTGCCCTTCTCTTCTACACAAATAACAAGAATTTAAACTACCTAGAACTTCAAAAGGATAAAAACACAGAGAACCATCACTAGTAATACCCAGTTTGTCGGGCATTTTTGCACCAGGATTGAGTGAGATAAGCACATAGGCATTCATATCAGCCAGAGAAACCCTCAGCCGGTCGACCCTCATGACATTCCTGAAGTCGAAGGGAGCGATCAATTGGGCTATGAAAGACTAGAGATGTTGAGGGATTTCTTTAACAAGTAGCCATCTAGGGCACGAAAGTGCCAAAATTTCTTCCTTGTTGGCCCCATGAGTCCATGGTATAACCCTAAAAATGCTTTTCCCTATGCTCTAGTATGGTTTCTTTAAGATTTTTTCTTGCATTTCACACTACTGAATTTGACACCATTTTTTGACGGACATTCGTCGGTCGTTCGACAAATATTTGTCAAAAAAGCGATGAAATGACGAAAATATTTTCATTGCTATTTTTTCATTGCAAGGCTGACGATGAATTAAACGTCGAAATAACGGTGCAAATTCATCAGTCGTTGGAATCATAAAATGGCTTGGATTTTCGTCAGAATATCGACAAAAACTTCATGTATCCACTGATGAATTACACAAGAAGTTCCCATTTCGACGAAATGGCCAAGGAGTAGCGTCAAAACAACACAAAAAGTTCATCGCCATTTTGACGAAATGGGCAAGGAGTAGCATTGAAACAACACTAGAAGTTCATCGCCATTTCAACTAAATGGGCAAGGAGTAGCGTCGAAACAACACCAAAATTTCGTCACAATTTCGACGAAGGGCAAGGAGGAGCGTCGAAACAACACCAAAAGTTTGTCAAAATTGTGACGAAATCGGCAAGGAGTTACGATGAAGCCTTTGTCATAGCTATAGCAACTTCGTCGGACCTTTTCGGTGATTCTTCGGTGGTTTTCGTCAAAATTGCGATGAAACAATGCAAAAAAAAAAATTAAAAAATATTCATTGAAATGTACCATCGCGGAGACTGAGGACTGATTCAGGGTATAAAGAATCATTTTTCTGCCACCATAGTGAAAATTTAGCACTTTCTTTCATCTTTGCATATTGGTTTGATGCTTCAAATGATGCATTTCTTATATTGAAAAGTGCATTACCTTATTGAGCTTCTCTTTGTTTCGAGAATAGTTTAATATTCTCTACTTAACAGGGCCAACCATGTAATGGTGGAAGCTCATTTGGCCCCCTCCCCCCCCTCACATCACTCTCAATTCCCCATACCCAATCATATAATATTAATCATTCATTCATCCATTAATAACATATAAGATTCATTCATTCATCCATTAATAACAAATAACATTCATTCATTCATCCATTAATAACATATAACATTCATTCATTAACATATAAAATTCATTAATTAACATATTCACAATCATTCATTAATATATAATATTCATTCTTCCAGTTTTTACATATTATCAAAAATATGGTTGTCATGATATGATTACAATCACTTTTTTTTTGTTTCTTTTTTAAAGCTACATAAATTTGAAGTGGAGTATCATTTTCTAAATCAATATTTTTCCCCCCTTTAGTTGTTCTTCCCTCTGCTCTTAATGTACGCCTAGTCATCTTCTCATGACGTGGACATCGCTGCAAGGGGGGGTCTGCTGCAATAAGAAAGAAATGTTAAACTGATATATTTTATTATTATTGTTACAAGTATTTCATTAATTAAAAGAACATTAGAGTGGTTCTCTTTACCTGATGGGTCCACATCATATTCCTGAACTTTTGTTATAGACTCATGCTCAACATGTTGAACACCCTCTAAATCCTAATCTATAATTGAAACACGAAAGGTTACATTAATTAATACAACAATTGAAATTAAATGTGTTTAAGAGAACATGAGAGTGGTCCTCTTTACCTGATGGGGCCACATCATGTTCCTAATCTTCTTTAGCCTAATCATGCTCAACACGTTGATCATGCTCTACATGCTCTAAAGTTGAAACACAAAAGGTTACATTAATTAATACACCAATTGCAATTAAATATGTTTAAAATAACTTTAGAGTGGTCCTCTTTACCTGATGGGACCACATCATGTTCTTGATCTTCTCTAGCCTGATCATGCTCAACATGTTGATCATGCTCTACATGCTCTAAAGTACCAGGATGCACACCATGACCTTCATCTGCATGTTGTGCTCCACCCTCACCAGGTTGCATTCCAATGTCATGTGCAGTATTATCATTGCTTGAATGTTTAAAACAAATAGGCATGTAATTACTTTATGGTGGAAATTAATATTGAATAGATTGCACAAGTATTCAATTTTAAATAAACTTTATTGAGTTTATTTACCTATGTGTCAGATGTAGTGGAAGGTTGTATTTTCCCAGTCAAGACTCTTAGGCGTTCAGCCACGGCTCCATAGCCTTGCTGGAAGGAAATCTTCAAGTCATCTTTTGTGGGAACTCTGTTGAATTCAGAGCCCTACATTTTTGCATAAGATCATGAATTTTGGTTCTATGGTGTGATAAAACCAAAATTGTTTTCAATTTATTATTTGGATACTATATTTCATTTATTGATACTTACAATTCGTGCGGCTAATTTCATATAACCACCAGAGCCAAGTTTGTGCTGCCCATGTTTTTCTAGTCTTGACTTTGTTGCCTATGAAAAGTTTGAAATATGTTAGATTATGTAAAAAGAAAGAGTAATCAGTATATAATTACATTATTAATAGTATCACATACCTTCCTTGGCCCGATGGTGTCTTTCCTTTTTTCTTTTCAGCCTTCTCCTTTCCATCTAACACCAAGTCCTTCCACTCCCTCTCTGTAATCATGGGGGGATGCTCATACTTTTTGTTCTTTTCTAAATGTGACCTATATTGGTCCCTCGCATACAAATAGGTACCAGCTTTCTAAAGGACCTTGGTTCGGTTCAATGTTTTATCACTAAACAACACAACTAAATGGTTAATGAGCTCATCTTTTAAATCTTGATTTTGGGAATTTCACCGTGTACGTATGGTGGGCCCAAAGAGATCCAATGTAATATCACTTAGATGTTTATAAAAAATATCATTTCCTGCAAAATGATCATGGGATCAATAGTCTAAAAAGAGCGATCAATAAGTAAATTTCAATTGGATTATATATAATAATAATTAAAACATTTTAAAGTACATGGGACCTTCTCTATCTTTATGGGAACGAAATCCTCGGTCACCACAAGTGTGACCAGAAATGTTCTAGAAATGTTCTCGTACGAGTAATACGAGAAGATCCAGGAAATGCTGCTAAAACATCACCAGTACTAGTGGCCTCTGCATCCCCAAGTACATGTCCTGACACATGTTCTAGTATGTGTTCACTACCAGAGGGTGCATTAACGAATGCATGCATGGTATGTGTTGCCGACATTTCAAACGACAATATAGGCATGGATGATGGGGTTAGATGATGTGATGTATGTGTAGGAAGATTAGGATGGACACTTGTACCAACCCTTACTCCTCGGGAAACACTTGTAGTACTCTGATCATGGCCAGGAGCATCATGAGGAGGAAAATAACCCTGTAAAAACAACACATATTTTAGTTCATGACATAAAAGAGTACAAAATATAAAACTATGAATGCACTTATGTTATAATTAAAGACTTCATGACAACTTACTTGCAAGTTTTGTAATCTCTCAGTTAATATTTTAACCCTCTCTCTTATCTCATATGTTTGAGGCACTATGAACATCAACTTACCATTTCCTGATTGCATTTTTTTTGGGATCTTCTTTATCGTATCGAGAGGGTTTACTAAATAAGCGATGTCATCATCACAAAATATTGGTTGCACCTCACTATGGATGCTCTCCTCTACTACTGGTGCCTTTCCCCAATCAGTCGACTGCAACAAGAATATTAAAAACATTATCGATATTAACCCAAAAAACTTATGAAAAAAACATAATAATAAAACATTTTGCTTGTATCTAATTTATACAATTACAATGAGGTAAACCTGTCGAGTAGAAGCGCCTAAAGATACATTGCGATCTATGCTCTAGGCCAGAGCCTTCTCCGTACGATCAATCTCCCCCTGTGAAAAAAATTAAATATAAAAAAACATTACCGAAATGAAACCAAGACTTACGAAAAAAAACATAAGAATAAAATGGTATATTGGAGTCATTAACTGGAGGTTGGGTAAAATGGTACATAGTACATACCACCCCCATAGTAACTGTGTTTGTAACAAAGCGATTCAAATTTTAATCGATTAGCAACTCTTCCCTTGTAGTTATTGATTTTATCACACATACGAATACACAGTTTCCCTCGTGCGCCTCGAATATGCAATTGGGTTGCTTATTTGTTGACCCAGGTCGTGTACTATTTATAAACCCTACAATATTCCTTGATGCTTTTGGCCTTCTGTCAATGTACATAGCCACTCCTTTATTTTGATCCTTATCTTTAAGTTGTATATAATTTGTTGACAGTGCATACCTACGCATAATTCGTGTATATCGAACAAGTTGCATCCAATCTTTGTAACTGTAACAGGGTCCAACATACTCCAATTTAGTAACTTTGTCATAATAGACCTTTATGTCATCCATGCAAAATAGGCCCAAACCATGTAATGACGATGGTGCTATGTGATGTATCCTCTCGTTGACACAAAAATTAGTGTTTATTGGAGGAATTTCCTTGGGTACCCATTGTTTCCGTAGATGTTTGTACCTCAAGGGCACCTTGATGTCACCTATGCTCTCATCATCATAAGAACATGACCCCCCTTCAGCAAGAAAAAATTCCATGTGTTTACGGAATTTTCTTCTAATCTTTTGACCTCTAGTTGGTCTCCCTCTTTTATACATACTACATGTCTCGCTTTCCTCTTCTCTTCTTAAATTTCCCTCGCTTGAGGAAGACAAATCTGACAAATGCCTATTTGGTGGTACCTGCACTCATAAGGATGTTGGATGAAGTTCTTTCACAGTGATGTGATCCCAAGGTGACATTATGATTAATCTATCATTTCATTGCTAGAATTTCACAAGTTATAAGGTAATCAAGTCTTGATAGACTGCAAACTATTGTTACTACCGTCCAAATGTGTCCATCACAAATCAAATCTACTTAACGTTTTAACTCCCAAACTTTGTAACAAGTGTTAAATGTGACTATGGTCCACCAGTTACACAACCAAGGACTCAAATGTATTCTCTAATTGTAATCAAAGGACTTTTGCTCTTCATTCAATTAAATAAACTTGAAGGGAAACACCACCAAGTGGTTTATTGGACACCTAAATGACTAAAAATAGCAGCAAATTTACATTTAATTTCCATATGTCTAAGTGGTTAACTGGGAGGGAGTGTGTACTAGGCCTGGTTAAGTCATCATAAGTTTACACTTTGGCAATAAAATTTTTTTAAGTCATATTAAATCTTCCTATGTCTAATTGCAAGGAGACTTTTGGTATGTTTTAAGGTAGGATGATTGATGAAAGAGCCCAAAGACTAGCCTTTCTCCATGGTATCCAAGTACACAAAGCAGCGGTCTTCTCTTATATGGTTGGGCATGATTTAAAGAACTTAGCTAGGAATTATTCATTTAACCTAAGGTTTTCTCATAATGCCATCATTGGAAAAGTATGATCAAATTCTTTTATTATGAAGAATTGGTCTATGTGCCTCTAGTAATCACTATAAATGTTTGTAAGGATAAAATGACTAATTGCATCAGGTAGGAGAGAATCAACTTTGAGTTCTTCAAAGATTATATTCCTCTATTCATAATTTTTAAGGGTTGTGTGTGGAGGAGGTTATCACTACCAAGAAGGGAGGAGACTTTTCCTTGTATTCTTTTATAATTTTCATTATTCTTATTTATTTTACACTTACATTTACAAATACACATACATATGCATTTATTGTTTTCATTTATTTTTCATGTAGTTTAATAGTTTGATCGATTTCATAGTATATGTGTTGAAGACTTTAGAATTTCAATTACATTAACTTATGGATATGTTGTATCTATAACACTACAAAACCATATGCTCTTTGCATTTACACTTTCATTTAGAAATACACATTTATATACATAGATATAGATTTCTTTAATGATATGTTGCATTTATTGTTCTAGGAGAGCATCCAATAATTGCATTTACATTTACATTTAAAAATACACATACATACATATATACATACATACATACATACATACATATATACATATATATATGTGTGTGTGTGTATGTATATCATTTATATTCAATGTTTAGAAACAACCCATTAGGTTTGCACATGGATAAAAATTCATAAAATCATATCTTCCATACATGTTTTGTTGAAACCTAGGCTTGAACCTCTCATTTCACATGCTTTTCTTCACAAAACTATTGAGGACAACAGCTATACCTTTTTTATTTCTCATCCTACGCCCTATTCATGCAACCTACAATTACAACATATCCATGGGGCCTCTTACACAAGCTACAGTAATGACAAAAATGTAAGAGCCCCTTTATATCATGTTTCAACTACAAAACCCTCAAAAATAGGGTAACTCAGATTATGATTTGTTGGTGAGCTGTATGGACAAAATCATTAGCACCAGCTCATTCTTGGAGTCTTTTGAAAGAGAAGCGAATTAAGTGGTAGTTAAGTACAAAACTTATAGTGTCAAGGTGAATGAGGTGATCAATTTTGATTGGCCAACTGATGAAGAGTACTAGAAGTGGGTAAATATATATTTAACTGAGGAAGAGCGAAAAGGAGTAGGTTGCTAATGGTTGACAAATCAGATGTTGCAATTACAACATATTCTATTTTTTTTTTTTGGTGATAGTCTAGGCACGGAATTCTTGAAGTTTTTTTTTGTTGCATCAACCATTCTCAGCGGGCAAGATGAACAAGAAGATTCTCTGGGGAGATTGTTGTTGTAACAAATTTTTAGAATATCACAAGGCAGTCCAATTGGCTGGTGACACGTGTGCTTTCTGGCCCGATGTTTGTTTGCTCCTTCTTTTGCTATAAGAAGGATTTCAAGGCCAGAAGTACAGGTTAGCAAGTTAGATATTTTTGGTTGAGTCTAGATGACGTTGCAGAGCAAATTGTAAAGTCTGATGGTTTTAGGGAAAATGCAATTTAGGTTTTGATTCATTCTATAGTAGGTTTTGAATTCATGGGGATTTGATGTTTTATGATAGTACTAGCATTTGAATTGATATGATTAATTCGAACTCATGTCTCTCCATCATACAAGCATATCTGAATTTTGAATAAAATGATCAAGGGTTGTTTCATTCATCTCACTGTTGTGGTGTGTATGATTCTTGTTTTAGGTTCAATTCAAGGAATTAATTAAAATGCTTGAATGGGATTGTAGGTGGATATGTTATGTATAAGGATTTGATAAGTAGTATTGGGTTAGAATACATATTGATGAGATTGTAAAGCAATGGTATCAAGGATCTTATATGTTATGTGTTAAATTTGTCATAAACCCTTAGATGCTTATAAATTTGACTCCTCCAATGGATATATGGCACTGATCTAGGTTGTCCTTATTCGTATGGTTCAGTATTTGTTTTCCCTTACCAAGAGCTTGCTACAAATTGCAAATCAATGACTATCTTATACTGTGAAATTTTGTTGTAGTTATCTCATGCTCCAAATAGTTCATATTATTGATAAACAACCAATTCTATTTGGTATTATCCTATTATGTTGAGCTATTAAGTGAGATTATCTGTTGTTGTTAATGTTGTTTATAATGATGGTGTAGAGGTTGTAAACGCATTAAGGGATCACCCTCCTAGGTCTTGCAGAGCCCAAAGTGTATGAGGTCTTTCAAATCCTAGTCAGTTGGTCTAGGTCCTAAGAGTTGCACTTTATTGGAATTGACAATTCGATAGATAGATTAGAAGATCAACCTGCTTACCGGAAAAACAATTAACACCTTGCATATGTTTGTGGTAGAAGTATTAAAGAAGAATCGGATGCCTCTATTTCCATTCATTAGATTTACCTTAGCCTAGCATATACTTGGGCTAAGTCTACTATTGCTTCAGACTCATACAATGAAGGCTATGTGTGATGAAATCCTAGACCTCAACCAAGATGTGGGTAGATTATGGGAGTTTTTCCAAGACCTGAGGTTGGTGGATAAAAATGTGAAAGACTAAGCTATTTTTTTTTCTATCTTATCTTATACCATTTTACGAGAATGGGGGTGCCAATGTACGAGATCTTTGGAAACTAGGCATGAAAATTGAAGGTTAAAGAGATGGGGGTACCAAACTTATAGTACCCATTGCCTCTTAGTCGATTTTCACGAGTGCCCTCAACCTGTCTCGGTGCTAATTGACCTTGTTTCACTCCTCCAAACTCTTCTGGCGATTCGACTGTTTTCACTCCTCCAAACTCTTCGTTAGCTAGTATTGACCTTGTTTAACTCCAAATATTCCTCGGCGTTGAGTATTGACCTTGTTTTTTCACTCCTCAAACTCTTCCTCAGCGTGTTGACCTTGTTTCCTCCTTCAAACTCTTAAAATTAAGTATTTGGTATTGACCTTGTTTAACTCCAAACTCTTCCTCGTGGCATTTGACCTTGTTTCACTACTCCAAACTCTTCCTTTAGTTGGCATTGACCTTGTTTTGCTACTCGAAACTCTTCCTCCAGCAGCGGCATTGACCTTAAGCACCTCAATTTGGTGAGCTACAACTAGTTTGTTAGGTTTTATGAGCCCATGTTAATTAAAGTTCAAAATTTTGGCACCATTTAGCTAGGTTTTAATATTCTACAATATAGTTAAGTATATATTAGCTATATTTTACATAATAAATAATATAATTATTCAACATTATAATTATATATTATATTCTTTAACAAAATTATTAAATACATATAAAATTATTTCAATTAATAATTAATAATAAGTATATTTTATATATTTAAAGTATAATTAATATAATATATATTTAATATAATAGTAATATATATTAATATGAGAGAGAAACTAATTTGATTGGTTGTTTCATGTCAAAATCCAAGGATGGCATATATGCTTGAGTTATATCAGTAGCATGTCATTTGATTAAAGATAATGATAATTCTCCTTTAAGACCTCTTCAATGTACCCATTGCACACTTGAGGAGACAAAGATAAATATAAGGAAGAAAATATAGAGAGAGAGGGAGATAATGACAAGCATACAAATAGAAAGGGAGACAAAGAGATAGAGATGGGTAGAGAGATAAAGAGATAAGGATGAATAGATAGAGATATAGGGAAGGTGATTGATATATCTCTCCCTGTTGCTCTCTATATCTCTATATCTCCCACTATCTATGTCACTCCTGCCTCTTCCCCCCTCTATCTATTGAGCTATCTCTCCCTCTTCCCCCTTTCTCTCTCATTCACTCCATCTCTCCCTCCATCTCTCCTACTCTATATCTCTATCTCTATTTCTCTTTTTATCTCCCTCCTCCTGTCTATATCCACCCCTCCCCTCTCTATCTCCCTCTTTATCTCACCATCTCTCCCTCCCTATCCCCCCCTATCCATTGACTCTCTATCTCCACCTCTCTTCCTTTCTATTCCCATATATCTCCACCTCTCTTTCTCTTCCCATATATCTCTATCTCTCTCTCTTTCTCTCCCCATCTATCTCTATCTCCCCATTTATTAACTAAGAAGCCATGCAAGCATACAATAGTATATGTTGGTAAAACTATAATAGTGTTTTATTAAACTATAAGTAACACTTATCTTTCTAATGTCAAGCCTTCTTATAAAAATAGTGTTTTATTAAACTATAAGTAGATTATTGTCACCACTCTTCATTCAACATGAAATGCCAAATGTAGCAATTATTTTGTTACTTTTGTCAAGTTTCATTAACCAATCTATTTACTGGGTTGAATAAAGTTGTGTTATGACCCTTCATCTCTTTAAAATAATTAGACAATATTAGCAAGGTCGGGAAGGGAAAACTAAACTCCTTCAAAATAGGGGTAGTTGTGGTTTGTTGGTTTCTTTGTATACTATATACTAGAGTTCTCTAGGATAAATAGTAACTTTAGATCATTTTCTTGATTGTGTATCCTAACTAATATAGAGTAAGCTTTTTCATTTTATTAACTACTACATAATAGTTTATGTCTGTTGAAAGAATTGTTTCCATTCTTTTTAGTTTTTACATTGGAATACAAATCATATTTAATTTCATGCCAATATACTTCTTTCATAAAGATATTTGTTTGAAATAAGTGCTTCATAACCCATCTAATCAAATGATAATTAACCTATCAAAAGGGAAATAGGAATTTTCTAAAGAAAAGAATACTTGACCCAAACATAAGTGTATGGCCTTCGAAGAAAGGAGTGATCCACCTTAGCAATAACAACTACCTGATTTAGACATGGGTATGTGCAAGATCATGATGGGCCAAAAAGTGGAAACATGAAAAAAGTAGTGTTTTGAACTCGCCAAAAAATGTGAAAATCTCGAGTTGACTTTTTTTTGGGTTGGCTGTCAATACATTGCTCCATGGAAATGCCCAAGCCAAAGTACTACAAATCAGATATCCGATTTGTTTTGGATATCCAATTTGTGTCTAATATCTAATTTGAAAAAAA
>VDFB02000003.1:94775518-94788297 GCA_007258455.2 Sequoia sempervirens
ACTTTGACCCAAAGTGTCATCCAACATACTAGCCCTATTCTACAATGCAATTTAGGGGAGTCTTCAAGTGGTGGCCTTTGAACCCATGTGTGTCAATCTTGCGGGGTGACTTGTTCATATGACCCCATCGACACTCAGGAGGCTACTATGCAGGATCCATCTATAGCTATGGAGATGGAGAGGGTAGCTGACATTTTGCATGAGGCATATGGCATTAATAGTCAGGTAAAAGTTAGCATGTTCATTGAATTTAATTTATTTAATTTTGATTTTGAAATGCATAATTAACTAATTTAGTTTTACTATTTTAATAAAATTGCAAGGTCACAGTGTAGAGACTGGATACACCAGTCATCCACCTACTTATTTTTGCAGTACACCTATCGATGGGGTATGTAAAGTTAGTAAACAATTATAAATTTATTACGTGTTAATAGCATTGTTTCTGAGATAATTATTTTTAATATATGTGATTTTGGATCTTGAAGAGGCTAATATTGGAGGTTTCGAGGGAACACCTCCCAGTGCCAGTGGATTTACTCAAACCTACACGTAGGTAATAGAATAAAGAGTTTAACTAATGAATTGTATTTAATAGATTTGTGTAGTTTATATTATATCATTGATTACATTGCATTGCACATCTTTCAAACTCAAAGCATTGCTTCACATTGCATAACTAATAACTAGATGTTGATAGATGAAAAAATTTCAACAACAATATAGTTGTTTAGAAAGTCAACATAAGCAGTGATGCAATTACTTCACATAGCATAAGTAATAAGTCTAGGAGTAGCTTCCAATTGCATTTGCTTGTCACCTTTTGCATTTTTACAACATTGATTGACAACTTTTGTTAAGATTCTGCAACTTTACAATTTATGCCTAAAATGACTACCAAAGACCATTACAAACTCAAAAATGGCTATTTAAGCCTTATTACATCATGAAAATACCTATACAACCTCATACATTATAATTCATGACATGGATCAATATTGTAGTTTTTGTGATTGAATAATTTGTTGTTTTATTTTTAGATGTTGGTGCGTGACTTACCCCTCCAAATGTTACGAGGGCAATGGATATCGAGTGTTTCATCACGCTATACAATCCTTGATGGCTTTGTTAAGGGGAGGTATGAGGCAAATTACTAAATTCAATTTACATTTGTTGTTATAGATATTAGTTCTAGTGAAAAATCAAACCATTATTGATTCGTAGTTTAATTTCTATTTGGATGGTTTATATAGGGCTTGAGCATGCCTCAACATGGGTGTACAAATATTTCCCTCATGGAGAGTGGTCGTGAGATGGCAGTAAGTGATTATTTTGTTAAATATATCATTTTTTTATAATGTAATTTCTATATATTAATGTCTTTACTTCTTATTGTAATAGTTAAAACTTCACCATGAACAAAACACTAGGAGGAGGAGTAGGAGCACTCCTCAAGCATCGACCTCAAAGTGAAATACTTATCACCATTCGACCGACATGCTAAGGGAAAGAGTTTTTTTTTAGAGCATGGAGAAAAATGACTTTTGATTCTAGGGCCCTTTGTTGTATGCCTACATGGCATTTTGTACATATTTTGTATTGGATATATTTGACATTCTATGCCTATATGGCATTCTTGTAACCTATATGGCATTCTTGTGAAACCCTATATGGCTATTTTGTACCTATATTTTATACTTATATCGACATGTAAGAATTGATGTATGCGTGCATGGCTGTTGGTTAATTACAAATCTTTTATCCCTGATGAATTGTCCATATTTGCATTATAAATTCATGGTTCAATAGATATGATTCCGTGTATTCAAGTGTATACTTTACAACTTACGTGTATACTTTGTGAATTACGTGTGTTCCAATGTATACTTTGCGACTTATGTGTTTTCATGTGTATACCTTGTATTCATGCATATACTTTGTATTAAGTTGTGTATACTATGTATTTGTGTGTATACTTCAAGGCTTACGTGTTTGTGACTACTTGTGCTTCCCTTATTCACATGTACATGATTGACTTAGTCACGTGTATACTTATTAATTGGTTAGCCCTAGCATTGATCATTGTTGTCCTTCATGGTTTGTCTTGAATAAATTAATTAATTGATGCTAAACAACTTTATCTAAAAGCAAAAAACACATTTTCAATTGGTATTCTATGAAATGATTCATAAAAACATTCCAATATATTTAATCCTTTGATTGGAACTGTTTCCTATTTTTTAGCTACAACTCAAAATAGGCAGAGCTAAATTGCATTTCTCATTGAAAGGTACAATTTTTCTACTAAAGTATTCATTCTAATCCAGAATTTGATTACTTGTGAATTTCCAGTGTGATTATGCAAAATTTTTGCAATAGAAGAAATCATTAAAATTGCATAGAAATGCTACTTTATTCATATTGTAAACACCAAAGTCCCACACAAGCCATGGGAGTAACTTAATTTGATTTTCATAATCAAATAATGAATACAAAATAGAATTGTATACTACACAACTGAAGATAATATAAACATGGAAAGGGGGGCGATTCATCATTTCTTGTAATCATGAATCGTTTATACTTTGTCTTCAAGCTGTTGTGTCTGAAGTGCCTCCAGGTTGTTTCAACTCCAAGCTCCATGGTTTCTTGCAAGATTGTTAAAAGATGGTGTTAGAGAAATGATGAGTCACATCCTTCCTCATGCCTATATTACCAACAAAAATATAATATACATCCAATCAGGCATTCACCATATGATTAAGTCGAGGAAAGGCAAATGTTCAGGGAGCACGAAGTTCAATGGAAGCTTTCAACTTCAATTATTTTGCTAAATTGTTTGTTTAAATGTGTAGATATAGGTATAATCAGATCATTTCAACAACATATATTGTTATGAGTGGTGAGAAATGTGGCTCCCACGAGGGTTGAGCCTAGCTCATAAGTAGTGACACATGGGACAACAGTATGGAATAAAAGGAATCATCATTCTCCACGAATAAATAGTTGATCAAGCAACCTTTAATTCATTATGATGGAAATAGAATTGAGCTAATCATTTGTTTGCTCATCATTCAAAAGGAACAATAAAGATATGTTGAAGAAGCATTAACTGCATTTGTTATCTAAGTTTCAGCTCTACTTTATGTTCACATTGTTTTTCAATAAAGTATGGAGCCCCTTTACATTGAAGGATAAAACAGAATGTCAAAGGCCATTAATCTATTTTTGATAATTTTAAAAACATATTCATAGTCTATAAGAGACTCAAGAGAAACAATTATACATTCAATGAAGAGCATTATCACATTGAGGCATCAAGAGACATCATCAAAAGAGACTTAGGGAAAGAGTACAAGCATACTTTGAATGTTCAAATGCATTGGGGACAACAAGAATGAGCCATATCAATATGTAATAGTCTCAAAGCACAACAAGAATGAGCCATATCAATATGTAATAGTCTCAAAGCACAACAAGAATAAACCATTCTTGAGTTCCAATACAGTAACACTGTTGTGTGAGTTCCATTCACAACAGAACATTTCTATACATTAGAGAATACCCAAAAGATGTCACAAGACAAAAATGCAATCATTTCTAAAGACTGTCCTAGATGATATGTGAAGAATTAGTGATCTAAAAAAGACAAGGTACAAAAGTTTTCATCTTCTTCCAAGAATCATACATTGAAGCACAGTAACACGTGAAGGTACAGTTTAGAGCAATGTTTTAGAATAGAGAAATATGCTTATATGTTTAATACAGTCCAATGAAATAAACAACAACCATGCAAAGACAGAACTCTATATTTTCAATCATGGGTAGTGATCTCATAAGTACGGTCCACTGGAGGGACAATCAGTATGCAAAGTTTCAATAAAATAATTAATTCACAATACAGTCCTATGATAGCCATGCATAATGTGAGCCTATAGACAATGCGAAGCATGACAACATTCATAACCTTAAATGCATCATACCTATATCTGGCATTCTCAACATAAGGTAAAATGGAAAACAAGGCATGAATTGCAAAACCAAAAGAATACAATATGCATTCATGGCCTGTGATTTCGATGGCCTAGGGTTCCAAAGCCCTAGTCTTTTGCAAAGTAGATAAAATGACAATGAAGTAAATGGAGGATGCCATAAGTAATATACAGACTTGAAAGAAAGTAATAAAGATAACCATCGATCTTGTAGCAAGTGAAACCCAAAACAAAAATCATATAGCTATGGCCTTATCTTTTCAGGCAATAAATAAAACCCAGTTGTATTCTTCAAATGATGACCTAAGGATCTGTTTTATCTCAAAAATGCAGAAAATAAAGAGATATTTGAGCTTGAGCAAGTAAAGAAAAACAAAAAAAATGGAGAGATCTTTTTAGTAAATTGAATATGGTTCCTACAACAAGTAGATCAAAGCACATACAACAAGAAGGTGTGAACAAGAGAAAATATAAATGAAATCATCAGTAGAGCCATGGCCTTAGGGAGTCTATCTTTTTCACAGAAAGGAAGAAAATATCAGTATTTCTAGCAAGAAAATAACTTACAGCAGCATGAAAGGCATTGAAGGCATGAAAACTTTCCGTAAAAGCCCAGACCGAACCCCACAAGAACAATAGAAGATTCACAGTGAAGAGGAGATTCGAGCTGAAAACCATTACATGGCGACGCAGGGCTTCTCCAAAGAAAATAAAGAAAACAAATGAGTGATATTTTAGGGTTGTGAGTTTTACCCTATTTCGAATGATTGATTTTTTTGACTTTATGTTTTCAAAAAAAATAAAATCATTTCATTGCCTATGGTCATGATTCACTAAGACATCGACTTAATAATGCAAATGGAGGTGATAAGATTATATGACAAGGCATATAAAACATTTATTAAAGCATTATGATATGGATGGAACCTAGGAGATATAAGGAGTGATATATATAATTTTTTTAAAGAAAATCTCTTATGGGAGCTCTTTTTATATTTTTATTTGTTGTTTTTATTTAACATTATTAAAACAATTTTTATTAATTGTTTTTAATAGTTGTTGAATTAAACCATTTTCAAGTGGAAGTGAACTAAAATGGAAGTGGTATTTTATGTTCGCCATAAGGAGAGGACTTGAGTCTTTTTGAGACTTTTTAGTTTTATTCTTTTAATGCCACCTTTTGAGAAGCTTTTTAGAGGCTTTTGTGACAGTTTGCATGGAGTTATGACTTGACATGAGTTGTACATGGATCAGGGATAGTTTTGCCACTTATTCTTGCAGTTGTCATTAGTTATGTGACCTTCTTTCATGAATTTTCATGTTTCCTCGTGGGAGAGTTTTATGAGGTGGATTTTGCATGTTTTGGCCCACATTCTTAGGGATTTTCAGTTCAGTCTGATTGCTCTATAGTTCAGTTATGAGTTGACCTTGAGTTCGGATCATCATACACTCATTTTCGCATGAGTTTGGGCTATTTTTATCAGGATTTTCTCTTCTACTCGGATTTCACATTGGAGATGTTTTCACTTTAGTTCTCCTCTAGTTCTATTACTGGCTACTTTGTGCATGCCTTTTGTATATATTGGAAAAAGTTAGTCTTTTTCCTCTAGTTCTTGTTTTTTCAGCCTTTTCATTCTGCAAAGAGAAATATCATGTAACTTAGTTTTCAAATTTCAAATTAATACAACAGTAGGTTTACAGGTTCAATTTGTGTCATTTTGCAAAGATTCCTTCGATTTCAGTGAAATCAAAAGTTTTCCTTGTCATTATGATGTTTCTATGAATGATTTGATGAAGTTTTACTGTGTTTAATATCAAAACCTTTAAAATTATTGTCTCATTTATATTTGCATGCATTCAAAATAGTGAAAAGCACAGGTCTAGGGTTGTGTAACAAAATAATATATTTTTTTGCTGAGAAAACTCTATTTTCCTTCAAAAGTGGTTTATTCAAGCCTTCCTTAGAATCATTTTTGTGGTCAAACTATCGAATTGACTTGTGTGGATAGTTTTCTGAAGTTCATTGTGAATCATAGTTGCAAATCTTTATCAATTAGGTGTATCATCATCAATTTACAGTTTTACATGCATTTATTACAATCCTTCTATCCCTTTTCTAGCACAAGTTACCCAGTTATCAATTTGAGAATCATATAGGAACTAGCCTAAAATCTAGAGGTCTATCTTTTCCATAGGAATACCCACAGTCTGAAGATAGTTCCCATGTTTCAACAGATTGCTAAATTGAACCATTCAAGTATTCGGGTGCAATCTGTTTGACAACAGGAACAAATCAATTAAGCAAAGGATACATAATCTTCACAACTCTTGCAAAACTTAAAATTCAGATTAGATGAAGTAGTCAACTTCTTGACACATTATCTATGTTACTGGGTTCTTCTATTTTAGCCCTAGTTCTAGTCCTAGTTCGCTCCTGGTGCGGGTCCTGGTTCGGTTTGCATGTGGGTTCGACCAGGGTCCTTCATTTTTGGGTCTGGTTCGCCCAAGTAGAACCCAAGAGAACCAGGGCATAACCCAAACAGAACCCAGGTGAACCAAGACATATTTTGCATGCCTAGGCATCCAAAAAGTGTTTTTTTGAACATTTTTTTAATGCTTTATGGAGTGTGACTTTGACCCACACCCAAGAGAATCCTAAAAGTGACCTCTAAATCACTTCAAACACCTTAACTACCTCATTCTTATTCATTTGTATTGAAAACAAGCATTTTCATTCCAAGAGGCTAAGCTTTCATTTTTGTTTGCTAGATTGAAAGTGGATTGTGACAACTTTCTTTTTTCAAAAATTGTTCTGCATCATTGAATTGAGAATTTATCACACATTTGTAGAGAAACAGAGGAATACTACAAACTAAAACACATTACACTTTTGTTCTCACTGATTTGATGTACTCTCCAACATTTCTCTTCTCTCATGTGAAGAGTTAGAACTACTTGGCCATGCCTTTGCATCATTCAGGAAGTTTTGCTCTTTTTGAAAATGTCAAAAGCATGGCTACATACAAATTAGGAAAAATACTTTTCCTTTTAGATTAGCAATGCATGGAAGTGTCAAAAATTATCCTTGATATTACAAAAATATGTGTTTATACACTTCAATTGTGCAATCACCCTTTGGTTCTTTGAAAGAAAAATATGCCTATGCCACTGTTACACTGCACGGGTAAACTAGATTTTTTATTGTGGAGCTATATTAAGCTACCACTCTCAAGACCAATGTAACAATGATAAAAAATAATGTTTGAGACTGCAAGAAGACATCAAAATGGCTAGTGTACTAAAAAAATTCTTATGATTTCTAAAGAATGCTGATAACTCTACTCAGTTGGCTTCTTTTTTCAAAATCATACAAATTGAACTCTAGCATCAATAGACTTTGTAGATCAAGCTACCACAATTCAAGTTTCAACGATGAATAATTATCATGCATGTTTTAAATGACATTCAAGGTTATGGTGGTTTTGTTGTTTATATGATGTTATGTGATATTATAATCCCAATTCATGCTTCTAGGCTACATATATATATATTGTTTTTACATGTTTTTTGTACCAACGAACCCAAGACGAACCGAACCCCCCTCCAAATTTTTTTGGCCGAACCGGTGAATCGAACCCCCAAACCTAAACTCAAACCCAAACCTCATACAACCTCAAAACCTCTTCCAACACTCTTCATTCAGCCTGCACAAACTTAATTGAGCACCAAATTATGGTGCCCCCTGACTTTACCCACTTTTACTTCCTCAAACCTCTCTTTTTCATTCAAAACCCCTATTTTCCCAACTAAGGCATCACGTCATAACATACTTTTGACCTCCCCTATCCTTGCAGACCTTTTGAACACATCAAACTCCACAACCTCACCCTATTTCCAACCTATTCTAACTTATTTTCAAGCAATTTCTTCTTTTCACCTCTTCTAGCCTTGCTTTTAAGGGGCCTCAATTCTAAATTTTCAACAGGGGCAACATTAGTAATCTCTTCCAATGCCTTTACCAATTCTATTTTCTTATTCCTACTCCCTATCCTACTTACATCAGGCCCATATCACCGAGACACAACCTGAAAAATAGGTGGAATGACCTATTTCAACATATTACACTCAAACCCTTGTATGAGCAAGTTCAGACCTGTTTCAGAAATCTACTTCTAAGTTGCTTGGAACTTAATAGAATTCCACAAGAATGGATTCTAATAAAAGCTAAAACCATTCTACAATAATGGATTCTAATCAACCGTTGTGTGCATGTTTCTCTTTTTGATTGTTTTGCATGCCATCATAAGGGATCAAGCTGGTTGAAAGTAGCTCGAGACGATTTTGTGTTTGGGTCGCGAAAGAGGACCATTCCTAGCATAAACATACGTATCAGGATGCATTGGAGCAATTTTTTTGGTCACACGAATTGTAAAACGAAAGTTGCACCACTTTGCAACTTTATACTACTTGCATTTGATACTTTTTACATCAAGTGAAAACTAAACACCACATGAAAACAACTCCAAATAAACAAAAAGCGAGAGGTTATTGTAGAGGGGGCCCAGCGTGATAGCATAGGCTCGGGCAGAGAGAGTTCATAAGCATCATATTTTCTACCCAGTAGTAGCGGAAA
Source organism: Sequoia sempervirens (assembly GCA_007258455.2). Lineage (NCBI taxonomy): Eukaryota > Viridiplantae > Streptophyta > Pinopsida > Cupressales > Cupressaceae > Sequoia > Sequoia sempervirens. Next base: position 94,784,144 of record VDFB02000003.1, read on the forward strand.
TCGAAGTTTGCAGCCATTTTTCCCTTTGGACCTTAAGGGATCAATTTGGTTGAATGTAGCTCAGAGCAATTCTGTGTGTTTGGGTGTGAAAGAGGACCATGCCTAGCGTGAATATGCCTATTAGGACATGTTGGAACAACTTGGATTTAGTCACCGCGAGTTGTAGAGCGAAAGTTGCACCACTTTGCAACTTTCAACTACTTACATTTGAAAACTTTTTCCCCAAGTGAAAATTTGCCACCATGGAAAAATGCCTCTGAGATAGCAAAAATAGAGAGAGGTTATTGTAGAGGGGCCCAACGCGATCCCATAGGATTGGACAAGAAGTTTATAAGCATCACAGTATCTGAGTAACAACATGCTGAAGTTTGCAACCATTTTGCACTTTGGACCCTTAAGGGATCAATCACAGTTGAATTTATAGCTCGGAGCAATTCCGATGTGTTTGGGTGCAAAATAGGACCATTTCTAGTGTAAAAATACCTATTTGGATGTGTTGGGGCGGTCCTATTTGGTCACAAGACTTATGAGGGAAGAAGTTGCACCACTTTGCAACTTTGCTATGTTGACACTTTCCATCAAGTGGCTGGACACAATGAGAAACCACTCGAGGATAAAAAAAAAAAAAAGTGCAGAGAGGTTATTTTAGAGGGGCCCAATGTGATCTTGTAGGTTTAGACAGAGATTTCGTAAGTGCCATGGTTTCTGAGTAATACCCCGTCAAAGATTGCTACCCTTTTGCAATTTGGGATCTGATGTTTCCTTGAACTGTATGGTTCCGTACAGGGTGATTGTGCTCTCTTTTTGATGGAATTCGGTGGGAAGTAGACTTAACTCCGTTTTAGTTTTGGTTTGGTTGGATTTCAAGTGATTTTTTGCATTTTAGAAGCCAATTATTGAGGGTCGGTCTGTATACCCTGTTTTAAGGGTTTTGAGTGCATTAAAATGTCATATTAAGCCTTTCACCCACTGTATGCTTCTATAACTCAATGGAAAGAATTACTTAGGATTATAAAACATGTGTAAAAAATTTTGTGCGCAATGGAGGTGAATATAGGGTTTTTAGGTGATGCCCTAGATGTCAAATGGTGCATTTTTTAGTGGAAAATGGTGGTTTAGTGCGAGGGTTTGAAGAAATATTTGGGGATAGTGATATCTCTTGAACTTTTAAGCTTGTGAAAACCTTTTTGAAGGTGTTTTAGGCTTTTTTTGGTTGTGGGAAGGTCTGGAGTAACAGTTTTCAATAAACCCTTGCCTAACTTGTGAGAGAAGAGGGTTTTGGGGTTTGTTATGTTAGAGGGCTTATTGATGCAATTCAAGGTGGAGGAACTCTTTTCAACATCAACTAATCAATTCTCAAACAATGAACCCAATCTTTGATCACTAAAACACCTGGTTTCTCAAAACACACTCAAAAGGCTTGTAGCCTTCAATATTCAACAAATGAAGTTATCCTACTACTAAGGTCATACAAAGGCCAACAAATCATCACTAGAGACTTACCACAGTCCTACTACAAGATTCACAAAAGATCCCCATAAGTTTCTTTGTGCCATCATGGAGAACCAACAAACTAACCTACTAAAAGGCTACTAGAATTACCCCACTTTTCCAAACAAAGTACCTTTTAAACTTCTTGTAATCACACAATCCCTTGGAAAGTCACTAATTGTGACTCAAAAAATCAAATTCACTGATCATTACACCAACACAAGGCTTCTAGGGTGTTGTCCCAAAAAACCTTCCCTTTTCATGCATAAAACTAGGATTTTACTAGATCTACCTGTTGTCAACTAGATTGCACCCGAATGCATGAATGACTAAATTCAGCAGTCTATTGAAACATGGGAACTATCTTTAGGCTGTGGGTATTCCTATAGTGAAGATAGACCTCCAGATTCTAGGCTAGTTCCTATATGATAATCAATTAGGTACATGAATGATTTGTTTTGAGAAAAGGGTAAGAAGGATTGAACTTAATGCATGAACTAATATTAAAACCTTGGTGATGCACCTAAATGATGGTAAGCTTGTAGACTAAGAATGATCCACAACTTATATCTTCAGGAAAAACTGTTAACACAGTCCAATTTGAACACTTCAAACACATGAATAATTCATTAAAAGGCTACATCTATTCTTTTCCTACTAAGGAAAACTGAGTTTTCACAAATTAAAGGAAAAAGAAAACAACTTTTGAGCACAATTAATGACCTATGAAGAACTGCAATTGTGTATATGCATGGTAAACAAGACAAAAATTTGAAGGTTTTGAAAATGAAACTCATAAAAAATGCATCAAATTATTTAAACAATACAAAACACCTGAAATTGGAAAGGTGAACTCTATTTCCATTAATATCATGAAGGAAAAGAAATCTGCAAAAACGATAACCTGTAAAGCTATAAAACTCTATTAAATCTAAAATGCTAAGTTACAAGATAGTCTTCTTTGCTGAAGGCAAAGGCAGAAAACAAGAACTAGTGCAAAATGACTAAGTCATTACACTTTATACAAAAATCCTTTGAAAGGCATGGAGATGAAACTGAAAGTGAAACTTAGTGTAAAAATTGATATCTCCAAAGTAATCCACGAGAAAAAGAAAAAATCCTTGAAAAGAAGGCTCAAACTCATGCAAAAATGAGTGTATGATGATCCAAACTCAAGTTCAACTCATAATTGAACTATAGAGCACTCAAACTACACCGAAAATCCCTCAAAAAGTGGGCCCAAGCATGTGAAAACCATCTCATTTATATCAATCCGCCCATGATGATTAGAACTCCATCTCTATAATGTGCATGATGATAAGGCATCGAAGACTGAAGCAAACTAAAAATCCATCGTTAACTCCTCCCATCTTTTCATGATTTAAAGCCCTTGGAAGCACTTAAGTTATCTATGCATCTTGATTTGCATTTTTAGTAAAAGTGAAGTGAAGCACTCCTCATTGCATGCATTAAATCTCCACTTCAATACTTGTCATAATTTTTTATGCAATAAGCATTGGTCGCCATAATTTTTTAATACCACTATGCATATTATTGTCGGCATCCATGCATATTGTTTATTGACCAAGCATTTTGAATGAGTGGTGATCATTTGATTGATAGAAACACTGACCACATGATTTCAAAGGGCGCTTACCTAATATTTTCTTGATTGAGAAGTGGTCTCCATTCATAATACCTATCGACCTCGATCATGATGTTTATGTTTAGACTTTGTTAAGTGACCTCCATATGTTGTTTATTGACCACACATATTATGATATCCATGCATACTATGATTTGAGTTTTGTTTTGACAAAACAAAAAAAAAATGCGAAAATAATAGGGCAAAGCACAAACCATAATCATCACTTCTCTTTGCACTTGACTTTGGAGGAAAAATGCTCAGCTGCGCTACGATGAAAGAAGAAAGGTTTTAGCTTGAAGCTCGACCTAGATTGGATTTTTTCATGAAGGATTCTATAGATATGGTAAAATAAGCTCCTCTCCATATGAATCTGCATACTTTTCTACATCTTGGAAGCTTTTCCCAGGCTTTTAAGCTGCGGCTACAACATATTTTTGATGTGTTTTCATCTACTATATTGTGTCGAGCCATTTCATTGATCTGGAGCTACCATCATAGAATTGTATGTGGGTTTTGAGAGCATTTTTTATCTACAAACCTAGTAAGTATGAATCTTCTACCTTTTCCCTTACTTTTCTGATGAGAACAACTCAATTCAAGCTTATTGAATACTTTGTTCATGCTCAACCATAAAATACAATTCCCATTCTCTAAAAATGAAAATAATATAATGTATATTTCATTGTACATGCTTCTCTGAATGGCATGGCTTTATTGGTTTCTCCCCTTGATTCATGGTTGCGACTCTATCTCTTCATAAAAAGTAAAAGAAAACAAAACTTGTTCTTTACATCCTTGATGATTAAAAGAACCCTAGCTCGAACCTTCTCATGATTTCTGTATTTATTTTCTGAATGTGATAAAAAAAGAAAACAAGATATTCACTTATTCACAGGCCGCCTATGTATGTTTTCTGGGTACCTTTTTGCAGACAGAGAGTGTGGGTTTCGATTACTTGATTATATAGAAGTTGTAGCTTCATTTGGTCTTTTTCCTTGAGGGTTAAAAGAACCCT